>CAWUFW010018886.1:0-205899 GCA_963921515.1 Calotriton arnoldi | reverse complement strand
CAACGTACCCGCACATTGAATGCAATGGGCCGGCCGGGCACCACGATCGGTCCGTTGCAGTACAACGCACCTGAGGGTGTAGTGCCCGCGCATTGAATGCACAATGGGCGGCCGGAGGCTGAATCGGTCCATTGCAGTACAATGCGCACAGGGGTACAGCGGAGCCGCACGTTGAATCCGGGCGTGCCGGGCTTTGTCAGTCCACTGGCAGCACAGCGCGCACAGCGGATTTCGTGTACCCGCGCACATTGAATGCAATGGGCGGCCGGGAGACGCCGGTCGGTCCATTGCAGTACAACGCGCACAGGGCTGCGCAAGTACCCGCACACATTGAAAGCAATGGGCCGGCCGGAGGCTTCCGGTCGGTCCATTGCAGTTCAACAACAGCACAGGGGTTTACCATGGCGTACCCAGCACACATTGAATGCAATGGGCCGGCCGGAGGCACCGGTCGGTCCATTGCAGTACAACAGCACAGGGGTACAACGCGTGCCCGCACACATTGAATGCAATGGGCCGGCCGGAGAGCACCGGTCGGTCCATTGCAGTACAACGGCACAGGGTACAAGCGCGTACCCGCGCACATTGAATGCAATGGGCCGGCCGGAGGCACCGATCGGTCCATTGCGGTACTACTGCGCACAGGGTACAACGCGTACCCGCACATTGAATGCAATGGGCCGGCGGAGGCTCCGATCGGTCCATTGCAGTACATGCGCACAGGGTACAACGGCGTACCCGCACATTGAATGCAATGGGCGGCCGGAGGCACCGATCGGTCCATTGCAGTACCGCAGCGCACAGGGTACAACGCGTACCCGCACACATTGAATGCAATGGGCGGCCGGGGCACCGATCGGTCCATTGCAGTTCTACAGCACAGGAGTACAACGCGTACCCGCACACATTGAATGCAATGGGCCGGCCGGAGGCATCCGATCGGTCCATTGCAGTTCACAGCAGCACAGGGTACAACGCGTACCCGCACATTGAATGCAATGGGCCGGCCGGAGGCATCGGTCGGTCCATTGCAGTTCAACTGCGCACAGGGTACAACGCGTGCCCGCACACATTGAATGCAATGGGCCGGCCGGAGGCACCGATCGATCCATTGCAGTTCAACGTGCACAGGGGTACAACGCGTGCCCGCACACATTGAATGCAATGGGCGGCCGGAGGCACCGGTCGAGTCCATTGCAGTTCAACAGCGCACAGGGGTACAACGCGTACCCGCACATTGAATGCAATGGGCCGGCCGGAGGCACCGATCGGTCCATTGCAGTTCAACTGCACAGGGGTACAAGCGTACCCGCGCATTGAATGCAATGGGCCGGCCGGAGGCTCGATCGGTCCATTGCAGTTCAACGCGCACAGGGTACAGCGCGTGCCCGCACACATTGAAAGCAATGGGCCGGCCGGAGGCACCGATCGGTCCATTGCTGTTCAACGCATCACTGTACATGTGACTGGCATATGTCAGCATGCCTGTCTCAGATGGACATATGCCAGCCACAGATAGCTCCCAGGGAGTGAGGGGCACACCTACATCACGACAGCCTGTCCAAACCTTATCATAAGGCATGTAAGGCTGCATTTCCTATTGTGTGTATGTTGGTGTACATGTTGTCCTGTGGGTGTCACCTGTGGGCAGCCACCCCCAGGCTGTGCACGTGTTCATGGGGACAGGATCCTGGGTGTTACGTGTACGTGACCACTGTGATGTGCAACTGTTCATATCTGTGCATGTGCCATGGTCACATTTCACAGTGGTGTTTGTGTATGTCATGTCACATACCCCGTGAGTCCCATGTGGGACGGTATGTTTGAGCCAGGGTGTCCCAGTGGCACAATAGTGATGGCCCTCCACAGTCTTTGTGCATGTAGTGTTTACAATGTCTCTGATTTCATGTGCACAATGGGAGACAGTCTCCACATCCACGTTGTGTGTGCATGGACTCTGATGTTGTGCGTGTGTGTCACAGGCGTCCATGGCTCTCCTGCCATGGCAAGTGTGGCCACTACCTGTGGGGGTCATGTTTGTTTTGTTGTGGTGTACACATGATACTCCAGGTGATGCCAGTGTCCATGTGGCATTACAGGGTCCCTGGGAATGTGCCTGTCGTTGAGCTGTGGTGCCTGGGGCACATCTGTCCTCACATGTCACTGGGGGGTGACTGTGACACAGCATCATGATATCAATGGGCCAACCTGGGACAAATTGATGCCACCTGTAGGACCGTGTTGACAGATGTTGGCCATGTATGTACCATACATGTCGTTCCGATACTGCACACTTCATGTAGTTGTGCCTCATGATGATGTATGTTGGGATCTTGAGTGTGTTCAATGCCGCATATGTGGGGTGACTGACGATCTTGCTTACTTCTCCTCTGCACTGCAGGGCTCCTGCTGTCCATCGGCCATTCCCAGACCTGGCAGCGATGGTGGAGCAGGACAGCATCCGGCGGTACCGCTTCACCAGGCAGCTGATTGAGGATTTGGCAGTGCAGTTGTCCCCACATTTGCAGCCTGGCCGGCCGTATCCTACAGCGCTGACCCCCAAGGTGAAGGTGATGGCAGCCCTACACTTCTTTGCCACCGGTACCTTCCAACATACTGTGGCGTCTGCTGGTGGGATGTCACAGACCATGTTCAGCCGTGTGCTCCGCGATGTTTTGGCGGCAATGTTGCTCTTCCTGAACCGGTACATCTATTTCCCTAGACTGCGACGACTCACTGGCGTGAAGAGTGACTTTTATGCCCTGGGGAGGATGCCGCATGTCATTGGCTCCATTGATGGGACACATGTGGCTTTGGTACCACCACAGGCCCAGGAGCAGGCCTACAGGAACCATAAGCACTACCACTCGGTCAATGCACTGGTGGTGTGTCTTGCAGACATGACCATCACACACGTGTGTGCCCGTTTCCCTGGTTCAGCACACGATGCCTTTGTGATGAGGAGTAGTCGCATCCCCAGGATGATGGCACAGATGCAGAACCAGCGTGCCTGGCTTGTCGGTGTGTACTGACTTTGTGCCATTGTGTGTGATCTGATCTGTAGTATTCCGCCCACTTTTCCAAGTCAGCTAATGTGCACTTGTCTGTCCGTAGGTGACTCGGGATACCCCAACATGCCGTGGTTGCTGACACCCCTCAGGAACCCTGTGACACCTGCCCAGATGCGCTACAATGAGGCACATGGTCGGACCAGGAGAGTGATTGAGCGGACCTTTGGTCTCCTGAAGAGCCGCTTCCGCTGCCTGGACAAGACCGGAGGGTCCCTCCCATATGCCCCTGCGAAAGTGTGCAAGATTATCATCGTCTGCTGCATGCTCCACAACCTGGCAGTGCGGAAGGAGTTGCCTCTCATCCAGGATGACAATGACCAACATCCGCCACCTGTGGAGGATCCTGGCCTGGACCACGATGCCAGTGGCGATGATGATGATGATGGTGATGGTGATGTCCGCACACAGCTCATCACCAACTTCTTTAGCTGAATGTGAGTATCCTGAGGTGTCATGTCAATGATGTGAGTTGGCATGATGTGTGGGTGGTGCTCTGGTGCTGTTGGAGTGTGTCCATGGGCTACTTGACTGGATGTGTGTTGCGATGTGTGGTGACAGGTGGGCTGTACTCCCCAACAGTGTTGACATGCTAACTTGGTTCTGGGTGGGTATCTTGTAACATGTATTGTGCATGAGTTTTGCTGTTCTGTCCTGTACTCCATTGCTTTTGACTGTGTGTCATTTCTGTCCTTCACAGGGTACTTTCAGATTCGTTTGGTCAACTGTGTCCACCGACGACGTGATTGCACATCCAGGCTGGTAGCTGTTGTGTCCCTACAGGTGATGTGCGCCACACCCATGGACTTCCTTCTGTCTACAGTTGTTGACTGTGTGCCCGCTACCAGGTGGGGTTACCTTGCATCTGTAGTGGTTACGGCATGTTGCAACTGTGTAATAAACCTGTGCTTCACTTTGTGATGTGCGTTGTCTGTGGTCACACATTTGACTGCCATTTGCTTACTGCACCTGTGGGCTACTTGACTACAACTGGGAATGGGTGTGGTGTCTGTGCATTGCACCGTCTTCCCTAGCAACATCAGTGTAGGCAATGAGTCAGATGGCCTAGGTGTGTATGTGTCGTGTAGCCCTGGTGGTGTGTCTCCCTCATGTGTGTCACGTTGCCTGTACTCACATGCCTGTGTTGTCCTTGCTGTTGCAGTTCGCATACACTGTGTAATTTTGCAGTTCATCATCCCCATAACAGCACCCACGTTGGAATCACGACAGAGGCAAGTATGGTGTATTAGTGTGTTTATTGTGATACATTTGTGTTAATAGTGCATAGGATGGGTTGTGCTGTACATGAATCTTGCAATCCCAAGTTCCTAGGTGAATTGAAAGTCCGGGTAGACAGGATCCCCAGTATCGGGGCCACAGTTGTCTGACACATTGGTCCAACTTGTACTCCCCATGCAATGTGTGGGAGTAGTGTTGCCGTCAACAGGGTGAACAGTCTGTGCACAAGGCGAACATCCAGAACAGGTTCAGGCTTCCTGGGAGTTGCGCTTGGCCATCGGCCTCTCACTTTTCCCTCCTCGGACGACCCCTCTTCTTGGGGGGCCCTCAAGTGCAGGCTGCTGCGGTGCAGGGGACTCTCCGCCAGAGTCCTCCTCCCTCCCTGTGGCAGTTGCAGTTTGTTCGGCACCAGATGTTGTTGGCACACAGGGAGGTGTGGACTGGTTGCTGTTCATCTGGCGGAGGCATTGTAAAATGTCCCTGTGCACCGCCGTCATCTCATGCAGTGCATCCCACTTGGACTCCACGCGGGACATGTGTGAGTCCACACGGGACCTGTGTGACTCCACGTGGGACATGTGGGAGTCCAAGCGGGCATGATGGGCAGCCTGCTGCTGTTTAATGTCTCTGAGGAGCCCCACTACCTGGCTGAGCTCTCCGGTTGCTGGACTGGTACGCATCAGCTATGCGTACCAGTTGTGGGTCGTCATGCACACCAGCAACGTCTGCAAGCAGCGACCTCTGTCTCCCACCCCTCCCACCACCCCTGCTGACATGTGCAGTGTGTGCAGTGGCACGCACAGATAACCCTGGTCCACCTTGGGGTTGGTGGTGGTGGTGGTGTCCATGGCCCCAGGTTGGTCCAGGGTCACTGTGCTGGTGTTGCTCCTTATTCTGTCCATGTCGGCAGGGATGGTATTCGTGGTGACAGTCGTTGTAGGGGTGGGTGCAGGGGTGCAGCTGGTGGTCCTGCTGGTGCTGCAGCTGGTGGTCCTGCTGGTGCTGCATGTTGACTTGCACCGGATGTGCCAGGTTGTTCTTCATCGTCCGAGGAGGACAGAGGCTGTACGACGCCAGTGAGCTCGGCATCCTCTTGAGCCTGGGACTGGGACTCCTCAGCGTCTGCTGCTGTGTCCCCATCATCACCTGTTTTTGGGAGACACAAACAATGTATGTCATGTTTCTGCAGGCATCAATGGTTGACACACATGACAGTTGTGACTGTGCCTCTGGGTGCGGGCCTGTACATTGCATTGTCCTAAGTCGTCACAGTCAGGGGTTGATATTGGTGTGGCATATTGTCCTGCATTATTTGGGCATTTCTATGTATTTTCTGGGGTGTGAACATGGTCTGCATTGCTTGTGTTTGGTTGACAGCCAGACCTCCTTCCCACCCACCCAGCCAGTCAGTTATCCCACCATGGAACGTGCTTGCGTTGCAGGGAGTGTAAGTTGTCTCTCAGGATGTCAGTCAGTGGTGTCCTGCTGTTTGTTGGTGCACAGTTGGCAGCAGGGCCTTGTGCTCCCCACAGCAGTAGCCAGTGTCAGCCATCTTGTGAGTCCTTCTCCACTCCCTGTGATGTGAGCATGGTTCAGGAGTGGTGTTGATGGGACAGTTGTGGGGGTGAGCTATGTCTGTGACTACGACTCCCATCATGCCATTGCCTCCACCCCACTTGCCAGCATTCCCATACTTACTTGCTTTTGTGTGGAGTTCAGTGGGTGTGGGTGTGAGGGCAATGGCAAGATGGCTGACAGTGGTGTCCTGCTGTTTGTTGGTGTGCAGTACCCAGCATGCCCTTGTGCTCCCCACGACACAGCAACAGTGTCAGACATCTTTGATGGGCCTTTCCACTCTCTGTGGGATGTGCATGCGTGAGTGTGAGCTTGCTGGGCCATGTGGTGGGGGATGTAGGGCTGTGACTACGACTCCCATCATGCTATTGCCTCCACCCCCCTTCCCAGCATGCCCATGCTTCCTTCCTTTTGACTCTGCTTCCCTGTGGGTTGGGCTGGCTGTGCTGACAGGATGGCTGGGAGTGTTGTCCTGGCAGTTGTTTGGCTAAGAGTCCCAAGAGTGTCCCTGTGCTTCACACAACATAACCCAGGGTGGTGGTGCTTTGTGGGATCTTGTGTTAGGATGGAGGGCATTGCATTCTACCAGGTGGGTACTGTGGAGTTTGTGTTGGGGGGTGTGAGGGGAGGTGCTGGTGACTATAGTCAGTGCTGCAAGTCCCCCTTCCCACCCAGCCAGCCAGATATCCCACCATGGAACGTGCTTGCATTGCAGGGAGTGGAAGTTGTCTCTCAGGATGTCAGTCAGTGGTGTCCTGCTGTTTGTTGGTGCACAGTTGGCAGCAGGGCCTTGTGCTCCCCACAGCAGTAGCCAGTGTCAGCCATCTTGTGAGTCCTTCTCCACTCCCTGTGATGTGAGCATAGTTCAGGAGTGGTGTTGATGGGCCAGTTGTGAGGCTGAGCAATGTCTGTGACTACGACTCCCATCATGCTATTGCCTCCACCCCCTTCCCAGCATGCCCATGCTTCCTTCCTTTTGACTCTGCTTCCCTGTGGGGTGGGCTGGCTGTGCTGACAGGATGGCTGGGAGTGTTGTCCTGGCAGTTGTTTGGCTAAGAGTCCCAAGAGTGTCCCTGTGCTTCACACAACATAACCCAGGGTGGTGGTGCTTTGTGGGATCTTGTGTTAGGATGGAGGGCATTGCATTCTACCAGGTGGGTACTGTGGAGTTTGTGTTGGGGGGTGTGAGGGAGGTGCTGGTGACTATAGTCAGTGCTGCAAGTCCCCCTTCCCACCCAGCCAGCCAGATATCCCACCATGGAACGTGCTTGCATTGCAGGGAGTGGAAGTTGTCTCTCAGGATGTCAGTCAGTGGTGTCCTGCTGTTTGTTGGTGCACAGTTGGCAGCAGGGCCTTGTGCTCCCCACAGCAGTAGCCAGTGTCAGCCATCTTGTGAGTCCTTCTCCACTCCCTGTGATGTGAGCATGGTTCAGGGTGGTGTTGATGGGCCAGTTGTGAGGCTGAGCAATGTCTGTGACTACGACTCCCATCATGCTATTGCCTCCACCCCCTTCCCAGCATGCCCATGCTTCCTTCCTTTTGACTCTGCTTCCCTGTGGGGTGGGCTGGCTGTGCTGACAGGATGGCTGGGAGTGTTGTCCTGGCAGTTGTTTGGCTAAGAGTCCCAAGAGTGTCCCTGTGCTTCACACAACATAACCCAGGGTGGTGGTGCTTTGTGGGATCTTGTGTTAGGATGGAGGGCATTGCATTCTACCAGGTGGGTACTGTGGAGTTTGTGTTGGGGGGTGTGAGGGGAGGTGCTGGTGACTATAGTCAGTGCTGCAAGTCCCCCTTCCCACCCAGCCAGCCAGATATCCCACCATGGAACGTGCTTGCATTGCAGGGAGTGGAAGTTGTCTCTCAGGATGTCAGTCAGTGGTGTCCTGCTGTTTGTTGGTGCACAGTTGGCAGCAGGGCCTTGTGCTCCCCACAGCAGTAGCCAGTGTCAGCCATCTTGTGAGTCCTTCTCCACTCCCTGTGATGTGAGCATGGTTCAGGGTGGTGTTGATGGGCCAGTTGTGAGGCTGAGCAATGTCTGTGACTACGACTCCCATCATGCTATTGCCTCCACCCCCTTCCCAGCATGCCCATGCTTCCTTCCTTTTGACTCTGCTTCCCTGTGGGGTGGGCTGGCTGTGCTGACAGGATGGCTGGGAGTGTTGTCCTGGCAGTTGTTTGGCTAAGAGTCCCAAGAGTGTCCCTGTGCTTCACACAACATAACCCAGGGTGGTGGTGCTTTGTGGGATCTTGTGTTAGGATGGAGGGCATTGCATTCTACCAGGTGGGTACTGTGGAGTTTGTGTTGTGGGGGTGTGAGGGGAGGTGCTGGTGACTATAGTCAGTGCTGCAAGTCCCCCTTCCCACCCAGCCAGCCAGATATCCCACCATGGAACGTGCTTGCATTGCAGGGAGTGGAAGTTGTCTCTCAGGATGTCAGTCAGTGGTGTCCTGCTGTTTGTTGGTGCACAGTTGGCAGCAGGGCCTTGTGCTCCCCACAGCAGTAGCCAGTGTCAGCCATCTTGTGAGTCCTTCTCCACTCCCTGTGATGTGAGCATGGTTCAGGAGTGGTGTTGATGGGCCAGTTGTGAGGCTGAGCAATGTCTGTGACTACGACTCCCATCATGCTATTGCCTCCACCCCCTTCCCAGCATGCCCATGCTTCCTTCCTTTTGACTCTGCTTCCCTGTGGGGTGGGCTGGCTGTGCTGACAGGATGGCTGGGAGTGTTGTCCTGGCAGTTGTTTGGCTAAGAGTCCCAAGAGTGTCCCTGTGCTTCACACAACATAACCCAGGGTGGTGGTGCTTTGTGGGATCTTGTGTTAGGATGGTGGGCATTGCATTCTACCAGGTGGGTACTGTGGAGTTTGTGTTGGAGGGGGTGTGAGGGAGGTGCTGGTGACTATAGTCAGTGCTGCAAGTCCCCCTTCCCACCCAGCCAGCCAGATATCCCACCATGGAACGTGCTTGCATTGCAGGGAGTGGAAGTTGTCTCTCAGGATGTCAGTCAGTGGTGTCCTGCTGTTTGTTGGTGCACAGTTGGCAGCAGGGCCTTGTGCTCCCCACAGCAGTAGCCAGTGTCAGCCATCTTGTGAGTCCTTCTCCACTCCCTGTGATGTGAGCATGGTTCAGGAGTGGTGTTGATGGGCCAGTTGTGAGGCTGAGCAATGTCTGTGACTACGACTCCCATCATGCTATTGCCTCCACCCCCTTCCCAGCATGCCCATGCTTCCTTCCTTATGACTCTGCTTCCCTGTGGGGTGGGCTGGCTGTGCTGACAGGATGGCTGGGAGTGTTGTCCTGGCAGTTGTTTGGCTAAGAGTCCCAAGAGTGTCCCTGTGCTTCACACAACATAACCCAGGGTGGTGGTGCTTTGTGGGATCTTGTGTTAGGATGGAGGGCATTGCATTCTACCAGGTGGGTACTGTGGAGTTTGTGTTGGGGGTGTGAGGGGAGGTGCTGGTGACTATAGTCAGTGCTGCAAGTCCCCCTTCCCACCCAGCCAGCCAGATATCCCACCATGGAACGTGCTTGCATTGCAGGGAGTGGAAGTTGTCTCTCAGGATGTCAGTCAGTGGTGTCCTGCTGTTTGTTGGTGCACAGTTGGCAGCAGGGCCTTGTGCTCCCCACAGCAGTAGCCAGTGTCAGCCATCTTGTGAGTCCTTCTCCACTCCCTGTGATGTGAGCATGGTTCAGGGTGGTGTTGATGGGCCAGTTGTGAGGCTGAGCAATGTCTGTGACTACGACTCCCATCATGCTATTGCCTCCACCCCCTTCCCAGCATGCCTATGCTTCCTTCCTTTTGCACTCTGCTTCCCTGTGGGGTGGGCTGGCTGTGCTGACAGGATGGCTGGGAGTGTTGTCCTGGCAGTTGTTTGGCTAAGAGTCCCAAGAGTGTCCCTGTGCTTCACACAACATAACCCTGGGTGGTGGTGCTTTGTGGGATCTTGTGTTAGGATGGTGGGCATTGCATTCTACCAGGTGGGTACTGTGGAGTTTGTGTTGGGGGTGTGAGGGGAGGTGCTGGTGACTATAGTCAGTGCTGCAAGTCCCCCTTCCCACCCAGCCAGCCAGATATCCCACCATGGAACGTGCTTGCATTGCAGGGAGTGGAAGTTGTCTCTCAGGATGTCAGTCAGTGGTGTCCTGCTGTTTGTTGGTGCACAGTTGGCAGCAGGGCCTTGTGCTCCCCACAGCAGTAGCCAGTGTCAGCCATCTTGTGAGTCCTTCTCCACTCCCTGTGATGTGAGCATGGTTCAGGGTGGTGTTGATGGGCCAGTTGTGAGGCTGAGCAATGTCTGTGACTACGACTCCCATCATGCTATTGCCTCCACCCCCCTTCCCAGCATGCCCATGCTTCCTTCCTTTTGACTCTGCTTCCCTGTGGGGTGGGCTGGCTGTGCTGACAGGATGGCTGGGAGTGTTGTCCTGGCAGTTGTTTGGCTAAGAGTCCCAAGAGTGTCCCTGTGCTTCACACAACATAACCCAGGGTGGTGGTGCTTTGTGGGATCTTGTGTTAGGATGGTGGGCATTGCATTCTACCAGGTGGGTACTGTGGAGTTTGTGTTGGGGGGTGTGAGGGGAGGTGCTGGTGACTATAGTCAGTGCTGCAAGTCCCCCTTCCCACCCAGCCAGCCAGATATCCCACCATGGAACGTGCTTGCATTGCAGGGAGTGGAAGTTGTCTCTCAGGATGTCAGTCAGTGGTGTCCTGCTGTTTGTTGGTGCACAGTTGGCAGCAGGGCCTTGTGCTCCCCACAGCAGTAGCCAGTGTCAGCCATCTTGTGAGTCCTTCTCCACTCCCTGTGATGTGAGCATTGGTTCAGGGTGGTGTTGATGGGCCAGTTGTGAGGCTGAGCAATGTCTGTGACTACGACTCCCATCATGCTATTGCCTCCACCCCCCTTCCCAGCATGCCCATGCTTCCTTCCTTTTGACTCTGCTTCCCTGTGGGTTGGGCTGGCTGTGCTGACAGGATGGCTGGGAGTGTTGTCCTGGCAGTTGTTTGGCTAAGAGTCCCAAGAGTGTCCCTGTGCTTCACACAACATAACCCAGGGTGGTGGTGCTTTGTGGGATCTTGTGTTAGGATGGAGGGCATTGCATTCTACCAGGTGGGTACTGTGGAGTTTGTGTTGGGGGGGTGTGAGGGAGGTGCTAGTGACTATAGTCATTGCTGCAAGTCCCCCTTCCCACCCAGCCAGCCAGATATCCCACCATGGAACGTGCTTGCATTGCAGGGAGTGGAAGTTGTCTCTCAGGATGTCAGTCAGTGGTGTCCTGCTGTTTGATGGTGCACAGTTGGCAGCAGGGCCTTGTGCTCCCCACAGCAGTAGCCAGTGTCAGCCATCTTGTGAGTCCTTCTCCACTCCCTGTGATGTGAGCATGGTTCAGGAGTGGTGTTGATGGGCCAGTTGTGAGGCTGAGCAATGTCTGTGACTACGACTCCCATCATGCTATTGCCTCCACCCCCTTCCCAGCATGCCCATGCTTCCTTCCTTTGACTCTGCTTCCCTGTGGGGTGGGCTGGCTGTGCTGACAGGATGGCTGGGAGTGTTGTCCTGGCAGTTGTTTGGCTAAGAGTCCCAAGACTGTCCCTGTGCTTCACACAACATAACCCAGGGTGGTGGTGCTTTGTGGGATCTTGTGTTAGGATGGTGGGCATTGCATTCTACCAGGTGGGTACTGTGGAGTTTGTGTTGGGGGGTGTGAGGGGAGGTGCTGGTGACTATAGTCAGTGCTGCAAGTCCCCCTTCCCACCCAGCCAGCCAGATATCCCACCATGGAACGTGCTTGCATTGCAGGGAGTGAAAGTTGTCTCTCAGGATGTCAGTCAGTGGTGTCCTGCTGTTTGTTGGTGCACAGTTGGCAGCAGGGCCTTGTGCTCCCCACAGCAGTAGCCAGTGTCAGCCATCTTGTGAGTCCTTCTCCACTCCCTGTGATGTGAGCATGGTTCAGGAGTGGTGTTGATGGGCCAGTTGTGAGGCTGAGCAATGTCTGTGACTACGACTCCCATCATGCTATTGCCTCCACCCCCTTCCCAGCATGCCCATGCTTCCTTCCTTTTGACTCTGCTTCCCTGTGGGTTGGGCTGGCTGTGCTGACAGGATGGCTGGGAGTGTTGTCCTGGCAGTTGTTTGGCTAAGAGTCCCAAGAGTGTCCCTGTGCTTCACACAACATAACCCAGGGTGGTGGTGCTTTGTGGGATCTTGTGTTAGGATGGAGGGCATTGCATTCTACCAGGTGGGTACTGTGGAGTTTGTGTTGGGGGGGTGTGAGGGGAGGTGCTGGTGAATATAGTCAGTGCTGCAAGTCCCCCTTCCCACCCAGCCAGCCAGATATCCCACCATGGAACGTGCTTGCATTGCAGGGAGTGGAAGTTGTCTCTCAGGATGTCAGTCAGTGGTGTCCTGCTGTTTGTTGGTGCACAGTTGGCAGCAGGGCCTTGTGCTCCCCACAGCAGTAGCCAGTGTCAGCCATCTTGTGAGTCCTTCTCCACTCCCTGTGATGTGAGCATGGTTCAGGAGTGGTGTTGATGGGCCAGTTGTGAGGCTGAGCAATGTCTGTGACTACGACTCCCATCATGCTATTGCCTCCACCCCCTTCCCAGCATGCCCATGCTTCCTTCCTTTTGACTCTGCTTCCCTGTGGGTTGGGCTGGCTGTGCTGACAGGATGGCTGGGAGTGTTGTCCTGGCAGTTGTTTGGCTAAGAGTCCCAAGAGTGTCCCTGTGCTTCACACAACATAACCCAGGGTGGTGGTGCTTTGTGGGATCTTGTGTTAGGATGGAGGGCATTGCATTCTACCAGGTGGGTACTGTGGAGTTTGTGTTGGGGGGTGTGAGGGGAGGTGCTGGTGACTATAGTCAGTGCTGCAAGTCCCCCTTCCCACCCAGCCAGCCAGATATCCCACCATGGAACGTGCTTGCATTGCAGGGAGTGGAAGTTGTCTCTCAGGATGTCAGTCAGTGGTGTCCTGCTGTTTGTTGGTGCACAGTTGGCAGCAGGGCCTTGTGCTCCCCACAGCAGTAGCCAGTGTCAGCCATCTTGTGAGTCCTTCTCCACTCCCTGTGATGTGCGCATGGTTCATGGTGGTGTTGATGGGACAGTTTTGGGGCGGGCAATATGTGTGACTGCGACTCCCATGATGCTATTGGCTACACTGACTTGGCCAGCATACACAGAATTCCTTCCTTTGAGTGGTCTTCACTGTGTGTTGGTGTTGTTGTGGTGGCTACATGTGTGGATGTGTTTGTTAGTTCTATTTGTGCCACTGCCTAGCTGTAGTTGTGGTTGTGTTTGTACATGTGTTGGCACAGTTGGATGTGACTTTTTGATGGCATGTGTTGTGTTTATCTGACTGACATACACATTTTGGGATGATTCTGTTCTAGTTGCTGTGTAATTGCTATGAGTGCATGGTTTGACTCTCCCCTTGACAGTGATGTGTGTGTTTTGTGGCAGTTTATTGTGTACATTTGTTGTGTACTCACCAGGCTCTGGGATGTCCTCTAGTCCATATACGCTCACTGGCGGAAGGATGGCCCGCACCTTCTCCTCCCAGGGCCTGAGGTATATTGGCTTGGCAGGAGGGCCACTGCCGGTGTGTTGGCTGTTGATGTAGTCTTTCTTCAGCATGTCCCGTACCCTCCTGCGCACGTCATACCACCTGTTCTGGATGTCCGTCTTTGTGTGCCGACATGGTGATTGGGCGTTCACCCTGTTGATGATCCTCTCCCACATCTTGGTTTTCTGCGACATGGGGGTCTGTTGGACCAGAGTGCCAAACAGCTGTGGCTCCACCCTGAGGATCTCGTCTACCATGACTTCCAATTCACTATCTAGGAACTTGGGATTCTTCTTGGGGGGCATGGTGATGGGTGGTGATGGTGGGTGATGTGTGTGTTGGTGTGCAGGTGAGGGTGTGTGAGTGTGTGTTTTGCTGGGTGTATGTGAGGTAGGTATTTGTTGGTGTGCTGATGGTGTGTGGCTTGTGTGAGGGATGAGCTGTGGGTGTGTGGTTGCTTTCTCTTGGGTGCTGGCAGTGGAATGGCATTTGCAAAGGCTCATGGTAGTGATTTGTGTCCTTTATATAGGTGGAGTTGTGGGTGTGTCCTTGTTCTCTGTCCCCACCCCCAGTATTTATTGGCTTGGTAATTGCATGTTTGGCCTTTTTTGGGTGATTTTTCCTTTGTGCTGTTTGTGTATGTTGGAAACGTTCTTGTGACCGAGTCGGACCCTGCATTGGTCTCGTACGGTGTTTTCCGTTTCGTTCACGCTGTGTTTGTGCAGTTTTCTATGCTGCGTACGCGTCGGTCGCGGTGTATTGTGTTGCTTCGGCTCGGTTTTGTATGCGTGTCGGTCGTGCGGCTTGTCCTCCGTCCGACTCGCTCGTGGTTTTCGCGCCTTGCATCGTACTTAGCGGTTTGGAGTTAGCGTGTACGTTTCGGTCGGATTTGTTCCGGGTGCGTGTCGGTCGGTTGGATTCGCGTGTTTTTCCGGCCGGATTGCTGTTTTCCGTGCGGCTCGGTCGGTCGACTTGGTTTCGTTACGCTGTCGGTCGGATTTTTCGCGCCTTGCATCGTACTTGGCGTGTCGGGCGCCACGGGTACGTGTCGGTCGGTATTTTTTCCGGATCCGAGTCGGTCGGTGCTTTTTCCGGCCCGAATCGGAATCGACCCCAAAGTCACTAGCTGCCTCAGTTTGTTGCTAGACCCGAAGTAGGTCTGCATTTATTTTTTATTATATCAAGAGTGAATAATTATTCATTCACTCTTGATGCAATAAAAATGGACCACAAAATAAGGATGGTGTAGTGTAGCTGTGGAGCCCATAAAGGAGAGCCACCACTAGCCCAGGGACACTCATCCATCAAACCAATCCATCCCCTCAATCATCCATCCTTTCACTTATCCACCCCTTTCATCCATCCATTCATCCATCCTTTCAATCATCCATCCATCCTTTTGCTTATCCATCCACCCTTTCCTTCTATCTATCCATCCTTTTACTCCATCCATCCATCATCCTCCCTTTGGCTCATCTATCTAGCCACCCTTTCACTCAGCCATCCATTCTTACACCCATCTATCACCCTTCGTCCCATCCATCCATCCATCGTTCCATCATCTGTCCATCCATCCATCCACCCATCCTTCCTTTCACTCATTCACTTCAAAAGTTCATTATGATCCTTTGTCTGTCAATCTGCAGACAGAAGAGGCCAATCAAAAACCCCACTCCCTCTGTAGCTGCTAAAGCAAGGAGGAGGTGGGGTGGAGGGTGAGGGTGACGATGCCCATGACTAAGAGCCTTCACTTCACACTTACCTCTTAGTTCACTTGGGCAATTGTTGTCTGCAGCTGGTTGCTTCCTTCTCTTGGGCCTCTATGGTCGAGATAAGGAGCACTCTGTGTGCTCAGCTCCATAATGTTTTTTTCAAAGTGAAAACAAATGCAAAACCAAATATGTGTTACTACCAGGAGAGCAGCCTCCTGCACCCCTCCGACACCCCTCTGACAACTTGCCCCTCTGTTATAATCAACAAATTGTTGCCACCCACTTCCTCCTTGTCCTCATAGGCCTGCCCCACCCCCATCCATTGAATGGCATGGAGTTTTGGAACTCCTCCCAGGGCCACTGTTAATGTGCCCCAAAAGCATCGGTATCCATGGCTTTCCAATTCAGCTTTCCCGAGGGTGGAAGGGCAGCGCCCCTTTTGCCCATGAACACCAGTCGCCCCTGATATAAATATAATGGAGAGAAATCATAACAAACTCGAAAAAACCAAAGTTAATCAACTATTAACGTATAAGAATATGCAATTTAAGGCACATTTATCTTGATATATGATGATTGCCATTATATGTAAATCACAGAACATTTAAAAATGAAAGACTTCATTTTATCCAAAATTGACTTTACATATTGTGCAATGCCATCTTTAATGAATTGTATACTGTTAGAAACCGGGTCACTAGTTGGTAGTGGTATGCACCCTGTCCAAGTAGGGACCCTCACTCTAGTCAGGGTAAGAAAGTTACACACTAAGAATAACCCATGCTCACCCCCTCGGGAGCTTGGCAAGAGCAGTCAGGCTTATCTCCAGAAGCAATGTGTAAAGTATTTGTGCACGCACACACACTGTGAAAACAAAACAAAAGTACTCCACACCAGTTTAGAAAAATAGCCAATATTTATCTAAGTAAAACAAGACCAAAATGACAAAAATCCAACTTACGCAAATCAAGTCACGAAATTTTCAATATTAAATGAAGTTCTAGTTCTTAGGAAACAATAGCTCCAACTGAAGCAATCGGGTCGCACTGGACCGGGACAAATCCACAAGTTCAGTCTGACCGCAAGGGAACATATGGCAAGATATCGGAGTCACGCAGACTCCTAGCACAGTACCTTAGATATGTAAAAAAAAAATGATGATGGGAGGTGAGGCGTAGCGAAAGCAGGTGATGATTCGGTTCCTTACTGCTGGGCAGGGCCGTTGGCGCTCAGGGATGGTGCGTTGTGCAAAGTGGTGAGACGACGATTCCTGGATGCGGTGCAGAGTCATTGAGCCGCTAACACCCAGGGACGATGTGAGGCACAGGGGAGGTGATGCGTCGGTTGAAGGTGCGATACCTCGGTTCCTTACTGCTGTTTGGTATCATTGATGAAGTTGGCTGTCAAGCCGTGAGGCCTCGGTTTTGCGGTGTCGAGGTTGAATCACTGGGCCACAGCTGCAGCATTGGAGTCAGAGCGGTGCGTCACGGATGTTGGTGGCAAGGTGCTCGGAACTCCCTCAGTGGCAGTTCTTCGGAGGCACTGCGTTGTTGTCGGAGCCTGAATTGTAAGTTGCAGTTGTTGCGCCAAGCAAGGACCATGGCTTTGGGGCAGGCAGTGGCATGGCATCAAGGTTGCAGACAGGCACCGGTTCTTAAGTTGCTCAGCGTTGGTTTCTTCTTGCAGCACAGAAATTCACTTCCAAGGGCTCAGGAACTGGAGTTGGCAACACTTGGCAAGTAGGGCTCTCCGCAGATGAGCCCAGGTGCTACAGGTGAAGTCTTTGATGGCCCTGAGACTTCCAACAGGAGGCAAGCTAAACCCAAGCCCTTGGAGACATTTTAGAAAGCAGGATGTAGAAAGCAAAGTCCAGGCCTCACATTCCCAGGACAGAAGCAGCAGGCCAACACAGCAAAACAAAGACCAAAGTGGCAGTCCCTCCTGGCAGCCCAACAGCTCTTCTTCCTGCAGAATGTCCTCAGTCCAGAAGTGTTCTGAGTATATGGTGTCATAGGTCCAGTATTCATACCCATTTTGGCCTTTGAAGTAGGGAGACTTCAAAGAAAAGTCTTTGTAGTGCACAAGAGCCTGCCCTATCTGGCCCTGGCTCAAGACACAGTACAGGGAGTGAAGACTTCTTTGTCTGGGGACAGGCAGAGCCCTATTCAGGTGCAAATGTCACCACTGTAGCTCAGGAAGGCTCATCAGCCTGGTGATGGGCCATCATGATATGCAGGGCACATCTCAGCTCCATTTGTGTGTGACTGTTCAGAGAGAATTCACACAAAGCCCAACTGTCAACCAACCCAGACATGTATTCTAGTGATAGACTGAGGCACAGAATGGTTAAGTAAAAAAAATGCTGATTTTCTAAAAAGTGGCATTTTCAGACCTGCAATCTAAAAACAACCTTTACTAAAAGGTGTTTTTAAATTTTGAGTTCAGAAACACCATGCTCCAATTCTCTACCTACTCCCAAAAGATACACTGGTACGATGTTACCAGGGAGCTCCAATGATAACCTATGGGAGAGATAGACATAGCTGTAGTGAAAAACATATTTAGCATCTTTTCACTACCAGCTCATGTAAAACTCATAAGTACATGCCCTACCTCTTAAATACACTGAACACTGCCCATTGGGCTAAATGGGGGCCTACCGTAGGGGTGCCTTAAATGTAATACAAAGGAAGGTTTGGGCATGTTAAGTAGGTGCACTTGCCAGGTCCACATGGCAGTTTAAAACTGCCCCCACAGGTGCTGTAGTGGCAGGCCTGAGACAGGTTTGTGAGGCTACTCATGTGGGTGGCACAATCAGTGCTGCTGGCCCACTAGTAGCATTTGTGTTACAGGCCCTGGGCACACATGTTGCACTGTACTAGGGACTTACTAGTAAATCAGATATGCGAATAATGCAGAAAATAATTACCATCAGTTTTTAGACACAGAGCACTTGCACTTTAGCACTGGTCAGCAGTGGTAAAGTGCTCAGAGTCCTAAAGCCAGCAAAAACGAAATTCAGCACAGTCAAAAACAGGAGGTCAGAAGCAAAAAGACAGTGGAAACCATGCCAAAATATTCCAGGTCTAACATATATAATCAAACATTAATTAAGCATGATCAGACTCTACCTCAAAAAACCTATGGACAATAAATTATTAATTCAATTAGAACACATATTTCATTGTAGTTTGAAAACTGCAACTGTATGTTATCATTAGCTTAATTATTTTGTATCTTTAGACCTAAAGAAGTGATCATTAGATTGCGAAAGTCACAAAAAAGGTGTTGGCTAGATGTGCCTTGTTGTGTTGTTTATGATGACTGCAAAATGTGAAGTTATGTTGATTAATGAGGGCTTTGTTTTTAAAACAAAAGGAAATAATAAATTAGCAGTTTTTATCACAATCCTTGTCAGATCTCATTTTTCTCCTTAAACAATTTAATTTAGCTGAACTAGAGAGGGTTCTGTTTTTGGAGATTTGAAATTGTTGTTCACAAAAATATTCATAACATCGAAATATATTGTCAGCAAGAAAAGCAGAAACCAAGGAGAATGAAGAGAAGCTGCACACTACTAATCATGCATTGTATTGCATTGGTCAACCTTGGTGCTATCTGGAAAGCAGCGTGTTTGGAAAATCACCACCTCAATGAGTCAATGGCACTTCTCATCACTGACAGGCATGGCTTAAACTACTCTGGGTGTGAACCCTTGGAGATTAGCTTGGACAGTGGTATGGGTGGCCATTGCAGATGAGGGGGCGTCAACCCTTCACCTGCCTATCATTTGTTGGCTGGTAGTGTTTTTATATTCTGCTATAATGCATAGAGTATGCTAATAGCTGTCATAAAAAGCACATTATGGAGTTGGAACTAACCATGGAGGTGAGAGTGCAAGATTGCATCATCCTTATGAGAATCGGATCACTGACAGAATATCGACAACACTAATATCGACCTACAGAAATATTGTGACATGAATATCGTTGTCAAAAATATTGACCTCCTATCTTCATAATGGTAAGTACAAAAATATCGGAAAAAAATATTGTTGTTAAAAATATCGAAGTACAAAATATAGGGGCCCATTAGGATGTCGGGCGGAAGCACTACCGCCGTGCTGGCGGATGCAAAAACCACCAGTTACCGCCGGCACGCAGCAGTCCACACGCCCGCCCGATTAGGATGCGAAAAGTCAGCCAAACACCGCCGGCAAGCCAGCGACACCGTCCGCCATCAAAGTGCGCCCGTACACGTAGCGGCGCAGCACAATTGACACACACCGTCCGACGAAACACGTACCGCCCGGCGTACAAATTACGATGCCGCACACAAACTGAACCCACGGCTAAGAGACACCGTACGTCAAACCGAAGCGGTAACACGAACGCCGAGCACGGACACCGAAGAAGCGGCACCCCCGAGCATGAATCCAGCACTGCAGGCCCTCCCTATGCTCTATCTGATGCACCACCAAGGACGCAACGTACAGCGAAGACGCAGGTAGGCACACATACAACAAGTGCACGCAAACAGCGCACACAGTGCAAGGGCGGAAAAAGCGGACAACCCCCCACCCCCGCGTGTACACGACACATCTACCATAGCATCAACACATGACACACAGGCCAAATTATAACATCTCGTAACACATGTGTACACACCACCTGGGACTAGGAACCAACCACCCCGTCACGGCCCCAAAGCGGCGATGACGCTGCCACACATGCGCACAACGCAGAGGCCAACCGCAGCACCATGCATGCGTCGCACACAGACACAGGGACACAACCAAGCAGCACACACACCAGCCCCACCCCGAACGCACATGACACGTGACAGGCCTGCCACAGACATGTCCCCAACGCCCAATTCACGGACAACACCCAACGTCACACAACCGACGCACACATGTCAGTGAAGTCACGCAACAGCAGGACACACCCCAGTGCAACAAACATGGCGAAGCACACAGCGGCGGCAACACCAACTAGGAGAAGCAGGGCCCCTTCGGGAAGAGGAACGCCAGTACCACACTGAAACACCCATACCACCCTGCACATATGAACAAGACATACAAAACGGAACACCAAAGAGCCCGGGGACCGACAACAGGTGGCCCAAGAAAAACACTCACACACAAGGCCCAACGCAGAGCGGAAAGGCAGCCTGCCGCCCACACAAGGGAGAGCAGACAGCACTGAATGACCTTCCATTCCAACTCTGAAACCACAGCCCTACGAAAGAAGCCGGTGAATACAGCCATTGTCCAATAAAAGACCAACACAGGCATGCAGAGGAGACCGACCACAGGGCAGATAGCGCATATCACAGAAGAACACAACGGACGGGAAAGAAAAAGAAAACACTCCCCCATGTCGGCCCCATGCAAGTTAATTGGAAGGAGTCACACATCACTGACCTTGAACTGTCTGAGAAGCATGTGGGATGAGGGCCCGTGTCATCCGCACAAGCCAACAGAACACAAGTCCTGTCTCCCTACGACTACACAGAGCTCACAGCAACCTCGGAGCATGCACATTGCAGACTGCACACACAGCCGGAGCACGCCACCACAACGCACCGCTGCAAAATGGCAACCGCAACACACCTACCCAACTACGCCGGACAGGTCAAGCTGTACAAAACCAACCTGATACATATATTGGGATGCGAACTCCTGTCCCTGCTGAACGTAAGTTACCGACTGACTTACCGCATCACATTGTTCAGCTGCGTCATACCCGTCTTCTACTGTCGGAGGTGTCCCTACCAGCATCCCGTGGAGATGTGTCTCTCCAACCCGGCATGTCTAAAGGCGGACCTGCTAGCACTACTCCTCCCTCTGGACGCACACGACAGGGCCTGCTCTGCCTATGGGGGCATGGCGTATGTGGCCAACATCGCACCCGCACTGAAATGGGACCACTGTGCCTCCACACGATGGATCATCGAGCACAGCTACATCGAATGTCACCCAGCATGCCCCATCATGGTCCTCCAAGGGACAACTTACGAACAACACCTTGACAGCCACCATCCGCTACATTGGCTGGCAAACATAAACACCACCAATGACATGGAAGCCCTGCTGGACGGCATCGCATACCTGACAACCTGTAAATTCGTCGGACCCCAACGCAGGTTCCCCAATTGACCTATGATGTCCAACCCCGCACCCATGCTTAGCTTCCGCACGGATCTGGCCAGTCACCACCACAACAGCCATACCAAACGACCGGCAACAATTACCACACCATCAACGACATCGCCATGACATCGGATATGACCGGGACATGCACACTGTTCCCCATCACATCCAGGAACACCGCATGCATCGTGGGAGGCAGTGGCATGGGGTCTGTGTATCGCACCCACATGGACGGAACTGCACGAACAACCAGGACACGACATGGATCCAGCGCCCATGGACACACACACCGCTCAGTGGACATGAATAGGTCGCCTGGAGTCTGTGGGTGCTGCACCCCTCCCACCCCCGCCCCGGGAATCCCATACCAGGACCTTTGCACGGACGACAAGTGCAAACAACAACAACACGACCCCAGTGACTGTGACATGTCCAGTAACCACCACATTGCAACAACAAGTGGCACGCCGCTGCATGCACGCAAGCACATGCCCTGATGTCATCTCACATGCACGCGTGCATGAGGAACAACCGCAGCAAACCTGTCACATGGAACTGAGATGGACTGTGCCCATGATGCCAAGCGGTCTGGTAGGCTACTTGTATACCGTCTGTGTCAAAGTCCGCAGCTCCGCAGCTATACGTAAATGTACATTAGCACAGCCTTGGCCAAGCAGATGTAACTCTGAAGCCCACATCCCACATGCAACAGCCAATCACATGTAACCCCACACCCTATCCCATTTGTAATCATGCTCAGTATATCCTCAACATGTATTCCGCTGCCAGTAGTGTCCACTATACTGCATCACAGAGGACAGAAGACTCAATATAATGTTTGAAACCAAAACTGTCTCCGCTGACTCATTTCACAAGTACGAATGAGAGAGGATGAGAGTATGTGAAGTACACGGCAGTCGTGACATGACCATGTAGTCCACTGGTATTGGATGTCAACGCAAATGAGTAGCACAACTGTGGAAGACACACATGTGTCGTGTGAAGTCGTATGGACGCAGTGCTCAGGTGGGTGGGTGCGACGGGTAGATGCGCACATGCCAAGTTGGAGCACGCCGTGTTGGGAGGGGTCATGAACAGTACACCACCGCTTCCCTGGGCATTGTGAGAGGACACCTGTCGGGGGAAAGTGAACACGTGTGTGCACAGCAGCCGGGCACACGAACAATGCGGAACCAGGCGCACACGTCAGCCCACCCTCCGTGGACTAGCTGGATCCTGTTGTGCGCCCGCCATGCCCCTTGACAAGGCACACACAGCCCCAGTCGACCAGGTGTAACCCCAACATAGTCAATCCGCACAGGCGATACAGGGCACGGGATGGCAGTGGAGCATGGTGTGTGAGAGGTCTCCTCGCGCTCCTCCTGGTCATATCACGCAGGCAATAGAACCTCAACGTGTAGCATGGCACAAGTCAAATGGAAGTGTAGGGGGGACGCACCTCAGCACGAGCAGCACTGACGTCACGGGAGGTGGCTCGCACCATCCCATCCATTGCCCATTATACCAACCACGCCACATGCCATTGCGACTAAGTGCAAGCGCGTGCGCCACCACCCCGAGCCCTCCCCAGAGAGGCCAAAGAGTGAATGTGTGGGCCATCAGTCACAGACGGACGCGGCCTGGCCGCAAGGGCAGCCACAGCCACTGGGTGTCGCAGGTGGCGGATCCGGAAGGCGAAGACTGTGATGCATAGTCCATGCAGGCCGGGTCTCCATTTGGGGCACCACGCAGGTGGACGGCGTCCCGCCACACATCATACCCTGAGACAGCCCACTCGTGCAACTGGACCCACACATACACTCCTTGCCCTCTCTGGTGCGAGCTTGGGGCTGCCTGTGCAAGCGCTAGCCTCGCAGGTGCACATGCATATTGGGGGAGCGAGGGGAGGACATGAGGGCTGGGGCGAAGATGACTGTATCACTGTCAGTGAGTACAAGGGATGACCCAGATGTGGAAAGGAAGAGACGTGTCCCGTGTGTACTGCAACTAGTCGCCAATCCAACTACCCCCCATGTCCGGAATGTAAGCCCGCACCTAGGCCCGCCCATCCGCCACATCGAATATACCACCAGCACAACAACCTTCCCATTCGAAACACTGACTGGGGGTGGCGACCAGTGAACAAACATGTGTAGCCTACCCACGCGTACATGTGGGCCCTCCATGATCCATGTCACCTGCGGCAAAGTCATGACATGCGCAATGAGGGAAGTGAGGAGAGCTGTCCGCCCCACGCACAGAAGGTGCATCAGCTCCACAGACCCAGCAGCGAGTCCAGCAGGGGTCACATGTGCAGGGGCAGCTGTGCCTGGTGTGAAGGCACATGCATATTGACAGCACATCGACCAATGTGTAGTCTGCCCACATCTACAGTCCATCATCATGCGGACATAGGAATTGAACACAGGGCAACACATCTTAGTGGGTGCACCAACCGTGACCAACAATGCACAAACATTGACGTACCCGCCCTGTGCATGGCCCCCCACCCAACGGAGGCATATCCAGTGCCACCATCCCACACACACAAGCCTTCCACGGAACATGCTGTGTCCAATGGTCAGTACAGAGTCAGCGCCCATCTGGTGGATCCTGAACAGGAGACACATGCACACACATGCCAGCTCCCACTATGTACGTCTGCCACCTGGCACGTGCAATGTAACCTCTCACCTGTGACGTGTGACTGCAAGCACACAGCCGTCTTGGCATGGGGCTGTCAATGTGGACACCTGTCAATGTTTCGGGAGGTGTGATCCGTACAGTGCTGTACATAGGGTGCAGTGCTGACACCTACTACTGTCTCATATCCCCTCGTGCCACAGGTCCCACTTGTTTTGGCCGCTCAGCCTGTGCCCACATCGTCGTCGTCGTGTGCCATACTCATCCAGCCTCGGAAGCAGTGCCATGCTCAGCAGACATTCATGTTGCCGTGCCGTCCCTGCTTGACAGCTGGGCTGTGACTCATGTGCTTGCTCAGTCATGTCAGTGATGTGAATGCGAAATTGCTATGTGTTGTGTTGCTTTGACATGTGTCCACTGCCATCTTCCCTAGGCGGAGACCGAACATTGACCGCCCATACCAATTGCTGGCGGACATGGAGGATACTGAGGTCATAAGGAAGTTTCGGCTGGACAGGCCAACCCTGCATCGACTGTGTGCCATGTTGGAACCCCATCTCCGTCCCCGCAGGGTGTATCCGACAGCATTCACCCCCACGGCTAAGGTGATGGCCGCCATGCATTTCTTCGCCACTGGGTCATTCCAGCACACAGTGGGCAGTGGAGGAGGGATGTCCCAGCCCATGTTCAGCAAGGTGCTGAGGGATGTACTGGCAGCCATGATGCTGTACCGAAACAGGTACATCAGATTCCCCAGGGCTCGTGAATTGGCGGCAGTGAAGGGTGCATTCTATGCCCTTGGCAGGATCCCACACGTCGTTGGTGCCATTGATTGCACACATGTTGGCCTTGTTCCACCACAGGCCACTGAGCACCTGTACCGCAACAGGAAGCACACGCACTCCCTGAATGTGCAAGTGGTGTGCCTTGCGGACATGGTGATAACCCACGTGTGTGCAAAGTTCCCAGGCTCGGCCCATGACGCACACATAATGCGCAACAGCATCTTGCCACGACTGATGTCCAATCTGCAACAGGATCGTGGCTGTATTGTCGGTGAGTATGTGGAGTGGTGTAGCGTGCTGGCTGTGCGATGCTGTCCCCTGTCCAGTTGGAATAGCAACGGTTCTCTGTGTCCCTCACACCCAGGTGACTCTGCGTACCCGAATGGGGCATGGCTGCTCAGTCCATTGAGGAATCCTCGCACCCCAGCAGACGATCGCTACAATGAGGCACATGGGAGGACCAGACGTGTGGTCGAGCGTACCTTTGGCCTCCTCAAGTCCAGGTTCAGGTGCCTGGACCGCACCGAGGGTGCGCTGGCGTACTCCCCACAGAAGGTGTGCCAGATAGTGGTGGCGTGCTGCATGCTGCACAATCTGGCCATTCGGAAGCAGATCCCCCTCATCGTGGATGACGGAGATCAACCAGGGCCCCAGCCCGCAGACCAGGACAGCTCGAGTGAGGAGGACAGCGGAGAGGAGGAAGCTGGGAATGTGCGTCAGCAGCTCATCGCCCACTACTTCACTTGACGGTGAGTGTCCATGTACGACGGCTGATGTGTCTGTATTTGTGCAGGTGTGTGTGTGCTGTGTCAGGGTGGCCTTTTGTTCACTGCGTGCTGTGTGTCAACGCTCCATGCCCAGGTTAGTATGCCACTGATGGTGGCTGTGGCATTGTGCCCTATTGCTCTGTGCGATGTGTGTACATTGCTTGTAGTTGTTGACATGTACTGTGTGATGGGTGTGTGACACACTCATTGAATGTGCTCCTGTTCTGTCTCCCACCCCTAGGTCCCTACAGGCCCTCCGGTTCCATTGCCATGCCACGCATCAGGTGCCGTTCCGCTCAAGGTGGCCGTTGTATTCCGTACAATTAAAACACAGGGCACAGACAGCAGTTTGTGGAAGAGGTGCATTTATTTCAAACAGTGACATGTGATTGTGTGTAAGGTGATGACAAAAGTGGTGCGTGCAGTGACAATGAGCTGTCGATCATGGCTGCGAGATGCTCAGGGTGTACCCACTGGTTCTATGTCCATAGTCCAACACACACATGCCATCCAGATGGCTGTGTGGAGTGGGATCGTAGTCCAAGTCAATGCAGTGGGTGGTCAAGGAAGGCTGGCTGGCTGCCTCACTTGCGTTTGGAGCGTGCGAAGTCCTCCCGGGAGATCTGTTTCCACTTCGGACGGCCCCTTCCACGTTTGCGAGGGGGTGCCTGCTTGCGACCTGCTGGTGGTTGAGGTGTGCTCACTGGCTGTGGACGCAGGGGAACTGGACACTGCTGCTCGACCCTGCGCCCCGGCAGGTGGTGGCGGAGGGGAGCTGCTGTCCCTGGATGTGACCTCACCGCCACCACCAGCTGGCCCATGAGGTCCACGAGTTGGCCCATACGGGCGTCCATGGACCTCAGCACCCCCAGCACCTCACGCGTGTCTGTAGCAGACCTGGCCCATTGTCCTTGGGCCTCTTCATAGGCCCCAAGGACTCTGGCCATTTGAGGCAGGGCATGGCTCCCAGGGGAGACTGGCGTTTCCCTGACCCTGCTCCTCCTACCAGTCCTGCTGCCACCGGCCTGCCCACTAGCCACATTGCTCACCACGGTCCTTGTCCTGGCTCCCAGGGTGGATCCAGTCGGCCGGGCCACCACCTGCGCTGGGGCTGTGGCCAGCGAAGACGTGGTGGCGGTTGCGGCAGTGGTAGTGGCCGCAATGACCGTGGGTGTGGCCGCAATGACCGTGGGTGTGGCCGCAATGACCGTGGGTGTGGCCGCAATGACCGTGGGTGTGGCCGCAACGACTGTGGCAGCAGGGGGCTGGGAATGTTCAGCAGCCCTGGATGATGGGTTGGTGGGTAGGAGGGGTCCTGGGGAGCGGCTGGGCCCTGCCACACCAGATGGGCCTGCTTGGTGGTCCGTGTCCGAAGAGGAGGAAAGATCCTCCACATCCGTGTGTCCTCGTTGGGGGCTTGTAGGCTGGCTGTGCTGGCTGCTGTCTCCATCCCCAGCATCCAGCAGTTCGTCACCTGTGGAGGGAATGAGATTTGTTATTGTGTTGCACCTGGCGAAGTATGTATTTGTCGTCTGACATTAACAGTTCGTGCAATCTCGTACATGGGTTTCCCGGAGGCGTGTGTGTGGCTGTACCATTTGTAGTTGTGTGTGCTTGGCAATGGGACTGTGTGCTGTGCACATGTGGCATGGGACGGATTGGCCATGCCGATGGGTGTGTTGCTGTGCCCCTACTTATTGTGACTCTGGTGTATGCGGGCTCCTGGCCCATCCTGGGTCTGGTTTGTACTTTGCTTTTGGTGTTCAAATGGGACTCTTAGGAACGCATATGGCAACATGGGGGCATGCCCCAGAATCGCATTTGGGATGGAATATGCTTTTGGGGGTCAAATGGGACGCTTAAGTACGCATATGGCAACATGGGGGCATGCCCCAGAATCGCATATGGGATGGAATATGCTTTTGGGGTACATGCTGTGAGCCATGGGTGCCGAACGTGACATGTGTTGTGGCAGCATGACAGTGCATGGTCTGAGGTGTGTGCATGCCTGACATGCCCTGCATATTTGCTGTCTGTTGTGATTACTGGACATGGCATTGGACGCATCGTTATGAGTGAGTGATGGTTGTGTGCCACCCGACGTATTGCAGTTGTCCCATCTCCTTGGTGTGCGTGCTGCCCTGTGCCATGTGCATCACTGCAGTGCTCGGGGGGGGTGTGGCCCATGTTGTGTGTTGTTACTCACAGTGTGGCGTGCGCTTCATTGACTTCTGGCACATGGTTGGTCATGGGCATGTCTCTTAGCGTGACTGCTGTATGTGTGGCAGCTGTTCGGATGACATGCCTTTCATGAGACTGGGGCTGACGGATGGGATGGATGGTATGTTGTATGTGCATGGTGTGTCTGTGTGTTTGATGGGTTCAGTGGTGTTCGTGTGCATTTATGTTGTTCCGCTCTGTTGCGTCTAGTGTTGTTTGTCTTACATAGGCGTAGATGTGGGGTGTGTGGTTGACAGGCAGTAGGGGCTACATGGACAGGACTTCAATGGTGTTTCGGTTGTGTGTGATGGGTTGCACAGTGGCTGCCGTGTGGTACTATATTCAGTGTGGCTTGTGCATGCAGACGTGGCTCCTTGGGTGTTGCTGTGTCTGTGATGGGTCATGTGGGGTGTGAGTCTGTGGTTCATGTCCGTGTGCACATTGTTCACTTGTTCGTGACAGTGGGCGGTGCTGCGTGTTCGTCTGCTACGTGACATGTCCCATGTGTTGGTCGTGTTACGGTCCTCATGCCTCCAGTAATCCAGCCCTGTCCAGTTTCCCACCTGCAGGTTGTTCGTGCGTGCACTGTACTGGATGCCACATGGTTCTAAGCGGGGGTGCTCCATGTTGCAGGTCTGTGGGGGTGGGGGCGGTGTTGTGGGTCGTGGTGATGGCTGGACACCCACTGACACCGATTGTTGTGGACCGTGATGTCTATCTTTCGGCTGTCGGTGTGCACTGCGGTGGCTGACACGTGGGTGTGGGGGATGCTCCTCCTTGCTGTGCTGTGGGACTAGGGGCCTGGTGTGTGTTGTACTTGAGCTGTCCACCCTCCCACCCACTGCACTTTGTGTTCCTGCCACTTACCTGTTACTTGTCGGTTAGTGCAGCTATGGCGGACACATGGGTGAGGTGGGTGCTCGTTGTGGCGCTTCTGGCATACTTGGGGACCTGTTGGTGGTTACGTGGCTGGCTGAGTGTACACATGCCCCCACGTATCTTACAGTTGTTAGGTTTGGGCTGTGTGTGGTGGTGTCTGTTGCATGTGTG
Source organism: Calotriton arnoldi (assembly GCA_963921515.1). Classification (NCBI taxonomy): domain Eukaryota; kingdom Metazoa; phylum Chordata; class Amphibia; order Caudata; family Salamandridae; genus Calotriton; species Calotriton arnoldi. The sequence goes on along the minus strand of CAWUFW010018886.1, from coordinate 177,127 downwards.
TGTGATGTGTTGTGTATTGTGTGCTGGACATGGGGGTGTTTGTCCCTGGGAGCTGTGGCATGGTGGTAGTGCATGTGAGTACATAGCAGTGTGCTGGTATACATTAGTTTGTACTTACCAGCCTCCACTCCCCCTGCTAATCCGGCGAGGATCTCCGGATGTATAATGACTCGCACCTTCTCCTCCCACGCTTTGAAGGTCTTGAAGAGCGCGGGATTCCCTCCGCCAGTGACGGCAGCCAGCTCTATGTTCTTGCTCTCCTTCTTCTTGACCAGGCTCTTGACATCATTCCACCGTTTGTTGATTTCAACTCTGTTCCTGGGCAGGGTCCCGACTGCATTGACCTGGTCTACGATCCGGTTCCACATTATCTTTCTGGTGGCTAGTGGTGTGTGCTGGACCAGGTTCCCATAGATTTGTGGGTGCACCTTGATAATCTCGTCGACCATGACCGTCAGCTCAATGGGCGTGAACTTGGGCATTCTTTGTGGTGCCATGGTGTTTGTGGTGCTGGTGCGGTGTGTGTTGTGTAATGTGCAGGGGGTTTGTGGTGCCGGTGTTTGGTGGTGGTGGTGGTGGTGGTGGTGGTTGTGATGTGTGCGTTTCTGTGGTGTGCTGCTGTCCTTGCTGTGTCACTGTGTCCTCTCCTCTCCTCTCTAGTTTGCAATGTTGCAAGGGGTTGTGGTCTGTGGGAGTGCTGCTTTTGTACTTACCTATGTGGGTGTGTCCTCATGGTCTGTTGTTTTCAGGTGTGTTGTGTCTGGTGTTCTGGCCTTTGTAGTTTTTGTTTGTCCAGGGGGTGTTTTCGGGATGTGTACTGTGCTTGTGTATTTGTGCGTGCCTTGCTGTGTGGACTTGTTGGCCATGTTGTGTGCGATTGTTTTTGTCAGCGGATGGTTTCTGTGCAGGGACGTGGGCACCATGGCTTCTGCCGTGTCAATTCTCATCGGCGTTGTTTGCGCTGGCGGGCGGTATATTTGTGGTTTACCCGCGCTCATGGCGGTGCGATCGTAATTTCACGTGCGGTGTGTCGGCCGTGAGGGCGGGCGGTTTTGTGTTGTCGTGCGTGTTTCCGTCCGTGGCGGGCGGTTTGACTCCGACTCGGACGAGGGCGGGCGGTATCTTGTGTGATTTTTCCGCCGATGGCGGTTTTCGGTTTGTGTCATCGTAATGGCGTGGTCGGTGTTCAGACGGTGTGTGCGGGCGGATTTTTGCCGCTTTCATGCCTGGCGGATTTTTTTACGCCGGGTATCGTAATGGGCCTTATAGTTTTTTTTATATGTATTATAAATAATGTAAAATAAATTAAATAATAAATTTTACTTAAAAAGAATATTTAGATTTATTTGTAAATTTTAACAATTATAAGTAATAAATGTAATTTAAAAATAAATTAAACATACATATGTAATATATATATATTTACTTAAAAATAATTAATAAATAATAATTTTAATTAATTATAGAATGTTAGAAATATATTAAAAAATAAAGATAAATATATATCAACATACACCTGTAATAGTTTTTAAACCTACATTTTAAACTACATTTAGTGCAACAGTAGGGAAAGTGTTGGATAGCGGAGGGTAAAAAATTACTATTCCCACTCCAGCAAGTGCAACAGTAGGGAAAGTGTTGGATAGCCGAGGGAAATAATTTACTATTCCCACTCCAGCGATTGCAACAATAGGGAAAGTGTTGGATAGCGGAGGGGAATAATTTACTATTCCCACTCCAGCGAGTGCAACAGTAGGGAAAGTGTTGGATAGCGGAGGGGAATAATTTACTATTCCCACTCCAGCGAGTGCAACAGTAGGGAAAGTGTTGGATAGCGGAGGGGAATAATTTACTATTCCCAATCCAATGAGTGCAACAGTAGGGAAAGTGCTGGATAGCAGAGGGTAAACAATTACTGTTCCCACTCCAGCGAGTGCAACAGTAGGGAAAGTGTTGGATGGCGAAGGGGAATAATTTACTATTCCCACTCCAGCGAGTGCAACAGTAGGGAAAGTGGTTGATAGCGGAGGGGAATAATTTACTATTCCCACTCCAATGAGTGCAACAGTAGGGAAAGTGTTGGATAGCGGAGGGTAAAAAATAACTATTACCACTCCAGCGAGTGCAACAGTAGGGAAAGTGTTGGATAGCGGAGGGGAATAATTTACTATTCCCACTCCAGCGAGTGCAACAGTAGGGAAAGTGTTGGATAGCGGAGGGGAATAATTTACTATTCCCACTCCAATGAGTGCAACAGTAGGGAAAGTGTTGGATAGCGGATGGGTAAAAATTACTATTCCCACTCCAGTGAGTGCAACAGTAGGGAAAGTGTTGGATAACGGAGGGGAATAATTTACTATTCCGACTCCAGCAAGTGCAACAGTAGGGAAAGTGTTGGATAGCATAGGGGTAAAAATTACTATTCCCACTCCAGTGAGTGCAATAGTAGGGAAAGTGTTGGATAGCAGAGGGAAATAATTTACTATTCCCACTCCAGCAAGTGCAACAGTACGGAAAGTGTTGGATAGCGGAGTGATAAAAATTACTATTCCCACTCCAGCGAGTGCAACAGTAGGGAAAGTGTTGGATAGCGGAGGGGTAAAAATTACTATTCCCACTCCAGTGAGTGCAACAGTAGGGAAAGTGTTGGATAGCGGAGGGGAATAATTTACTATTCCCACTCCAATGAGTGCAACAGTAGGGAAAGTGTTGGATAGCAGAGGGGAATTATTTACTATTCCCACTCCAGCAAGTGCAACAGTAGGGAAATTGTTGGATAGCGGAGGGGTAAAAATTACTATTCCCACAGAACAAAATTCAAATTTAAAAACAAACAAAATATCAACTACAATACAAAATATAATAAAAAACCCAAAAACAAAACATATATAAAAATATAAAAATTAACAAAACATATAAAAATATTTGAATGTAGCAAAAATCTAAAATTGACATAAAAGTATACATTTTTTAAATTTAACAAACAATTTACAAACAAATAAATATTTTGTAATATAAATTTATCTTAATCAAAAATTTTTAAATTACATAAATTTAATATTTATTTTCCTACCCTATAACACCACACAATGTAGAACACACATCTAAATTAAACAAAAAAGTGTACCTCTATAATTAACACAATTAATTATCAATTTAACAAATAATAATAATTATAAAACACATTTAAAAATGTAAAAATTAATGTACTTACCAAAAGTTACAGCTATTGAACCTAAATCCCCAAACAAAATAAAAACTAAACAATTACCAAAAATATTTATCAATGAATATTAATGATCAAATAATGATTAATTAATTTAAACTAAATTACTTTCCACCCTCTACGCCAATAAGCACCAAAACACACACCTAAAAATATTTACACAATTTCCATAACTAATTTTACATTAATAAATTAATATCAATTAACAACAAATCATTAATTAATTTAAAAAAATTACTTCCCACCATTTACCACTATAAACCCCACAACTCACACATCAAAATTATTACACAATTGGCATATTTAAATTTTAATTAATTAATTAGCATTAATTAACAAATAATTAATTAATTATAAATAAATTACCTCCCACCATATTCCCCTATAAATGCCACCACCAATTTCGGAATAAATGACACAATTAACATAATTAATTAACAATTAATTAATTAATTATTAACAATTAACAAGCAAAATATAAATAATTATTAATAAATTAATTCACACAATTAACACTATAAAATGAAATTAATTAAATATTATATTAAAAATATTAATAAATGTATTAAAATTAAATTACTTCCCACTCTACTCCCTATCTACCCACAACCCGCTCCTAAAAAAATAACACAATTAACATAATTACAATTAATTAAAATAATTAACAGCCAATTAGTAAATAATTAATAATAATTTAATTCCCACAATTAACAATATAAAATAAATAAATATTAATTAATAAAAAATATTAATAAATTAATTATAATTAAATTACTTCCCACCCTATTCCCCTATAAACCCACAACCCGCTCCTAAAAAATGACACAATTAACATATTTACCAATTAATTAATCAATAAAAATTAACAGCCAATTATTTATTAATTAATTATAAATTGATTCCCACAATTAACACTATAAAATTAAAAATAAATATATACTAATAAATAAAAATGTATATTCAATTTATTATAATTAAATTACTTCCCACCCTATTCCCCTATAAACCCACAACCTGCTACGGAACTAAAACGCAAAATTTAATTAAAATAAAATTAATAACTTCTAAAAATTTAACACATATAATTAAAAACAAATGCAATACTTAGACAAAAAAATAGAGCACATACATTTAAAATACATACTAAAATACATAACACTAACTAAAAAAACGATATTTTTTACAACTATATTTTTGCAAACGATCTTAATTACTTCGATATTTTAGAAAATGATATTTCTTAGCTGAATTCGATATTCTTGACCACGATATTCTTGCAGTCGATATTTATGTATCTCGATATTTTCCACTCGATATTAGTGCAAGTCGACATTTCCTACTCAATCAATCAATCAATCAATCAATCAATCATATCATTTGTAAAGCGCACTACTCACCCATGAGGGTCTCAAGGCGCTGGGGTGGGGAATGCTGCTACTGCTCGAAAAGCCAGGTCTTGAGGAGTTTTCTGAAGGTCAGCAGGTCTTGGGTCTGCCGTAGGTGGATGGGGAGGGTGTTCCAGGTCTTGGCGGCGAGGTGGGAGAACGATCTGCCACCGGAGGTCGCGCTCGGAAGCGGGGGACAGTGGCGAGGGCGAGGTCGGCGGAGCGGAGCTGGCGGGTGGGGGTGTAGAAGCTGAGTCGTCTGTTGAGGTACGTTGGTCCGGTGTTGTGGAGTGCCTTGTGTGCGTGGGTGAGGAGTTTGAAGGTTATCCTCTTGTTGACCAGGAGCCAGTGCAGGTCTCTCAGGTGGGGTGTGCTGTGGCTGCGGCGAGGGATGTCGAGGATCAGGCGTGCAGAGGCGTTCTGGATGCGTTGGAGCCGTCTCAGGAGTTTGGCCGAGGCTCCTGCGTAGAGGGCGTTTCCATAGTCCAACCTGCTGCTGACGAGGGCCTGGGTGACCGTTCTTCTCGTTTCAGTGGGGATCCACTTGTAGATCCTGCGGAGCATGCGGAGGGTGTTGAAGCAGGCGGAGGAGACAGCGTTGACCTGTTTAGTCATGGAGAGGGTGGAGTCGAGGATGACCCCTAGGTTGCGTGCGTGGTCGGTGGGTGTTGGGGCGGTTCCCAGTGCGGTCGGCCACCAGGAGTCGTCCCAGGCCGAAGGGATGGATCCGAGGATGAGGACCTCCGTCTTGTCTGAGTTCAGCTTCAGTCGGCTGTTCCTCATCCATTCAGCGACGGCCTTCATTCCTTCGTGGGGGTTGGTTTTGGCGGTGTGGGGGTCCTTGGTGAGGGAGAGGATCAGCTGGGTGTCATCGGCGTAGGAGATGATGTTGAGGCAGTGCCGACGGGTGACGTGGGCGAGCGGTGCCATGTAGATGTTAAACAGAGTTGGGCTGAGGGAAGAGCCCTGGGGTACGCCGCAGATGATCTCGATGGCTTCGGAGCGGAAGGGGGGAAGGCGGACGCTCTGTGTTCTGCCGGAGAGGAAGGAGGTGGTCCAGTCCAGGGCCTTCTCTTGGATCCCGGCGTTGTGGAGGCGTGTTCGTAGTGTGTGGTGGCAGACCGTGTCGAAGGCGGCTGACAGGTCCAGGAGGATGAGGGCCGCCGTTTCTCCGTTGTCCAGCAGGGACTTGGTGTCATCGGTGGCGGCAATGAGGGCAGTCTCGGTGTTGTGGTTGCTGCGGAACCCGGACTGGGAAGGGTCCAGGATGTTGTTCTCCTCGAGGTAGCGGGTCAGTTGTTTGTTGACGGTCTTCTCGATGACCTTTGCCGGGAACGGGAGCAGGGAGATGGGCCGGAAGTTCTTGAGGTCCTTGGGGTCCGCCTTGGGTTTCTTGAGTAAGGCGTTGATCTCGGCGTGCTTCCAGCTCTCCGGGAAGGTTGCTGTCTCGAAGGAGGTGTTGATGACTTTCCGGAGATGGGGTGCGATGGCTGTGCTGGCTTTGTTGAAGATGTGGTGTGGGCATGGGTCTGACGGAGATCCGGAGTGGATGGTGTTCATGATCTTGATGGTGTCGTCGTCGTTGATGTTGGTCCAGGAGAGCAGGTGGTTGGTGTGGATGGTGGTCGTGGGGGCGGAGGTCTCAGTGGTTGTCGGGACGGTCGTGGCGTTGAAGCTGTCGTGGATGTCTGCGATCTTGCGGTGGAAGAAGGTGGCCAGCGAGTCGCAGAGGTCTTGCGAGGGTGGGACGTCGGTGTTGGAGCTGGGGTTGGAGAGTTCCTTCACGATGTTGAAGAGCCCTTTGCTGTTGTGCGCGTTGTTGTCTAGGCGGTCTTTGAAGGAGGCCCTTTTGGCGGATCTGATGAGGTGATGGTGTCTGCGGGTGGCGTTCTTGTGGGCTGCGTGGCTGTCCGGTGTTCGTTCACAGAGCCAGATCTTCTCCAGCTTTCGGCAGGTTTGCTTGGAGGCCCGGAGGTCTTCAGTGAACCAGCTGGCTTTCTTGTTGGTGTGACTGTTGGAGGGTTTCTTGATCGGGGCGAGGGTGTTGGCGCAGTCGTTGATCCACTGTCTGAGGTTGCGGGCGGCGGTGTCGGGGTCGGTGGGGTCGGCGGGTGGGCTCTGGGCGAGGGTGGTGGTTAGTTGGTCTTCGGTGACTTTGCTCCAGCAGCGGCGGGGCATCTGTTGGGTGCGGTGGTGCGTGGTGGGTTTCTTGAAGGTGAAGTGGATGCAGCGATGGTCGGTCCAGTGGAGTTCGGTGGTGTGGTTGAAGGAGACGTGGGGGCTTGCGGAGAAGATGGGGTCAAGCGTGTGACCGGAGGAGTGGGTGGGTATTGTGACGAGTTGTCTGAGTCCGAGGTTGGCTAGGTTGTCGATCAGGGTGGTGGAGTTGGTGTCGTTGTTGTTCTCGAGGTGGAAGTTCAGGTCCCCGAGGAGGATGTAGTCTGTGGAGGCGAGGGCGTGTGTGCTGACGAAGTCGGTGATGGAGTCGCTGAACTGTGGTCGGTGTCCGGGGGGTCTGTAGACGAGGGTTCCTCTGAGGGTGGTGTTGGGATCGGTGTGGATCTGGAAGTGCAGGTGTTCGGCGGTGCTGAGGGTGTCGTCGGTGTTGGTCGAGACTCTGAGAGTGTTCCTGTGGACGATGGCGATTCCTCCTCCTGCTCCGTTGGTGCGGTCCCTGCGGGTGATCTTGTAGCCTTCCGGGACGGCTATGGCTATGTCAGGTGCCGAGGCGGGGTTCAGCCAGGTCTCCGTCAGGAAGGCGACGTCTGGGGAGGTTGAGTCGAGTAGGTCCCAGAGTTCAACGGCGTGTTTACGGGCGGAGCGGGTGTTGAGAAGGATTCATCTGAGGTGGTTGGGTTCTTTCCTGGTCGGCGGCATGGTGGGGCGGATGCTTGTGAAGCTGCAGTTCCGGCAGGTGAAAGCTCCATGGGTGCGCTTCGGGGCGGCCAGGAAGCAGGTGTGTGATCGTCCGGTGTTGAGTGCGTGGAGGGATCTGGCATCGTAGCGGTGTCGGGCGCCGTGGTGTTCGCGGGGTCCAGGGGTCCTGGCGCTGGGCGCGGTCCAGGCGCCGGGCGCTGACGGGCTTGCCTTAGGCGCGTCTTCGGCGCGCCAGCGGCGTGGCCGCTGCGCGGCCTCCATATGAGGGGATGTGGGAGGGAGGAGCAGCTGGGAGGCGGGAGCGGGGCGGGGCGGCGAATGGGAATGCAGGGGGGCAGGGACGCAGCGGCGGGAAAAACAGGCGGGGGCCGCGGGAGAACTGGGCACAGGAAGGAAAAACAAGTTTAGGCAAGAAAACAAGTACAGACACAGGGGAATAAAAACAAGTCTGGGCAAGAAAGCAAGTTAGGCACAGGGGGGAAAAAAACAAGTCTGGGCAAGAAAGCAAGTTAGGCACAGGAGGATTAAAACAAGTCTGGGCAAGAAAGCAAGTTAGGCACAGGAGGATAAAAACAAGTCTGGGCAAGAAAGCAAGTTAGGCACAGGGGGAAAAAAACAAGTCTGGGCAAGAAAGCAAGTTAGGCACAGGGGAATAAAAACAAGTCTGGGCAAGAAAGCAAGTTAGACACAGGGGGAAAAAAACAAGTCTGGGCAAGAAAGCAAGTTAGGCACAGGAGGATAAAAACAAGTCTGGGCAGGAAAGCAAGTTAGGCACAGGAGGATAAAAACAAGTCTGGGCAAGAAAGCAAGTTAGGCACAGGGGGAAAAAAACAACTCTGGGCAAGAAAGCAAGTTAGGCACAGGGGAATAAAAACAAGTCTGGGCAAGAAAGCAAGTTAGGCACAGGGGGAAAGTACAGGATTAGGCAAAAACAATGCAGGCAGAGCCGTGCAGCAGCGTGGGGAGTGACCTGCCTACTCGATATTCTGACTCTTTACCATGAGAATCCTGGTATGTGCACCCTTTGTCTCACTCAATAAGCACACCACGCAGAGTCCTACACATGAATAGACAGGCTACATTATCCCATAAAATCTCTAAGCCAGGCCTACCGGCTTGGTGTTTAGCTCAGGGCACATTCTGTCAACTTCAAACTGGAAACTGGCTACACCTCATGAGCATCCTCGGAGCTCCATTAATGGTAGAAAACAGGTTGGCGCACACATAGGGAAAGGTATTAGGTTTAAGGGAAGTAACCAAGGGGTCCATTACGATGTTGTCCGCCCGCCATCGCAACGGAGCCAGGGACCGACCGCCGAAGTTGCGGCGGTCCCGCCATGAGAATTAGGGTGCGCCCGCCACACTGGCGGGCGCATCCTGGGCCTTTTACATTGCGGGTGGATCTGCTGGCTGCAGACCCACTCGCAATACAAAAGGTCTGTGCACAGCATTGCCATGCACTACATGGCAGGCACTACATGGTGCCTGCCACGTAGTGCATTGCATGGTACCCCCCATGTGCACCCCCCACCCCCCAACACCCTGGGGGCCCGCAACGGGCCCCCAAAAGCAAGAACCGCATGCATGGAAAGCCGATTCACCGCCTGCATCATAGTATGGATGGCGGTGTCTTGCAGACACCGCCACCATGTTATGCCCTTTCCGCCCGGTCGATGAGTCGACCGGCGGGAGCAGCGGACGGTCTTCCCGTCTGCAGCGGACCCCCCAGCCATCCTAATATGGTGGGGGTCAATCAGGAATGGATGGCGGGCGGATCGCCCCCGCCAGGCCAGTGGTGGCTACCGCCGGCCCGGCGGGGGCGATCCGCCCGCCATCCTAATGGGCCCCCAAATGCCATTCAGATGAGTAATCCATGTGAAACAGGGCACCAGTGACCTACACCAAAGGGAGACTTCTAGTAGCTTATGGAATGCCATTTAGTGAGGGACATGCAATCTGTGTAAGAATTTTGTGAAAGAGACTCTATGATGTTTGGGGTAGATAATATGTGTGCTTTCTAGGTGGCCTACTCATTGAGTGATAACCCAAATCTATGCATCCTAAGAGGTGCACTGAACAAGGGCAGACTAGAACCTATGTAGCAATTGCCCGGATAATGGCAAGATTATGTTTGCCCTCAGAACTAATGAATTACTGATATACAAGTGCTGATAATGAATTTAGTCTTAGTTTGTGTTTTGCTCATTTTCAATTGGAAGATTGCTTTTTCATATGCTTATTGCCTTTGTTGATGGGAGTAAGAAGAGGGCCTTTTCTTCACTCCCCTCTTAACCTCAGGAAGCCTACTGCCATTTTGTTTTATCAGCAGTCAGCGGTCTAGTGTTTTTCATGGGCGTACTCCCCATTGCTACTTAAGGAGAGCAGGTGTGCCTTGTAGTCCCCAACAATTGCCAGATTAAGTTGGTGCTCAGAACTACTGAATTCCTGATATACAGGTGCTGACACTGCATTGAGTCTCGGTTTGTATTTTACGGATACTTAATTGGAGGAACTTTTTTTTCATTGCTATTAATTGTATTGTACATTGCACTTTTTGGGTGGGAATAGGAAGTGGGCTTTTCTTCCATGCCACCCTCCACCTCAGGAGGCCAACAACCATTTTGATTGTTCCAGTGGTCAGCAGTTTAGTCTTTTTCATGTGCTGCTCTCCCCTACTTATTTATGCCTACTAACCCTCCTGGGGTATAGGCCATCAACCAGAACTCTCCTGCCATCTCTGTCCTGGGCTTTTCTTTCAATCTGACTCCAGGTGTAACCGATCTCCTTGCTGTCAGCCTTGAAGCCTTGGCGCCAGTTGTTTCTTTGCCTTCCTCTTTCCTTTTCCCTTGAGGGTTCCAGGTCAGGGCTTGCCTGGTGGTGTTTGAAGCGGGCTTGCGGAGGACCTAGCCCCAGTATCTTTTCATGATTTCTTCATGCGGAGGGAGTTGAAAAGTCTGCTGCCATGGGTCGTTGTTGCTGATGGTGTTTGGCCAGCGGATTCCGAGAACTTTCCTCAGATAGGTGTTGATAAAGGTCTGGACTTTGTTGGTGGTGGTCACTGTTGTCCTCCAAATTTCTACCAACAACAATTTGTCCCCCTTGTATCTCCTTAATCATAAAGTTTTTTTCACCATTTAATCAGCACTTATCCATACTATCAACCATACTATGAGACCCGTTTATTGTAAAAATATCTACTCTTTTATTAAAAATTCTCTTGTTCATCAATAAAATCTCATAAACAATCCTTACAATACATAAAATATTATCCAGAAAGATTCACAAATTTCTACTCCATACAGAAGGACTGAGTTTACGTTGGTGTTAAAAATCCTGATCTTGGTTTGCAGAGTTATGCCCTTGGAGCTCCAGATCTTCCTTACCTGAATGAAGGCAGCCCTTGCTTTGCTGAGTCTTGCCTTCACATCAGCATCTGTGCTGCCCTGCTTGCTCAGGTAGGTGAAGGCTCAACGTGTTCCAGTACATAGCCTGCAGGAAAGACTACAGTTGTGTTGGCCATCTTATTCTTATGGATCTTGGTTTTTCCCCTGTGGATGTTGAGGCCAAGTTGTGCTGATGTGGCTGCCACATTATTGGTCTTCTCTTGCACCTGCAGATGGGTATGGGAGAGTAGTGACACCTTGTGGTGAAAGTCAGAGATCCCTTGAAGCCACAAAGCCGATCCACCTGCTTTCGACCAAGAACATCACCATCGGGACATTGAACGTGAGGACCATGTACAAGACAGGCAAGACAGCCTAAGTAGCAGAAGAGATAAAAAAAATACAGCCTTGCCTTGCTTGGCATCAGTGAGACCAGATGGACACAGTCTGGATAGAAAATACTGGCTTCAGGAGAAATGTAGCTGTATTCTGGACAGAAGAAGGAGAGCGCCCCACAGACTCTGGAAGTAGCACTGATGATAACGCCAGCAGCCAACAAAGCTCTGATTGTATAGGAAGCCCAGGGTCCCAGAATCATCACAGCGACATTCCGCACAAAGAAAAAGAGGATCAACATGAATGTTACACAGTGCTATGCACTTTCAAATGACAGCAAACAAGAGGAAAAGGAACAGTTTCACAACATACTCCAGTCCATCCTGGAGAGATGCCTTGAGAGAGACATCACCATACTGATGGGGGATCTTAGTGCCAAGACTGGAAGCTACAACACTGGGTATGAAGAAGTCATGGCCAACCATGATCTTAGCAACATGAACAAGAATGGTGAAAGGCTTGCAGATCTGTGTGTCCTGAACAGTTTGCTGTTAGGTGGTAGTGTATTTCCTGACAAAAGAATAAACACAGCAACATAGGTGTCACTAGACCAATCAACAGAGAATCAGATCAACCATGTCTGTATCGCCAATATGTTTCAGAGTTCCCTGCAGGATGTGTGATGAGAGGAGTGGATGTGGCATCACACCATTACCTTGTCATGGCCAAGCTAAAGCAAAAGCTTGAGAAAGCATGGATGAAACCCACAAACCAATACCAGCGATATAACACCACCCTCCTTAAAGATGCAAAGAAACATAGTGATTACTCAGTCACCCTCAGTGTTAGACCTGGCATCCTTGGCGTGGTTTGCCCAATAAATGCTTGCCTTCAATCGTCCTGTTTGCCGACTTCAGTTTTGTTGGTCTTCGGACTCTGCACACTTTACCACTGCTAACCAGTGCTAAAGTGCTTGTGATCTCTCCTTAAAACATGGTAGAATTGGCTTACACTGAATTGGCATATTTAATGAAGTCCCTAGTAAAGTGGTACTACCTGTGCCCAGGGCCTATAAATTAAATGCTACTAGTTGGCCCTGCAGCACCCACTTAAAAAGCACTTTAAACATATCTCAGGCCTGCCAGTGTAGCCTGTGTGTGCAGTTTTAAACTGCGATTTTGACCTGGCAAAATAAGCCTTGCCCCAGGCCCAAACTTTCCTCTTAAATACATATAAGTCACCCTTAGGGTAGGCTCTGGACCACCCAGAGGGCAGGGTGCAGTGTATTTAAAAGGTGGACATGTACTTTTAAGTTTTATTTGTATTGGTAGTGATAAACTATTAAATTAGTTTTTCACTACTACAAGGCCTATCTCTCCCAAAGGATAACACTGGAGTCTCCTTATTACAATTAATAAGTGTAATGTCCAAATGGAAACAGGTAATCAGTTCATGTTTGGTGTTTTTGGAACTGTAGTTCAAAATTCTAACTTATGGTGAAGTCAGTACAATTTTGAAAATGCCACTTTTAGAAAGTTGGTATTTTCCTGCTTGCAGCCGGTCTCCAGGTCACAAAACTGGGCGTTGTTGACAGTTGGGCTTTGTGTATTCTTCTATACAGCCACATACAATAGGAAGTTAGGTTTGTCTGGATGGGCCATCACTGGCAGGATGGGAGGAAGGAGCTGGAGCAAGCTCCACTTACAGTTGAATAGGCTATGTCCTGTCTCCATACAAAAGGGCTGCATACCCCCTGCGGTTAGTCTGAAGCCAGAAAGACAGGGCACCTGTAAATTTCAAAGACCTATCTCTAGAAGCTTCTCCCCACGTCAAAGGCACAACTGGGTATAAATACTGGACCTCAGACACCAACTCTTCAGTACACTTCTGGACCTGTGGAAACTCTGCCAGGAAGAAGGACTGCTGTGTTGCTGAGAGGTCTGCCACTCTGCTGGACTGCTGCTCTGAATGACTACTGCCCTGCTGTGCTGACCTGCTGCCCTCTTCCTGGGTGAGAAGGACTGGCCCGGCATTTCTTGAACCAAGAACCAAGGGCTAGTTGGCTGGCCTCCTGATCTGAAGCCTCAGGAACACAACAGACTTCCAACAACCTTGCACCTGCATCTTGGCTCTGCCATCTGGGACTCTACCCTGCCAGGTGGTGTCACCCGAATCCTGGACCCTAGAAAGTGGGCTTAAGGTGCTCTGCGATCCAGCAAACCCTAGCCGAACCAATGCGTCACAGCTGCTGCATGGATTAGACCCGTCTCAAAGACCTACATCACATTGCATCCCATCAGAACCTCGGCTGTGCAATGCTTCCTCGGCATAGGCCTTTGCATCCTTTGTCGACTGCAGCCTCAACGACGGTGCCAGACTCTGCATTACCAAGTCTCGCAGCTCTTCGGAACCGACTCATCTCCTCTGCTGCACGACGCATCCTCAATGGCGGGCTTCACATCGCAAGCCCTTGTTGACGGGATCCTCAATGATGATGCAGGACCTCACACCCCAGCCTCTCCAAACCTCAGAACCGACGCATCGCTTCAGCTGTGCAATGCATCTTGGATGCTGATCCCACAATGCTCTACAACCCAAATTTGATGAGACTTTGCTCAACAGGCCTGATTAGGTCACTGTAGCTGGCCTGAACCCCATCGTGGCCAAACTGAAATTGTGACTTTGTCCCAGTCTGGCTCAGCCAGATATCCAGAGTTGTGCTTTTTGCTTTTTTGCGCTATTTTTATTAAAATCTTTAAACTTGAATATCTCAGGTTCTAGTGATTGAATTTTTGTCATTTTGGTCTTGTATTATTTATTTAAGAAAGTTCTAGTTTCCTAACTTGGGGGTCATTATTATGGCGGGCGGATCGCCCCCGCCGGGCCGGCGGTGGTCACCACCGGCCCGGCGGGCGATCCGCCCGCCAACCAGATAGCAAAGACCCCCCACCATATTATGATGGCTGGGGGTCCGCGGCGGACGGAAAGACCGTCCGCCGCTTTTCCGCTGGTCGACTTGTCGACCAGCGGAAAACAAGGATAATATGGTGGCGGTGTCTCCAAGACACCGCCATCCATATTATGATGACTGCGGAGTGCAGCCTTTCCATGGCGGCGTTGCCGCCATGGAAAGGCATACAGTCTTTGTATATGGGGGCCCGTTGTGGGCCCCCACGGTGTTGAGGGGGTTGGGGGTGCACATGGGGGGTACCTATGGTACCCCCCTGCATATGTATGCACAAGGTGGCAGGCACCGCGCGGTGCCTGTCACGTTGTGCATGCACATGCACGACGTGCATTTACAGCATTGTGGCGGGCGGTGCGGTGAGCACCGCCCGCCACAATGCTGTGAATAGGGCTTGCCACCACCACGGTGGCGGTGGCATCCTAATAGCATGTGCGGGACCACTGCACCCCTTGCGGACGGTCCCGCATTCCGCTGCGGTGGCGGGCGGACTTTGTCCGCCCGCCATCGTAATGTTGTCCTTGGTGTGGGATCCTTTTTTGTGTGGTGTTTTCACTTTATTACTGTTTGAAGTATTGCACAAATATTTTACACATTGGCTCCAACTTAAGCCTGACTGCTCTGTGCCAAGCTAACAGAGGGTTGAGCACAGGTTAATTTAGGGTTGGCTTGTGCCTCACCCTGACAATGATTTTGGTTGCTGCTTGACCAGGGCTCACACCCCAATCAACCAACATGAAACATCAGAGAGAAAGGAAAAGAAAGCTGCAGTCAACACCAGCTTAACAAGAGCAGAAAAGGCGAAAGCTCAAGGCAAATAGACCAAAACCAACAAGGAAGCAAAGAGAAGCCTTAGAGCAGACAAGCAAAGATTCATCTATGGTCTTGCCACAGAAGCCCAGGAAGCATCAAGCCATGCAAACTTGAAAGAACTCTACAACATGATGACTCCTGGGCCCAACTGTGATGTTTTGTAGACATCTATCTCTCTTCTGTGCCACTTCGGCCTTCTGTCCCCCTTCTGTGCCACTTTTGTCACTTCTGTTTGTATTTGTGCCTCTGCCCTTCTTTCTCTGAAATATTTGTGATTTATTTTGTCCCACTCTCTGCCACTCCTGTCTCTATCTGTTCCTCTTTTTACTTGCCCTCATTGCCCTTTTTCTCTTTTGCTTTCTTTTGCTTTCTTTTGCTCTCTTTTCTCTTTATCTGTTTTGCTTGCTTTATCTCTCTTTTCTACTCATTTTTTTGCTGCCTTCTACCCAGCCTGCCCTGCTCTATTTTGCCACCATCATGCTCATCGTGAGAGCTAGGCCTGCCCTGCACCCTCTCCTCCCAAGTCTCAGAGTCTTTCTTAATGGCAGGCAGCTGCTGTGCAGACATACAAAGCATGTATGCCGCTATTATATTGAAGGCATGGCTAAGACAAGCCTGTCTATGCTCGTCCGTGCCCCATTCATGCCCAGAGCCAGGAATCCTGGCCCTCCAACCACCCACTGCAGCCTGAGATGCTACTTGGCTGTAACCATCCAAACCATCAACCCTGGAGTTCTTTAGGCACTGTGCACAAACCTCCTCCACATAGTTAGAAGGAACATTGTCCTGCTCCATCTGCCACTTCTCCTGCCCCAACCTGACCCCCATCCACATTCAACAACCCCCTCAACACACCACATGCAAAACAGAACCAGGCCGTCCACCACTCATCTGCCTACTCCTTAACACCCACTCGCTTGCCAAACATGCCATAGAAGTATAGGACCTCTTGCACCTCTCCCCAGACCTACTATTTCTCACTGAAACTTGGTTTCACCCATTATCTGCTCATGACATATCAGTGACCTTACCCCAAATACAAAAGCCAGGACGGATCCAAAAAACCCAGATGTGGACTCGCTATCATCTACTGAGAGGGGATCAGCTGCTCCACCACCTCTACTCATACCAGTGACCAGCTAGAACTTATGTGTCACGATTTGCTCCCTGCATTCCCGTGTCCACCACCAGGGGGCTGAACTGTGGGACTCTCCAGTGTTCTAATAAGCTTCCAGACCCTCCCCTTCATGTATATACTGACTTCCAGCCATTTGGACACTATTTGGGAATTGACATCCATTCCCAATCCATGCCGGGTTTTGTGAAAGCCAGCCTGCTCATACTTAAAGCCAGCCTGCTCATGTTTGGAACTCCACTACCTAGAATTCCCTGCTCACTGCTTTGTCTCCACCCCTGCAGGCCAAGGATGGGTGGAGGAATTCAGCTCACCTGTGGCTGGCTGCTGCTAGCCTGCTCACACCTGCTGCATATGATTACTGTGAGCTCTTTTAAGCCCCAGCTCCCTTCAGCCCAGTGTTGGTCATTGTAGCTGTTATCCGGTGAGACCAGTCCTTGTTCCTGAGCTTTTGCTATTCCTTGTTTCCTGAGCTGTAGCTATTTCCTGTTTCCTGAACCAGCACTTAGTATCCTGAGCTATAGTTAGTCTTT
Source organism: Calotriton arnoldi (assembly GCA_963921515.1). NCBI lineage: Eukaryota > Metazoa > Chordata > Amphibia > Caudata > Salamandridae > Calotriton > Calotriton arnoldi. The sequence continues at coordinate 160,474 of CAWUFW010018886.1, read as the reverse complement.
GTTCCTGTTCCAGGGCTTCAGCTATTTCTTGTTCCTGATTTGCACTGCTTGCAGTGCTCTCTTGACTCCTAGTTTCCTGAGCTGTAGCTATTTCCTGTTTCCTGAACCAGCACTGCCTGCAGTGCTACTTAGTATCCTGAGCTATAGTTAGTCTTTGTTCCTGTTCCTGGGCTTCAGCTATTTCTTGTGCCTGATTTGCACTGCTTGCAGTGCTCTCTAGACTCATTGTTTCCTGAGCTGTAGCTATTTCCTGTTTCCTGAACCTGCAGTGCTACCTTGACTCCTGAAGCCTTAGTATTCCCTGTTCCTGAACTAGCACTGCCTACAGTGCTACCTTGATTCCTGAGCCTTGGCATTCCTTGTTCCTGACCTGCAGCAGTTTCCCTTCTCCTGAACTAGCACTACCTGCAGGGCTACTTTGACTCCTGAGCCTTAGCATTCCTTGTTCCTGCCCCAGCACTGCCGTCTATGCTACTTTGTTTTCTTGATTCCTGAACCTTCACTATTCTATTATACCCTTGTAGCCTCCCCTTCTGTCTATCCTTTTCCAGTCCCTGCCTTTCTTCCCATTTCCGTGGTTCCAGTTCTAATTTGCTGTCTTTCTATTTCTGCTGTCTTGCATCTGTTACCTTGTATGTTTGTTACCTGCTTTCTGCCAAGTGTGCCCTATGATTTCCTTCCTTTCCTGTTAAGCACTCCTCCTTGCTAGCTCCTTGTCTATTGTGCTTGTGTTTAGTTCTACCCCTTTGCTGTTATTGCCTTGCGTTTTCCTGTTTGATCGCCAGGATCCGTGGGCACAGCTGACTACCTAGGTGGTGTTTCTTGTTCACTGTGAGTATTGTCTTTGAGTTACTGTTATAACATCACCATAGGTATAAGCTCCACAGACCCTGCCTTTGCATACATATCCTATATGTGGGTATTTTCAGTCAGTATCTGTAACAGCAATTGTGGGTGAGGAACTTACTGAGCTTCAGTCTTATTGTGTAGAGCTCCCGAGTGCTTTACCCCACATCCCCTTTATTGTTAATGTTGTTTTATATTTAAGTGTATTGCACATCCGTCCTGGGTTTAGTGATTCTGAATGCTGAGCCGCCTCATGAGTGCCTGTCCTTTCTGAGTCTCACCCTTCTTGTTCACTTGTACAGGCTTTCCCTTTGGATCCCTTTGTCTCCTCTTTCTGTGTACGTTTCCTACCCAGTTCCCAGTCCTTTCCCAAGTCCCTGACTGTGTTCCCCACATAGTCCCGGACAGTCCCTGACATTATGACTTTTAAAATGATCACCTCTAGCACCACAACCATGGAAGGATCACTACTGTATTGGCCTCCTGGACCGAGATCCAATTTCAGCTCCACTCTTGGCAACCTCATCGCTCCACTGGCCCTCGCATTCAACTCCTTCATTCTACTGGGCGACCTAACTTTCCACTTATAGGACCAGATTCCCCCCCCCCCTCTCTTCCACTCTCACAGAAGTGCTCAGTATCTTAGAACTCACCCAACGCTGGTCTCCTCACCACCATAACCTAGTGTGCTTAATTGCAAACTTCAACACATGTGTCACCTCCTTTGGGAACTCTATCTCCTTTGAGAACCATAACCATGGCCGAGCCACAAACAAACTGGTACACTGAGGACCTCCAGCTGCTGAAATGGCATTGAAAGCAGCTATAAAGCCGGTGATACAATTTCCATGACAACACTGACAGAGACTACTACAAAGCAGCCCTTCAGATCTACCACCAGTGCCTCAAAACCATCAAAGACCTAGCCCTTACTAAAAGGATCTGAAACAGACACACACAAACAGAGGACCCAGCCTGCTAGCAACCTCCAGGAAATTATCTCAATTGTACCCTTGAGCTGTCACCCCTTTTTCAGCACAATCTTGTTTCCAGCTTGGTTTGTGTTATCCAAATACCAGTACATTCATACTTGAAATGCAAGCATCATTGTGTCAAAAGCACCTGCTTCTTCAACATCATAAAATGAACATAAACTCAAAGAATCTTTTGGATAGTCCCCTAATCTTCCCTTTATCAGTAAAGTGGCTGTTTCTGCCTGTTAGGTCTACCACAGAACTGCAAATCAGTGGACAAACACTTATTGAGATTGCAAATATTATCATCTCTTTGGATGCTGTGTTGAGCCCTTCTCCTTGAATGGGAAACATTTTAATGAGACCGCTTAATGATTGCTTGTGGACTAGGGGAGTAAGTAGTAAATCATATCACTGGCAGACCTTCTTTACTCCTAGGGTCATCCCGAACAATGAGATTGCCTCAGATAGTCTCTTTTTGCAGAGCAAATTATGGTAGTAAGGCCTAATGTCTGATGACTTATGAGTGGTTTTAGAAATTGGGTTGTAGTTTGACTGGTGCATGAGCCCTAGTCAAGCAACCACCACAGGCCTAGTCGGGGTAAGAAGCAGGCAAATCCTAAATTAACCTGTGCACATCCTCTGGCAGCTTGCCACAGAGCAGTCAGGCTTAAATTAGAGGCAATGTGTAAAGCAGTTGTGCAACAGTGAAAACACCACACAAAAAGATTCCACACCAAAGTAGACAATTATCTCTTAATATAATAAATAAAACAAGACCAAAATGACAAAAATCCATTAAGTAGATCTTGAGATATTGAATGTAAAGGTTTTTAGGTAAAAATAGCCCAGAGAAGCAAAAAGCGCTATTAGGGACATCTGGTCACGCCGGTATGGGACAAAGTAAAGAATTCAGGCCAACTGTGATGAATACAGGGACCCAGTGAGTCTTGCTGAACAAAAGTACTCTAATCCTGGGTACATCGATGTCCAGGATGCGTGGTACTGTTGAGGCAATGCGTCGGTGCCAATCCACGCATAGGTGATGATGCACTGGTCCTGATCCGCGCAGCAGCGGCGATGCGTCTGGCTCCAAATGAGCGGTAAGCTGCAATGCAGAGGCTTCGGCCATGGTGTTGAGGCTGCTGTCGACAGAGATGCGAGGACCTTGCATTGGGCAGTGCGTTGCGAAGTGGTGGTTCCAAAGGCGATATGTAGACTTCGAGTCACACAACAGCGGCAATGCGTCCATGCCGATCCACACAGAGAGGCGATGAGCTAATTCTGATCCATGCAGCAGAGGCGATGCTTTGGTTCTGATCCACGCAGCAGCGGTGATGCGTTAGTTTGACAGCAGATGCATAAGTTCACCTGGAACAAGCACCTTAGGCCCACTTCCAAGGGTTCAGGTCTAGAGTGTCACAAACTGACAGGACAGACTGACATATGGCAGAGTCCAGGTGCATGAGCAGGGTGCCGGAAAGTCTTTTCTGTCAGTGAGACTTCAGATTAGGAAGCCAGCCAGCTTGCCCTTGTAGTCACTCTTGGTTCAAGTAATGCAGGTCCAGTCCTTCTCATCCAGGCAGGAGGGCAGCAGGCAGCAGGGCAGCACAGCAAGGAAAGAGTCCAGCAAATCAGCAGTTCAGCAGAGTGGCAGTCCTTCAGCAGCACAGCAGTCCTTTTCCTGGCAGAGTCTTCACAGGTCCAGAAGTGTACTGAAGTGGTGGTGTCAGAGGTCCAGTACTTATACCCAGTTGTGCCTTTAAAGTGGGGGAGCCTTCAAAGACATAACTTTGAAGTGCACAGAGATCCTCCCTTTCTGCACTGGTTCCAGACCTACTACATGGGGATATGCAGCCATTTGTTTGGGGACAGGGCACAGCCTATTCTGGTGTAAATGAAGCTGGGTCCAGCTCCTCCGTCCCATCCTGCCAGGATGGCCCATCTAGCCACAGCTTAGCTCTAGTGTGTGTGGCTCTCTAGGGTGAATACAAAAAGCCCAGTTGTCACCCACCCCAGACATGTGATCAGAGACAGTCAGCTGGCAGCAAATGGCTAAAGTAAGAAAATGCCAAATTTTGAATAGTGCCATTCTCAGACATGCAGCTCCCAAGAGGACCTCTTCTTGTTTGTGAATCAGTGACCATCTTCTTTGAGGAGTCGATAACTGGTCAATGGTTTGCGACTGAAATTGTGGTCGCAAACCAGTGATACATTCAACACCAAATCTTAATTTGGAAGGAACATCCCTGTCAAGTCTCTTCCAAATTACGAGATTTCCGACCTTAAAATGGGTTTTGTATATTAGGAGTAGCCATTTTGCAGTCGCTGTTTCGATTATGTGAATCACATTGATTGTGACAGCAAAAGGGCTCAATTTATCTGGCCTCAACTTCCTACTGCATTAAGTGAACTACTCATCATTATAGAGAGAATTTATTAGTGATTCCTCACACAGTTAAATCCATTGATTTTTATCTATTCCACTCGCTCTCCTTCCTTCCACTGCTTCCTACTTGGCACCTCCTACCTCCTCCTTGCCTGGCTAGATTCCTGAGACCAGACACCGATTGCAGACTATCATTCCACCTGGCAGAATATAAGTGTTTTTCATTAGATCATTCCAATCATAGGGCTCAATCCTGATTCTCTTGCTCCTCTACATTTATGTATTCAAGGTTTTAGGTAGGAACCAAAGACCTTGGGTTCATTACAGAACATGTTGCATAGGACAGGGTTTGAGGCTGCAGGTTACAAGTCAAGCCATAACTTTGAGTCAGTTCAGGAGGCAATGACCAGAGCTATCCTGGAACTGTAGTGATGCAGGCATCCAGATATATAGACTGCCATTTTGCTTAGTGGTAATGCTCAGTGCCATGGAACTGCCACAGACCCACCCAGGCTCACCTGCCATCAATGTTGCTAGGGGTGATATTATTTAGGCACCACGATCCAGTGGAGTCACATCGCACACCTTTGTAGTAACAGTTCCTCTCTTAAGAAATGGTTTGCAATTCAAGTTTTGATTGTTACTCATTACAGCTGTTGGTTTAGTAGGGACTTATGGTTGCTGAGGCTTGTCATAAAGCGGCATAGAGTGCTATAAAAGCAACCAATAAACATACCATTTGTCCTTGGACATACACTATTAACAGGTTTTCTGCCTGCATTATGTAATACAGTGCATAATTTTCTTTAAAAAATAAATTTAAAAAAGGTGCCAGGGACCAAGGTACTTCACAGGAGCCTACGCAGATGGCATCCCCTATAGTGCTTCCAAATGCCAGTGCGGGCATTACCTACTATAGATCACACTGAAACAGATGTGACATTTTGGGCTATTCCAGGTCACCTCAAACTGAAGGAATTGCCTGTAAGTGTAAGTATTCTAATTTTTTTAAAACATATTAAACATTTGAATGCACCACTGTTTTGCACTGATAAAAAAAGCCACACAGCGCCATCAAGTAGTGGACTCTGATAAATACTTTTCAGTGTTTATAAATAAGTACCAGTATAAAGCACTAGCAAGCACCGGCACAAATTAAGCACTGGTGCCAACACATCTATATTTATGTCTGTCTGTGTATCCGCTGGTCTACGTGAGTGGTATGTATAGGTGTGCTGGAATGTGTTGTATAGACATCTGTCGGTGGGCAGCTCTACCTGCATATGTACAACTGTGAGTGATTTATGTTAATGTGTTTATTTTGCACTCTTATATAACGTAAACGAAACCTACTGGGGCATTAGAGCATGCTACATAAGATTATAAGTCATGCAAAGGAACGATGTACAATAAAAGCATATCAACATTAAATTTTGATATGCAAAATAACATGAACAGAAGAAATTGTTGTCCACCACCCCACCTCCTGCGCAGCTTAGTGTCCAAGATGATAACGGTGATCAACAAAGATGTGCATGGATGTTGTATGTCTCCTTGAATGTTTGCACTCACTGTACAAATATCACATCTGCTGGCTTTGTCAATGCTCGTTTTAAATGTCTTATTTACTCTAAGTCATTAGTTTGCATTTTCTTAATTTCTCCGAGTTCCCAATTTAAGCATCCCTGATGATTTATATAAACGTTCATTTGATGTTTTTTAAAAAACGTTTTCACACTTACTGAACAAAATCACACCACGACCTTCCTGTTTTTGCACCTACCTCTTTTAAACTCTGGATTATCCGGTCTACATTTCACTTGATTAACTTCCACTCCATTGCTTTTAATTACTTCCCAGGTGTTGTTTTGATTTCTAATGGTTTAATTTGCAGTGCCCTATTTAATTGTTCACAGCCCATGATCCTGTCTAAGACATTACCCACCTGTTATCCCGCAGCACTCTTTTAGCTGACATATTTGTTGTGTTTTGTAATCCAGTAATTTACATTGAGAACAGGTTCAGAAAAGGGTGCCTCAGAAGAACACTGGTAACACAATTACCTCTGCAAGTGCATCTCCCACTACGATTTCTGCACCAGACAATTACCATTACAATGGCAATGGTTATTCCATACATTGCCACTTTTCAGTAAATCAAGCTCTAAATCTTTTGCGTCTATTGGCAGGCCCATATAATTTTTTAAAGATAATATTCTTTTGTGTGCTCACGCATTTTTATTGCTCCTTCGGGCACTCTTATCTTTGATGGTCCTTGCAACAGTGAACCAAGCATTTACAATGCCAATAGGTCTGACTTTAAAGTAATGTTGTATGGTATTGTGAAACATTGCATGACAATAGCATGGGAATGGATATGTATTTATGTGGAAGCAAAGAACTGTAGAATAATATTGGTGTAGGTTAAAAGGTCAGGGAATAATCACACTTTCAAGCAGAATTAACATTCATGCAGGTTAATAACTGCCCTCTTCCTATCTGTGCTGCTGGCAGAGAAAAAGCCCATAAATGATCTAGTTATCTAAGGAACTTTAATAGCATTACAATGTCACATGTCCCCCTGAAAGTTCCAGCTCATTTAGATGGATAAATGAAATGATCACAGCTGTGTAGAGGGCAAGCACTTTTTTGTGGAAGCACACAACCTCTGCCCGATCAAAACATGCACTCCTTACTCCCAATATCTCGTTTGAGCCAAAGCCGCTCTTTAGTGATGTTCACATAATTATTTGGCGACATCTGCGCTCTCAAGCTAGACACTAAAAAGCATTGACACAGCCATAGTTATCGGTCGTGAAACCTGTTGGCTTCCCATTGGTAACGAAGAACACTCCTCTCTAGATCAGCATACAGTAAAATAATGCAAGGATGCACAACCTGACAGCCCTGAAATATATCAAGCACAAATCATATGGACCTGCAGTGCATGCTGCTTGACACACGTTCTGTCCCTGAAACGTCAAATCGGACTTGATAGAAATTAAATATTTTGCGAAACATTAACATTTTTCCCATTGAGCTATCGTCTCTGTTATAGATTTGGTGGGCAAAGTACCAAATGAGCAATGAGTTCATGCACAAAAATGTACTGAATTGCATTCTTCCTTGTATAGAGTTGTTTTGAGCATAATTGTAAAGAAAATGTGGGCCTCAAATGGTAGTTTAATGTTCAATTCTGTGATCACACCTTAGGGAAATAATGCCTATTAAGTTCTTCTCTTTTATCATCTTTTAACATCATGATGAGCCATTATGTATTGGAATTGTTCAATGATATGCATGGGGCTTATGTGCAGTTATAGAAATGTAACTTTTAACAAGCTTTGCCAAGGTCAGAAATCTCAGTGGCGTTTCGGAGTAGCAGGCAGAGAACCTCATACACAACCTTCAAAGTAGTGCATTTAGGATATGCATATTGAGTGCAGGAAATGAGGATGATTCATCCGGTTCACTGATAGAATATCGACCCCCAAAATATCCCCGTACACAAATATCGAGTTATAAATATCGATGTAAAAAACTATCGACATCCTATATTTTTAAACGTAAGTACAAAAATATCGAGAAAAAAAATATCGATGTGAAAAATATAGTTGTACAAAAAAATCGATTTTAATATGTGTATAGAAAATAATATTAAATATAATAAATAATAAAAATTAACTTAAAAATAAATAAATTAGATTTAATATACATTTTAACAAATATAACAAATAAATGTAATTTAAAAAATTTAAACATACGTAAATAAAATGTAATATATATATAACAATAACATAAAATCTAATTAAAAAATTATATTATAAATTAAAACATTAAACTATTTAAAAGTCTTTAAACTTAAATTTTCCACTTCAGTGAGTGCAACAGTAGGTAAAGTGTTGGATAGCGGAGGGGTAAAAATTACTATTCCCACTTCAGTGAGTGCAACAGTAGGGAAAGTGTTGGATAGCTGAGGGGTAAAAAATACTATTTCCACTCCAGTGAGTGCAACAATAGGGAAAGTGTTGGATAGCGGAGGGGTAAAAATTACTATTCCCACTCCAGTGAGTGCAACAGTAGGGAAAGTGTTGGATAGCGGAGGGGTGAAAATTATTATTCCTACTCCAGTGAGTGCCACAGTTGGGAAAGTGTTGGAAAGCGGAGGGGTAAAAATTACTATTTCCACTCCAGTGAGTGCAACAGTAGGGAAAGTGTTGGATAACGGAGGGGTAAAAATTACTATTCCCACTCCAGGGACTGCAACAGTAGGGAAAGTGTTTGATAGCGGAGGGGTAAAAATTACTTTTCCCACTCCAGTGAGTGCAACAGTTGGGAAAGTGTTGGATAGCGGAGGGGTACAAATTACTATTCCCACTCCAGTGAGTGCAACAGTAGGAAAAGTGTTAGATAGCAGAGGGGTAGAAAATACTATTCCCACTCCAGTTAGTGCAACACTAAGAAAAGTGTTGGATAGCGGAGGGGTAAAAAATACTATTCGCACTCCAGTTAGTGCAACAATAGGGAAAGTGTTGGATGGCGGAGGGGTAAAAATTAATATTCCCACTCCAGTCAGGTCAAAATTAAAACAAACAAAATATCACCAACACAATTTAAAAAAAAAAAAATGAAAAATATATAAAAATATTTGAAAATTCCAAAAAATAGAAACATATTATAATGTTAAATAGATATGACAACTACCTAGAAATATTATATTAAATACATTTAAAAATAATTTACAAACAAAAAAACAATTTTTAATTAGAAATTATTTATCAACAAAAACATTAATTATTACATAAATGTAATCTTTTTCTTTCCTACCCTATAACACGGCACAATTCACAACACACATCTAAATTTAAACATTTTTTACCTCCATAATTAACATAATTAACTATCAATTAAAGTAATATTATTCATTAAAAAACAAATGAAAACAGATAAAAATTAATTTACTCCCCAAACGTTACCCCTATCAAACCAAAACTCACACACAAAGAATAATATACAATTACCCTAATTAATTATCAATTTCTTAATTAATAATAATGATCAATTAATTATTAATTAATTAAACATAAATTACTTTCCACCCTCTACCCCTATAAACCCCACAACCCGCACCTAAAAATCATTACACAATTTCCCTATTTAATTTAAAAAAATAAATAATATCAATTAACAACTTAATAATTAATTAAAAATAAATTACTTCCCACCCTTTACCACTATAAACCCCACAACTCACATCTAAAGTTAATTACACAATTGCCATATTTACATTTTAATTAGTTAATTAGCATTAATTAACAAATAAGTATTGATTAATTAAAAATACATTACTTCCCACCCTTTACCCCTATAAACCCCACAACCCGCTCCTAAAAAAAATTATACAATTAACATAATTAATTATAATTAACAACCAATTAATAATTACTTAATAATAAATTACTTCCTACAATTAGCACTATAAAATCTAAATTAAATAAATATTAATAAATTTTAAAAAATCCTTAATTTATGATAATTAAATAACTTCCCACCCTATTCCCTATAAACCCACAACCGGCTACAGAACTAAAAAATGCAAAATGTAATTAAAATAAAATTGATAACTACTAAAAATGTAACACATATATTAAATAACAAAAACAATACTTATACAAAAAAAAGATCAGATACATTTAAAATACATACTAAAATATATAACACTAATTAAAAAATCGATATTTTAAACAACTATATTTTTGCAAACGATATTAATGACTTCGATATTTTTTAAAACAATATTTCTTACCTTAAAGTAGATATTCTTGACCACAACATTCTTGCTGTCGATATTTCTGTGTCACGATATTTCCAACTCGATATTTGTGTAAGTCGCCATTTACAACTCGATATTCTGTCTGCATACCGATTCGGTTAGATCACGGTTCCTGCAGCTCTTATTGAGCTGAATCTTGGCTGGACTCAGAGAAATATGAAGAACACCACGATATATTCAGCAATGCCTGCATGTTGTATGCTTTCTGTTCGCGATGAGGGGCATTTCTTATTTTCACTTCCAGCTGGTGCCACGTGGTCTGGATAGGCCGGGTTAGAAATACACCATTTCATGTTTCTTAAGTTGCCTTCTTGTTTAAACACAGTGACTTTTGACAAACATTTGTGTGCAGGATAACATTCTCTGAATCTGCATTGCTTACATTTCCACTTCATAGGCACACTATCATGACACCTTCAACTTTCAGTAAAAGAGATAAAGTTCACTGCACAAATGTTATTTATGGTATTGTCCGGTAGGTGACAATGCTTTCCAGCTACAATAAACAATTGCAGCCTGACAGAAGTTGCGACATGGCCACTTGAGTGCTGTTTATCATATATATGGAACCACTTCCTTTTTTAGGGAGAGGATCACTCAGCTAACAATACGAGGTCACTGCATGCTGGAATTCCAGCTCAGCTGATTCCCGTTTACCAACACAAGGGATGTCCAGCTCTACACCAAGACAGGCAACCTGATGACACTTACCCGCAGGTAATGGGGAGTTAGTCCACCTGACAGGGATTTGGCAGATCACCAACCTTAGGCAAGACCAGATTAGGGAGCGCTAGGTAGGAGTATACTATACACAGCACGTATATGCCCGCATATATTCACTGTCTTAGCACAATGGTGGAATTGTTCAGCCTTTTAACTGTTCTGATAATGCTAATTACGCTACTCAGTTTCATTCTACTAGTTATCGCAGCGCACGTATCTATACAAGAATCACAATGCTTCAATAAATATTGACACGCCTTGCTGACTGTGGGAGGGCAGGCCGGATATACAGACGCGGAGGCTGTATGTAGTGCGCCAGTTGGCGAGCTTTATTAACAGAGTCAATAACAGGAGGTGGCAAAGTCTCTGTGGGACGTTTGGTCTTCTTAAGGGTTCTTCTCTCCTTGGCTCCCTCTCCTTCTTTGTCGGTGTTCTCCTCCTGTATCTTGTCCTCCGATCCAGGGACGCTCCCACGGAGGTGCATAGAGGGAAGGACAAAAAGGAGCCGTCAGTTACCCTGGCCAACACACTTCACTGGCTTCTATTGTACCCGTCACCACACCCGGTGGATCTTCTTGTGGATGATTACACGTGAGGTAACACCGTGTCAGTGAGAGGAGAGGATTCGTGAAGGGGACGGAGGTAGGCACGAATAATCTATAAGGTGCGAGGACAATCCCTGCCTTCGGCTATAGTAGCCTTACGTTCACGGCTCTGCCGCAACTCTCCAGAGTCGCGGCCGCTCTCCAGCCTCCTCCTAGGGGGTCCACCACTCCTCACTCCACGTCTCGTCCTCTTCGCCGTAGTCTGCTTCTTTTCTCCTCGCGTCTCCGTACTCCTGTTCCTCCTCTTCCTCACTCCGCAACTCCTTTCGTCCTCCGGCTTCTTCGCAACTCCTTGGTCCGGCCGCGCTCCCTTTCAGCTCCGGTCGGGAAGCACTTCTGGGGTCAGTCCCTCCCCGTCCGTCGCGTCATCAGGTCCGGATGCCTCCTGTGTGGATAGAGCACAGGGGGGTGGGGTTATCCCTACGGACTTCCTTCCAGGGCCCGGGTGCTGTGCCGAGTTCCCCGCAGGTAAGCTGTCATCGCTTTTAGGGGCAGTCCGGCCTCGCAAGGTGCGCGATCCGAGCCGTGCCTCCTCACATCCCGTTTCCCTTGCTGTCCTTCTAGTAGGGGTGGTATCTTGTGGATAACGGGATAAAAAGTCCACATTTCCCTGCTCGGTCCCTTTTCGGTGCTTGGTTTGGAATCTGTAGGGCTGAAGGGACAAAAACCAACGCAACACCCTCTCATTGTTCCCTCTATTACGTGCCATCCATTCTAGGGGGGCATGATCCGTGAAGAGGGTGAACTCTCGCCCCTCCAGGTAGTATCTTAAGGAGTCAATGGCCCATTTAATAGCCAACGCTTCTTTCTCGATGACAGCGTAGTTCTTCTCATGGGGATACAGTTTCCTACTCAAAAAGAGAATAGGCTTTTCCTCCCCCTGTCGGTTTCTTTGGGATAGAACCGCCCCCAATCCCTGCTCTGAGGCGTCTGTCTGTAGGATGAAGGGTAGGTCATAATCGGGGCTGGCTAATACGGTATCGGACGTTAGTGCTGTTTTCAGTGTTTCAAATGCTTGGGTTACTTCGAGGGTTGGGTCCCTTAACCTGATCTCGGTTTTTACTGATTTCTGCAATAAGTCTGTGAGAGGGGCTGCGATTCGTGAAAACTGGGGTATAAACCGTCTATAGTACCCCAACAACCCCAAAAAGGCACGAAGGTCTCTCGCAGTCCTTGGGAAGGGTATCTGGGATATGGCCAGGAGTTTGGTTTTTTGGGGTCGTATGACTCCCTCGCCTAATAGGTAACCCAGGTATTTCACGGTTTGGGCGGCCAGATGGCTCTTGGCCGGGTTTATTTTCAGCCCCTGTTTCCCTAAAGCCTGTATGACGTGGTACAAGTGAGTAAGATGTTGTTCCCAGGTCTCGCTATAAACGATGATGTCATCAATATATGCCCCTGCATATCTCTCATGGGGCCGTAGGATACGATTCATGGCTCGCTGAAAGGTAGCGGGTGCCCCGTGCAATCCAAAGGGTAACACGGTGAAGTGGTAGAGGCCGTCGGGGGTAGAAAACGCTGTTTTCTCTCTGTCTTCGCTTTTCAGGGGGATTTGCCAATACCCTTTGCATAAATCGAGGGTGCTGATATATTTTGCTCTTCCTATGCGCTCGATCATTTCATCTACTCTCGGGAGGGGGTAGGTGTCGAATTCGGATATCTTATTCACCTCCCGAAAGTCGATGCAAAAACGCACCGAGCCATCTGGCTTCGGAACGAGGACTATGGGCAAGCTCCACTCGCTCATTGACGGTTCTATGACACCCATCTGTAACATCTGATGTACCTCTTCTCGGATGGTGTTCCTACGGGCCTCTGGTATCCGATAAGGGCGAAGCCGTACTGTCTTCCCTGGAAGGGTCTTAATAGAGTGTTCAATCAAAGTGGTCTTCCCTGGTGTGATAGAGAAGATGTCCCGTAAGGGCCGTAAGGTGCCATCTAGTTCGGTTCTACGAACTGGACTTAACCCCTCGTCAAAACATTGGGTGTACAGAGGAATAGGTCCTATCGAGCCTATCAGTGCTGGAAGGGGTCCTTCCCATTTTTTTAGGAGATTCACATGATAGATTTGGGAGGTACCCCGAGTCCTGTCGAGCTCCAACCTATAGGTGACAGGGGTTACTCGGTCTAGCACGATATACGGGCCTTGCCATTGACCCAACAGTTTATGGTCAGAGGACGCCATCATGAGTAACACCGCGTCCCCCACAGCAAAGACCCTTTCCTTGGCCTTTTTATTATAATGGGCTTGTTGGGCTTCCTGAGCTCTCTCCATGTTGCTCCGCACGATCGTTCGGATCTGTTCTAGGTGTGTTTTCAGATGGGCCACATATTCCACCAGCGGTTTATTGTTATTTGGCTCTGCCTCCCAGTTTTCTCGAACCATGTCCATTAAGGATCGTGGCTGGTGGCCATACAGCAGCTCAAACGGAGAGTACCCGGTACTCTTTTGGACTTTGCACCGGATGGCATACAAGGCCAGGGGCAACATTTCTTCCCACCGCTTGGCTTCGAGGGCAAGGAGTTTTTTCAGAGTGGTCTTAATGGTAGCGTTATAACGCTCTACCAAGCCATCCGTTTGGGGGTGATATGCCGCCGTCCTTATCTGTTTGATGTCTAATAGGGTACAAACTTGTTTCAGGAGTTTTGATACGAACGGGGTTCCCTGGTCAGTCAGTATCTCTTTTGGAAATCCCACCAGTGTGAAGACCGATACCATTGCTCTAGCGATGTTAGGGGCGTTGGGTTGTCTTAATGCGATCGCCTCCGGGAACCGGGTGGCGTAGTCCACTAAAACTAGCACGTAACGGCACCCACTCCGGGAGGGCAACAAAGGTCCAACGATATCCATTCCCAACCTGCTAAACGGTTCGTCTATAATGGGTAGGGGATGCAAAGGGGCTCTAGGGGGTCTATATCGGCTGTTTTTTTGACATATGGGGCATTGTCTGCAATAGGACTTCACCTGCCTGTATATGCCCGGCCAATAGAACTTCTCCATTATCAGTCTTTCAATCTTTTCCTCCCCGAAATGTCCCCCCAGAAGATGACTGTGGGCCATATACAGCACCTTATCCCGAAACGGGGTGGGGACCAGTAACTGAGGGGTACTGGTGGGTTCTCCCTTCCTGTACAACAGCCCATTCCTCACAAAAAAATAGGGACATACATGTAACGGGTCTTCGTCGTTTACGGCTCTGTTCCAGGCCTCCTGCAGAACAGGGTCCTCTCTCTGCGCCGCGTGGAAGTTCCTATCGTTATCCCAAGGGCTCTCTTCCACCTGAGCGGGGAAGACAGGGACGGGCTTCTTTTTGTCTTTTCGTTTTTCCCTTCTCGTTCTCCGGGGTTTGGATGGCGGCCATTCTGGATCGACCTCTTGTGAGAAGGGGGCATCGGCCCACCAGTTCTTCTCCTCTGGGTTGGTTTCTGTGAGTAAAGCAGAGAGGAGGGGATAATCGTTACCCAGTATTGCCTGTTCCGGTAACCGGGGAATGAGTCCGACCTTTAATTCCGAGCCCGGGTCCGCAGCATGTTGCACGTAGACATGAGTGGTGGGGTATTGTTTGGTGTCCCCATGGACACATTGGATGTCTACGGTCCCCTCAACCGGTCCCAGCTTGCCTTCGAGATCCTGGGGTCGTACCACGCTCTGGTGACACCCTGTATCGGCGAGAGCGGTCATGGCTCTCCCATTCACTGTTATACTACACCGATAAGGATATGTATCGACAGGGTGCGACAAACAGCAGTAGTTTCTCTTTGCTACGCCTACCTCCATAGGTTCCTCCTTTTGTGGGCAAAAGCGAGCTATGTGGCCCATCCCACCACAGTTAAAACATTGTGGACCAGGAACGGGTGGTCTAAAGGTCGGGGGTCCTAGAGCTCGAAACATAGGGGGACCAGGGACAATGGTAACCGGATCGGGCCTCCGTGGAAGTTGTGGACGAGGGGGGCGATGGACTCCACTTATACCCGCCCTCCAAGGGGCTTCCTCTCTTCCCTTTTGGGTATCTTGTGCTCTGTTGTAGGCATTGGCGATCTCTACCGCTGTCTCGAGGGTGAGATGAGCATGCTGTCTAACCCATTTCTGGATGGGGGGGTGAAGGGACGACAAATACTGCTCTAAATATACTTTGGCCATAATGTCTTCTTTGGTAGCAGTCGCTGGTTTTAACCATCGGTCGGCCATGTCTCGCACTCGGAAATACAGGGCTCTGGGGGTTTCCTGGGGGCCCTCTCTGATCTGCCGGAGTCTTAGCCTATACGTCTCATCGTCGACCCCCAGTCTCTCCATGATGCACTGCTTGATTTCCGCATATGGGGTAACTCCTAGGATGTTGGCCGCCTGATACGAGGCTTGTAGTTCCCCAGAAAGGAGGGGTCCCAAATACTGTCCCCATTTGTCTGCTGGCCAGGCTGCAGCCAAAGCCATCCTCTCAAAGTTGTTAAAGAAGTATTCGGGGTCTTCTCCGCTTACATACTTCTGCAGGATGACAGAGGGTAGGGCACTTGGGGCCCTCTGTTGCCCGATGGCGTCCGCGATTTTCCCCATGGCGGTATCATGAGACTGTCCTTGATCCGTGATGACCTGCTGCAGCCGCCCCCGGTCGTCTTCGACCACCGAGAGGAACTTCTCCATGGCTTTCCCAAGACTCTCCTGGCTTTCCGCCATTCTAGCGATGACAGCCTCCATGCCTCCAGGAAATCCCACTTCTGACACCACTTGTGGGAGGGCAGGCCGGATATACAGACGCGGAGGCTGTATGTAGTGCGCCAGTTGGCGAGCTTTATTAACAGAGTCAATAACAGGGGGTGGCAAAGTCTCTGTGGGACGTTTGGTCTTCTTAAGGGTTCTTCTCTCCTTGGCTCCCTCTCCTTCTTTGTCGGTGTTCTCCTCCTGTATCTTGTCCTCCGATCCAGGGACGCTCCCACGGAGGTGCATAGAGGGAAGGACAAAAAGGAGCCGTCAGTTACCCTGGCCAGCACACTTCACTGGCTTCTATTGTACCCGTCACCACACCCGGTGGATCTTCTTGTGGATGATTACACGTGAGGTAACACCGTGTCAGTGAGAGTAGAGGATTCGTGAAGGGGACGGTGGTAGGCACGAATAATCTATAAGGTGCGAGGACAATCCCTGCCTTTGGCTATAGTAGCCTTACGTTCACGGCTCTGCCGCAACTCTCCAGAGTCGCGGCCGCTCTCCAGCCTCCTCCTAGGGGGTCCACCACTCCTCACTCCATGTCTCGTCCTCTTCGCTGTAGTCTGCTTCTTTTCTCCTCGCGTCTCCATACTCCTGTTCCTCCTCTTCCTCGCTCCGTAACTCCTTTCGTCCTCCGGCTTCTTCGCAACTCCTTGGTCCGGCCGCGCTCCCTTTCAGCTCCGGTCGGGAAGCACTTCCGGGGTCAGTCCCTCCCCCGTCCGTCGCGTCATCAGGTCCGGATGCCTCCTGTGTGGATAGAGCACAGGGGGGTGGGGTTATCCCTACGGACTTCCTTCCAGGGCCCGGGTGCTGTGCCGAGTTCCCCGCAGGTAAGCTGTCATCGCTTTTAGGGGCAGTCCGGCCTCGCAAGGTGCGCGATCCGAGCCGTGCCTCCTCACACTGACTATTTCTTGTGTATTCCTTTGGGTATGCATGAGAGTCTAAACAAAAATGTTCTAAAACTGTTACCACCATTTCCTTGGGGAGTCATGGTTGTCATGTTCTGAGGTTGCACACACATTTGTCACCCTGTAAGGTTTGGGGTGCAGATAATGCCCTGTGGGCTAGCAGGACGTTGGCCAACATATCCTGAGGGTGTACACGGATTCAGTCTGGAACAATCCTGATATTTATGTTGTCCAACAAATGCACAGTTTTACTGGTGAGGTACAAGCCGTAGGACATGGTGCCGCCAAAGTTTTCTCTTTGCATCTTATTCTATGGATCGTCTGAGTAGTTTTCTTTTGTATACCCAAAGAGCCCACCTCACCTATTAAGGAGACGTCCTTAGTAATAAAGAAAAATCCTCCTCAGCTGAGTAGGTTAACCATATGTATTGGCTGTAGATAGTTTAAGCTCGAACCTTTCAAAGATTACCCCACGGTCATACCCTCTCTGAATTCAACATACTCTTATGGCACGTAACATAGCTTAAAACTGCAGACATGCAGTTACTCAGAAACTGCTACAACATGATCTCACACTTTTGGGTGGGGACATTACCTTATTGGTTGAGGCTCATGAAGCATTTAGGACAGAGGCATTTTATTCATTGGTTACATTCCCAGATGTATGCTACAGATTTGACTCTACATTACAAACACAAGCCTACCTGCAGTGCGAAAATGAATATCCTCTGCTTAATGAAGTTATGCCTTTTGATCAGTATGATTACATCATCTATACTGATGGTTCTGCCCAGCCTGCCATAGGGACAAAGCACCAATACTCAGCATCATGCGTCCAAGTGAAGGGTAGCATGCAAGCTAGAGAATTCCACCCTGAGAAAACCTACACACAGTTACTTGGTGACTGCTCAGCGCAGATGGCTGAACTTAGAGCTTTAATTCTGGCACTTGAGAATATGGATCCTGGATTGCCTATTCTCACAGTGTGTGATTCATATTATTGTGTCAAGTCTTGCAATGAGTATCTACACTACTTGAGCCAAAATGGATTCAGAGATTCAAGAGTACACTATAAAGCGTAAAGCGCTTTGGAGACAAGTAGCTAGGCTGAAAGAATGCTTGCCACAGACTCGTGATTCACGCCTTGAGTCATCAATGTGTAGTAGAATGCGCTGCAGGGAATTCTATGGCTGACAAATCGGAAAAAGCAACAGTGCAAACTGCTGCTGTCACCGTCATTACTCATTCCAGTACAAGGGTAGATATAGACCCATCATGGTGGCTGTCAATGCTGCAGCGGATAACACCCACCTGCCGAAAGGCTTTCCAGCAAATTACTCCTACCAGTTAAGTGTGTAAAACATACAGTTTGCTCACATTCACGGAGTGGGGCATAGAGTAATACTGAAATCAAACCTCAGGTTAGGTTTAATCCTAGCAGCACATGAAGGACTAGCATCCACAGGGTGGCAGCTACAATTGCATTATTACAACAATGCTACTGGTGGCCAGGTCTATACTATTAACATCAAACAAGCCTCTTGCTTGTATTTATCTGGACCACTGTGGCCCCTTGCAATAAGATGGGGCTTACAAATACATCTTGGTTGCAGTGGATTCCTGCTCTCGATTCCTGTGGGCTTGGCTATAGCGATCTGCTGAAGCCCAAACTGTTATCAAAGATCTGCAAGTATTTATTGTGACATATGCACTTGGCACATTCCATTCGGATCAGGGGCCAGCATTTACTTGTAAGGTTTACAAATACACCATACGAAAATTGGGTGTGACCGTTGTGTGGTACTCCTCCCCCTACCATCCAAAGGGAAGCGCAGTAGTGGAAAGGAAGAACCAAGACCTAAAGCAGTCTTTAACAGCTAGGGTACTAGGCTCAGGTCACTATTGGGTTCATCACCTATACGGGGTCCAGAGAGCCCTCAACAATCTGCCTAGAATATCCCTAGGTGGTCAGACTCCCTATGAGATCCTGTTTAGGATTAAGATGTGGGTACCTGACCTGGACAGTGCCAGCACAGTGGCAGCAGAAACACCCTTTGGCATCAATGAATGTTTGGCTGTTTTATAGGAACTGGGGAGTTTCCGGGACACACAGAGCAATGTCCAAATAAAATGCATCGCCACTGGAGAACTGAAGGAAGCAACAGCAGCTCCTGGTTGGATCCCTAAGATTGGTGAACTGGTCCGGGAGAAAATAGTGGACAAGAAAGAAATCGGGGCATCTTACAGAGCACCTGTACCTGTCCTGGCTGTTGAAGGTAGCAGAACTATACTTTTACTGACCCTTGCTTGTTGCTTAAACAAGAGATTTGTGTTAATAGATCTCATCAAACCTCATCATGTGGCAAATTCTGCACAGTAGGCCATGTGGGCTCCTGAGTAGTTACCTGTCTCCTCTCACTACTATACAGGAAGTCCCATTGGAATCTTTGATCAGTGATGAAGCTTCTACTTCCCGGCTGTGGATATCGAACAATAAGTATCTCTTCTATCTGCTACATCAACAACTACCATACACACAACTTATCCAGAAACATGGATTTCCATTAGGAAACCTGATAAGGATGGTGTCTACGTCAATGTTCCACGATTCGAGTCAACTCCAAGTTCTACACAACCTGCAGAGCTGCCAAAAATAGATAGAACAATCTCCGGCTACTCTGTCGACTTTGATGACTTCTCTTCAGATTCATCTGAGCCACCTCTACCCCCACCTCTCTGAGGTAGATTGCGTGTTTTCTACTTTTGGCTGAAGAAGACATACTTTGTTCCACAATGGCTATACCTGTGGATTATAAATTCATTGCTTTTCCATGTTCTTTGGATTGGTTTTGTGATAGTCTTTTACCTGCTTCTGAACGCTCTACTGTACAGTTGGTGAACTTGGTTCTAACACCTCATTCTTCATCACACAAAGTGTGAAGAGACTTTTCCCAGGTGAACATTTCTGCTGTTCCTGATGGAAGTCTTTGGGATAGAGTATTGTATGACAAATTCGGTCTAACTGAGCTTTTACAAACACCATATATATTCAGTAGTTCTTTAAATGACATTATCACCCCTAGTACTGTCTCCGACGATTGGGGCATAGATACAGTGCATGAAATGCTAGAAGATCTAGAGAATTCCACTGTTTTTAACTCTGAGGAAATGTATGATGGTACAACTAACTATGATGAAATGTTCTGTTTTCAACATTATGGTTAACACTTCTTGCATAAAGCAAGTACTCCACGTGCAGTATTTAATTATACACAATGGGAACACTGCCCTAAACCACCACAGGGTAACTTACAAACATTTGCACAGAAGTTTGCATTTTTCTCTGGTCACAATCCAGCTGACCCAGTGTCTTATTATTATAGGTTCACACCATCTACAGCAAATAAAAATAAGCTCACTGATATCAGGTTGATATATTCTGAATCTTTTCTTTTCCAGTTGTCCACACAAGGTTTTGACTTTTGGAGGGACACGGTTGATTTAAAATCCACATGGGTAACTAAAGATTGCCAGGTTCAGGGGAACGAGGCTTTTTTTAGAGCATGCCAGATACATATCAATTGATTTACCTGAACAAAACTGTGCAACAAACATCACGTCTTGGCCTGTCTAAGATAAAAGATTTAAATACATCAATCATTCCCACATTTTCACTTCGCATTGGTTCATACAAGTCTTCAAGGACCAATCAGGAGGGATGGTTGGTGAGGCCATTAGATACTAGTGGATGTCATGCATGTTTCCTGGATGACAAGGAAGGGTTTAAGATCAACAGACCCGATCCACATTATGCACTGACACAGTTGGGGGTGGTAACAACTTAGAGTGTTGGGAAGATATGCCTTGATTGGCTAAAAACTTCAACACTGTCCCATGCAAAACAACACTTATCCCTTCTTTCTGATGACATGGTAGTTCAGGACTTTTATTTGGTTCTCAAAAACCATGTCAAAAGTGCTTCTTGTGTGCAATATACAATGAGGGACTGCGTGAAATTGACAGGTCTAATTTAGAAAGGGCTCTAGCAGTAGTCAATAACGGTATGACCACCTTGTTCACTAGGATTCACTCTATCTGTAACATTGTATTGTCTGCAATAGACATCATACAGAATGACATGGCCTCTTTACAATACAGGCAGTCACAACTTAGATCAATCATGTTACTGAGCTGGACTCTTCAGACACTTCATGCCGGTCGCGTTCCATGGCAACTCCTTAATGACACTTGTTAACCATGCAATCTCACAAAACAGCAAACCATCTTGGCAAGAAAAGACGTACACTATGTTACACATAAAGAAGTTGGAGAAACTACCATTTACTGTTGCAGAAATACCTTCCATGGAATTTACTTCTCTGCCAATTACTACATTCCACTTCCAATACTGTTTACAACACCATCAAGTAGGCGGATATAAAGCCATAGGAGCAGGATATGTGCAAGAGTCATGAATTTTACCTTTTAGATATCACTGTTGGAATGGCGAGACTGAAGTTTCAGTATTGAAATTTGGGACTCCCCACTGAGTCATGATTCCTAGCCGACAGCTCTAGGCTAAGCGCTGTTGATAATTTGAACCAAAAACAATACACACAAAAACCAGAGAAAAACATTCAAACAAATACACAAATGATGACACGTTTTATTTAATTCACAAACACATATAAATACAAAAATATATTAATTTTAATATAAAGTTTGAGCTTTTCTAAATTCAATTGAGCCCACTCATCATCCATACCATATTCTGTTTGATGCACTTGTACTGCTCCCACAAAATAATCTGAGGATACTAATTTAATTTTAAATCTCCAATTTCAAATTCCTTCACATTTACAGTACATTTTAACATTTTCAATTGCATATTTAGCTTCTTTATTTATATTCACTTTATTAATCTGTTATATTATTTGATGTTCCAAGTAGTCACGGACCAATGAGGAGGCTTCACGGACCCTCAGGGGTCCCCGAACCATGGGTTGGGAACCACTGCTTTAAGACATTCCTTGGTGTGTAGAGAGGCTTGGCTTCATGGTGCACGTAATGCATTTATGGCAAATTTGTCCTGCTATCTGAAGGGTTCCCCAGCTGCATTGATCCATCCAGCTTTCAGATTACTCTCGAATGGTAGTAATTTGATGTTGACTGATCAGAGCTGCTGCAGCATGAAACTGGGCACCGCCTGTTTAGTGACGGTTTCTGCGTTCATGACCTGTCGCACACAAGTACTATTTCAACCTGCCCTCACAGTTAGGGACACAATGCTTTGGCCTTGTTTGAAGCTTTTAAACGTGCACTTTGATGCTTTGAATAGACTGAGAGCCTCATTGTTCCAGAAGGATGTGACCTTAACATCTGCAAAGGAGACGTTTGATCTTCAAGTGGCAAGGGCTTCTTCTGAGATACAGCTGCTATGTCGCAATAATCATTTTGGGGAACTTGTGCACCGCATTTTTAACGTGTCTGCGGGAGTGGCACACTTTTTAAAGAAAATATGCTCTGGCTTGGTTAGTACCTTCCAGACAGTATTCGGAGTTACTCCATCATTCATACACTCCATGCTGGGGAGCATTTATGGAAGTCTACCCCTGGTCCTGTTCCTGATTGTTGGGACTTTGCATTTACTTTTTCTGCCATGCAATGGATGTCCCATCAAGAAGCCAAACTGAACTGGCATTTGCACATGTGCTCCTGTGTCGTGAATGCATGATACAGTGTTTTGGCGCACCCAAGCTTCAGGAACTGAGTGAACACTGGTTCTTGTTCTTTTGGCCTTTGTGGCTACACTGCGTAAAGCCCGTATTCCGCTGTCTACTGTGCACATTTGAGTGTGTCCTGGACATATGCCTAGAAATGCAATTGTTTGGGTCTCTTTACATTGACCTACTGGTGAGCCAGTTAACGGCCAACTTGTACTGTTGTTCCTTGTGTTTGCTGTTGCTTCTAAATGCATTTTACAAGCCCTCCTGGGACGCTTCTGCTCTTAGTGCTCTTGTTCTTGGCTCGGCTTCTTCGGATCTCACACTGGCTGCTCCTCCTGTGGCGTCAGCTGAGGGGGATGGATAGGAACATGTTTGCTCCATGGATTTGATCTGATGGGTGCCTGTAGGAACTTCGTCTTCGGTTGCTGGGAACATCAATGTTTCATGTACCTCTCGGAACACAAACAATCTGGCAGTCTCGAGTCTTGGGACATTTTTTAATTCAGCTTTGTTTTTTGGTTTTTTTCACAACAGATTTTATTAGGTTTTCTGCCACAATGTTCCCCAAAGGGCCAGGTACATATACAAGTAGACATTCAAATATTGACGTGCCATTATTACCAATGTTTGCTGATATGGAAAGAAAAACATAGGTCAAAAATACAACAGAGTGCACTTTATCCCAACCGTGCTCTCCGTGCCCATCCAGCCTATGTCTTAAAGTCCACCAAATTCTTGGATTATGAAACATTTTGTGTGTCCAGTTCATATTGCCGGATTTTAGTGTCTAAATGCCTGTCCACTGAGGCAGTAGGCTCCAGGATCAAGCCTCGATAGTCGGCCCATTGCTGCCAAATTTTGAGGGGGTTTCTGTGGGCATCCCTGTGCTTGAAATACTGGTATTTCTAAGCCCATACAAAAATCCATGCCCTTCTTCCATTCACCCAGCAGGGGCTGGGACTCGGCCCGCCAAAGCTTGGCTATGTCACGTTTGGTGAGGGGAAGACCAAGGAACAGTAGGTGGCATTTCTATTCGGCTTTGTTTTTAATGGTAAATTGCTTTGTAAATTTGTTTTAGATACAGCTTTTATTTTTTTTTAATGATTTTAAAATGGCTTTAACTATGCTTTTTGCTATTAAAGAAGCATGATGCTTTTTTTGATTTTAGTAGGGGTTTTATACTTATTGACCCTTTTATTTTTAGCAGTCCATATCAAAAGGTTCTAGATCTGTTACCACAATTTCCTTGGGGAATCAGGGTTGTCATGTGCTGAGGCTGAACACACATTTGTCACCCTGTAAGGTTTGAGGTGCGGATGGTGCACTGTGGGCTAGTAGGACGATAGGCAGCATATCCTGAGGGTGTGCACGAAATCAGTCTGGCACAATCCTGACGTTTATATTATCCAACAAACGCAGTTTGACAGGTTAGGTACAAGCCGTACGACACTGAGCCAGAACCAAGGCCTCATTTAAACGGACATCAGCCCTACTTTTTTTATTGACTTGAGTAATTTACACATGACTCATAGAATTACAGTATTTCAGATGATATCAAGCACCATAACGTTACAGCCTGTAGACAAATCAGAACAGTGAATGTGCGTATACACTCAGAGCAACCTTACAGCAGTAGTAAATCATTCCCGGGTAGCTATTCAGGCAAGCAGATTGCCCGGGGAGAGAAAACATCTGCATATGTACATTGTAGGCATGGCAAAACAGGCCTCAAACATTTTTAGGGTAAGCAGTGGGGTTTGTTTCTGCAGCATACTGTTCCACTAACTTACAGCAATAGGCCACATCTTTGAGCCATCAAGTATATTTAGGATTATTTAGGAACATAATCATTCTCACTGACATTAGGGATCCACATGCCCTGACAAATGCCCCAGGCCATTTAGGCTAATCTAGTTGGGCAGAAACATGTTGGCAGACAGATATTTATGTGTGAGTCTTTGATCTCCATGACCCATTCACTTTAGTTTTTAATCATACGTAGTGTCCAGTTGATTAAAGGTATTGTCCATGGAACACTAAGGTATTTTTACTTTTTAATCTGGATCCCATTTCATGCCAGTGTTGTCCAGTAAGATTTATCCAAGAACTCCTTCCTTCCGTTACAGTGTTCGATGAGGTTGAGTCTGCCTCGGTAGCACTGTCCACCGAGGTGGGGAGAGGACTCCTATGATGAAGCATGACACTATCAAGTATGAGAGGTTTCCTCTTCCAGTAAGGATGACCTTTCCTGGTTAACAAGCCTAGGCTGAGTTTTTTCTTCTCATGATAATCTGAAGACATGTATTCAGGATCGACTTGTAGTGCAAACCACACTACACAGTTTCCCAAATTAGTAGCCACCAAACCTATTTTGTGTTGTTACCTATTTTATTGTCCATAGACCACAAACTTTATTTCATTTCTTTTAGCATAATGGCTATATCCGTTCCTATGGTGTCAGTGCATATTGCAACCTGGCCCTCCTCTTATACAGTGGAGCGTCTCTTATCAAAAGGGAGTTTGGATGCTTATGGTTAGCTCTCCCCATTGTTCAGGATTTGGTAGTGCTGCACAATCAGTTTGAGGAGTGAAAACGCTCTACCTATTCTGCAACAATAAGCCACAGCTATGCTAAAATTAGAGCTGAGATGCAAAAATACCAGAAAGTCTAAGAGTGTCTGGTACAACATGAAAAGAGGTCTGAGCATCCAAGGGTGCACTGTGAAGGATGACACCAGCAATACTTCAAGCCGAAGGAAAATAGCAGCTAGTTATCCTGGACACAATAGACCATAGTATTGTAATTGCACCTCCACAGTCACAGTTACTAGCAAACTAATAATTTCTATGTACCTCTAATGTCGGGAGTCTCTGGGTATGAGGAGAAGAGTAGGTGCAGCTATGTGCCTGTCCACTAACTGTTCCTACATCCCAGAATGAATGAAGAGGCAGTGTGCAAAGCTGGGCAGTGGTGCTGCACTCCCTGGGGTAAGCATATATGACAAGCCGACCACACTGGTACAGCTGGAGCTCCAGATGGGCACTGGCTAGAGCACCCACACCACACTCACCACTCAGGATGGACCCTGGCAGTCCGAATGGGCCACATGTCCTAGGTCTCAAGATCCTCAAAAAGGGGCTATTCCACTCAGTCCACACACCAGGGGAGCCCCACACCTCGAACGGACTGGAGTAGGGGCTGAGGAACAATCAGCCGAGATACAGTGGACCAAAGCAACTAAGGGTCTCCAGTATGTCTAGGGGTGGGAGACAGCAGTTCCTGCCTTGGGACCCCAGCAACAAATGAGTGTCACTGTTCCTCTTGCATCTTCATTACCAGCTCTCTGATGCCCCTATCAGCCCTCCTTTTATTTCAGGATCAACCTGGCTGGGATTATCTGGACTCTCACTCCTAGAGGCTAACACAATAAAGGGAAATAAAGTCACACATCCCGTTATCGATTCACATATGATATGGAGGTAGGCTTCTGACTTTGATCAACCCCTGTATGTAAGTGATATCCCCAATTTAAATAGCACTACTGATTTCTTTTGTAGTTGAATTTCTTTATAGCTCTACTCTTTCCATTGTAGAGTGTCAGAGTTCTCTACATCACACATCACACATGATATACAGAGAAAATAAATCATACAAGTATATAAATCATATGTTCAGGAAATAATATGCTAAGAGTCCAGCTGTAGAAACACAAAGTAAAGATTTAAATCGTAACATAGGGGCTGTGCTGTCTGTACTAATAAGACTTTATTACTACTTAAGGGAACTCTAAATAGCAAACTTAGAATACCAAAAGATTGAGAAAAAAAATCAATTAGGTTATAAATCCATGTCTTGCATTTGCATCGAGCTCCTTGATGCCAGCTCATAGCTCACTGTGCTATATTAGAATGAATGCAACTTATGAACTGCAAGTAAAAAAAGGATCCCTATGGCAGGAACAGCAACCCACTGAGCTATTTGCATAAAATACAAACACGCGATCTTAATGCACAGTCGCCCTCTATGCTTCTTGTGAGTGAAAACTGTGC
The DNA here is from genome assembly GCA_963921515.1 of Calotriton arnoldi. Classification (NCBI taxonomy): domain Eukaryota; kingdom Metazoa; phylum Chordata; class Amphibia; order Caudata; family Salamandridae; genus Calotriton; species Calotriton arnoldi. The sequence continues at coordinate 133,719 of CAWUFW010018886.1, read as the reverse complement.
TAGACAAAACACAGGTTCCTCCAGCAAGAGCTTTAACCACCAGAGTTATTTTACCATTATTACTATAACCTGGCTCTTGCTGGGTACATAAAGAACTCAACAGCATGTGTTTTTACCTTTAATATGCTTTAAAATGCAGCCTCTGTGTGACCAAGTAAGCCAGAACAGATTTACTGCCAGATTGGTCCTTATGTGCCACTTTGTGGCAAGAGTTTTTTTTTTTAAATGTAGATGTTGATTGCCAGACTCTGCTTTTCATGACTTTTCGTGCCCCCACCACCTTTCCACTGCCATATCTTGACCCTAATTTATGTGTTCCCAGAGTATTTTTTCCCATTTTCTGCACTCTTCATATCCATTCTGGCGTGCATTTTCTATACTTTTTGAACACATAACATACATCAAAAAGGATGTGGTGTAAGTAGTGCACCATTTATCATGTTTTGTCTAGGGAGAGAAAAACCATATGTGCATGTGTACGTGTATGTGTGTCTGAGGGTTGACTGAGCTGAACCAGTCGTCACAGTGTTAGTAAACACTGACAAAGTCACATAAACATCATTGGTGAAAGGACCATGGTACTACGTAGAACGGTGTTTCTTGTGTGTGTGTATGTAGACCCAATTCATTTATTGTATGCCTGATTATGATGCTGGTTGAACCAAACGTCCACCTGGCACAGCGGTTGTCCAGTTCCGACCGCTGAGGCTGGGAAAGCTCCGCCCTCCATATTACGATGCAACCACTGCTACCGCAGAGGTCTCATCATCGGTGGTGCCCCACTCCCCGGACATGTCATTGCACATGGGTGCAAATGCACAGGAAACATGTGCAGTTGTACACACATGCATGACACATGTGGGAACATGCCTAGTGAACCATGTACCCCATAGCTGGAGTGTGGCTATGTGTGCACAGTCCAGTCAATGGAGATACATGCCACAGGATGACTTACCTGGATTCCACTGCCCACAGGACTGTCCAGTTCAGGGTGCAGCTGCTGAGGTGTAGGGGGGACCTGGAGGAAATGATCCATGCCAGAGTCCCCCAGGGAGAAGGGGAATCGGCTGAGTATTGACCCCTTTCCCTTCATTTTCGACGACTCAAGGCAGTCATAAACCCACATCATAATCCGGATGGCAGTTGGATCTCTCTGTACTACCCTGTGGCTGCTTTTCCTATCCATTCACCAACTCAGCAGTTGGAGGAAGGCTGTCAGAGTTGGTGACCCTTCAGTGGTCCTTTGGAGTACAGGCTGAATGCATCGCTATCTGACGGTCGAACGGACTGCTTTTTACGAGACCTTTGGCAGTCCAACCGCATCCGACAAGGCCATGGAATGCGGTCCGACCAGCATCGTAATCAGGCCCTTAGTTTGGTTCTCTGTATAACGTTCTCAAGTATCAAGATGCGCATGTTATTAAAATCGTAAACACACACCTTATTATGGTTAAAGCACAGTCTTTAAAATGTGTGAGTTTTTTCTGTGTCTGTTGGAATCCAGGTACGTGTGTGACCATATATGTATGTGTGCGTGCTTGCATGTGTGTGTGTATGTGAGAGAGAGAAAGGCAGCAGTGCCCATCCCCCAGTAAAAGTGATCAGGAACTCGAGCATTTTACTGCACCTGAATTTAGATGCAAATCTCCATATTTACTCTGACACAACATTCTGCTGCTTTAGACTTACATCTTAAAAAGAATCTTTTTGTACAGTCAAGATTGGATTTCTCATCAAATTCAAGTTTCTTTGGACATCACAAGAATAGATTTTGTAAAGTATGCCCCCACATGTGCTTTTCAGTCTTAGCGGCTGGGCAAGCCTGCCATTCCAAAGAGAAAAAGTTTGTTGAATGGTAGAGGTTCTGAGCTTTGGCATAGTATTGTTCTTGACATCTGTTCTGAGCCAACTTTAAATTCAGAAAAAGCAAAAACATGGCTATCTTCTTTTGATCTATAGATATACTTTTGTTGTCCTGTTGATTGAGATGACACTACGGTGAATGGTAGGATTTACATTGTGTTCCACCTATGGAGCTTCAGGAGACTTTATAAATATCCCTAACTAATAAATGAGCGAAAGAGAAGGTGCCACACTGGTTAAAAAAAGATGTTTTTTACAGGAGAAAAGAGTATTTGAAAGAAACAAATTGAATATACCATCTTTCAAAATATGTTTTTGAGGAGCACTATCTCTTGGGTTTGATATGGCCCAAACACTACTTGACTTTGATGGTCTCAGAACATAGTTGGGCTGTGTAGAATGCTATTTCATTCTGCTTAAAATACCCAAAGTAAATACATTTCAGATGAGGCCAAGCTACCAAGGTCATAAAGCCATCTGTTTTCTAATGGATTAAACAGCTGAACATAACATCACCAAATGACTCCCTGTAACCAAGGACACAGTATTCCACTCCTAGGATTTAGTTACCAACCAGAATGGGATTTGTATTTCAAGTTCACTTCATTTAACACAATTGGGCCAGCACACTTGAAAACAATGAGCCAAAAGCCCAGGACTGGAACATTGATTACTTGATGATATGGAGTCATCTGGTAACCTTAGCTGAATGGTAGACAAGAAGTGAGTTGAGTTGCGTGAGAGCAGGCCCTGCATTATGGAAATCATCAACAAGCACTCAGGCAGAGCCTGGGTACTCTAATAAGGTTTCTGAGATGAAAGTGCAGAGTTTTTTGAGCAGAGTAAGGTTCACACCACATAGGGTGAATCTGCAACCAAACAACACTCTCCAGTTAACATTCCATATTAAACCTTCACTGAACAAAAAAATCAAAGATTAAAGTGACTTTATAGTTAGGTATGGTGATAGTATCTTACTTTAGATTTAAAAATGTAGAAATTCACAAAAAAACAAAGTTTAAATTGATGTTATAGTTAGGTGGAAATGTCAGTTTTAAGGTAACATTTTAAACTAGAACAACACTGAAATTCACCAGTTACAGTTAACTGAAGTAACTATAACTGGTGCCCCAGCCATGCACAGTGATGTCATCAATGATGTCATTTCATATGCCATCAGTGATGGTACCAATACTATGGAACATAAAATATGTGAGGGTTTTTTTCAATGAATTTCTGTTTATTACTATGGAAAGTAATATTCTTTTACCATACATATATATACCAATCCCCCATGGCCAGGCCTTATACCAAACACCCTGCGGGCTGCCAACCCCCACTGCGCATTGCCTGCTGCCGGGTACAGCATGGCAGTGGCCTCAGGACCTAGCCTGTGGCCTGGCAACCGCTACTGTGCAATATATATATTACCTACTGGTGGTCGCCAGTAGGTAGTTATAGTTCGGATCTTTCTTCTATAGGAAGAGCGTTTTTTGCTTTGCCAATAACTTTGGCTCCGTTTTACGAAGCCTCATGAAATTTTTCAAAACTAGTACAATGCTCACTTCTGAGGCTGTCTTGAAAGATTCGGGTTGATCTGTCAAGCAAGGCAGAGAAAAAGGGAGGGGTCAAAAAACGCATTTTCCCCATGCAAAATCCCATAGGCATTTTAGACACGACTACAGCTCGAACTGCTGAATGGAATGACATTAAATTTGGCAGAAAGGTGCTGTTGGTTCAGAAAGCGACCTTTTGTGAATTGGTGTAAATTTGTTAAGTTGTTTTAGAGATATTAAAAGATATTCAAATTTGGATATAAAGGGACGCAGAACATCTGAGGATTTGACAGTCCCTGTGCTCAAATCTGATTGGCTGCCAACAATTCAACCAGGTCGTGTTGGCAGCCATCTTGGGACTCGGCTTAGGCCAAGTTACACAAATAAAAATTTAAAAGAAGAAAAGGGGGCAGGGTAGGAATACCCTGACCTCTTTGCCCTGGTCATGGGGTCCAAGAAGGACCATGCCAGGTTAAAAAAGCATTTTGGAAACAAATGCTTGCAGCAGAAATGCGACGCAGCCGCGAATCCACAGCAAAAATTACTAATAAACAGTGTGCACCCCCCCGGGTGGGCCAGGTCCCAGGGGCATTTTTTTCTTAAAAGGATGGGGGCGTACAGGCCCCCCTCCTTAGGCTCTTGGATCTCCGGGGACCACCTCCTCCCCAGGGCTTTTTTTCTAAAAAATGAGGGGGTGCATGGGGCCCCCCTCCTGAGGCTCTATAAGTCCCGGAGATCACCACCTACTGGGGCTAAACAAACATTGCTGGGGGCACTGCGCGGACCCCCCTGAGCCCTGGGGACCACCACCTCCCCAAGGCTAAAGAAATAATGTTGGGGGTGTTTGGATTCATCCAAGCGCTGGGGCCAACGTCTCCCTGGGGCTAAATAACACAAAATGGTGGGGGTTCCATAGACCCACCATGCCCCAGGGACCAACACCTTTCCAGGGCCAAATATTTATTAAAAGATTGGAAGAGGGGTCACACAGCCCCCCTCCCGGGCAACATAGGGCCCCGGGGACCAGCAACTAATCAGGGCAGCCCTGAAAAGTATGTTAAGCAGCTCCCTATTTATGAGGGCAATGCCGGCTCCCACAGGAGGTGGGGACCTGGCTAAATCTACAGGGGCCTTCAGGCTCCCCCTGTGGTCCCCATGCCGCACACTGGGTACCCTAGGGGGCACTCAGGAGACATGGCCGGGCTCCAGGGAATGGGGTCTCTATGACTGAAATTTGCCCAGGGAGGGGGCCATGCGGCTCAGCACCCTTATTAAGTTAAGGCCAGGCCCAGGGGGATGGGGTCCCGGGGCTGTATGTGGCCAGGGAGGGGGGCCATGCGGCCCCCTCAGTCTTTAATGAATGTATTTGGCCCTGAGGAGGTAGTGGGACCCAGGGGTTCTGTGTCTGTGCAGCCCCCCTCCTTCGCTTACAATAAAGCCTCAGGAGATGGCTGTCCCTGGGGCTCTGGGGGCTCAATGGAAGGGGATCCTCGCAGCCTCCCTCCTTCATATCACTAAAGCCCTGGGGGTGGTGGTCCCTGGGGCTAATAAAAGGGAAAACAGAGGGCAGAAAAACGAGCAGGAAAGACGAAACAAAATGCAGAGAAATGAGCAAGAAAGGCAAAACTGAGGGCAGAAAAACCAGCAGAAAAGTCAAAACAGAGGGCAGAAAACAAGCAGAAAAGGCAAAACAAAGGGTAGAAAACGTTCAGGAAAGGCAAAACAGAGCAGAACAGGGAAAAACAGAGGGAAGGAAAACCAGCAGGAAAGGCAAAACAGAGGCCTGAAAAACAAGCAGAGAAAGCAGAACAGAGCAGAAGAGGGCAAAAAAGAGAGCTCTCAGACACTAACACACCCACTCACAGACCCACTCAGAGACTCATGCTCTCACTCACAGACCCACTGAGAAACTCAAGCAGTCATTCACAGACCCACTCAGAGATTTATGCACCCACTCACAGACCCACTAAAACACTCATGTACCCACTCACAGACCCACTAAGACACTTAAGCTCCCACTCACAGACCCACTCAGAGACTCATACACCCACTCACAGACCCACTCAGTAGGTAGCTATAGTTAGTACAATGTTTTCATAGGAAAAGAGTTTTTGACTTGCCTATATCTTTGGTGCCGTTTGACGAATCTTCACAACATTTCCCCAAAAAGTGCCCTGGTATTTCTAGTTGTGCATAGGAAGTTTCGGGGTGATCAGTCAAGTGGGGTCCGAGAAAAAGGGGGGTGGGCAAAAAAGTAAAGTTCCCATGTTAATTACCATAGAGTTTTCACACATGCCTGCAGCTGGAACCGCAGGACCAATTACACCAAATTTGGCAAAAAGGTAAATTTTGTTCCAGAAATCACACTTTTTGTTATGTGGTGTAAATCTGTTCAGTAATTTGGAGATATTAAAAGAAAACCAAATTTGTATATCTGGGCGGAGCCTAAGCACAGACCTCTTGTGGGATCTAATTGACTGCCAACACTTCAACCAAGAAGTGTTGCAGCCACCTTGGGACCAATATACATGATGGCACCCCCTTGAAATGGATTCTAGTGAATGGCAGGATTTGAGGGTCACAAAAAGGAGAAGGTATAAAGGGTGATAACAGATTTTAGTTACAATATAATTCATTTGTTGATGGTACCATTCTATTTTTAGGAATTATGGTGTGTTCTAAAGTGATTTTACCATGTGTAAAAGCCTTCTGCTGGGATTTTCATGTCATGTTTGAGAGAAAACTGTGTTCTCATGATTTCCCCATAGAAGTTATGGAAGGTGCTCCAGAAGCTAAAATGAGAACATATTTTTTGTAAATTCACACTATCTTTCTCAGGTATATGAAAACGAAGTCCGACATTCTCAGTAAATCATGTAGTTCCAACAGGAGCAGTCTGTCGGTCGATTACCTTGTGTTCTAATGCAGCCTCCCAGATTGTTCTAATAAACAACTAGAGTGCTAACAGTGTTATCTATGACAAAAATATGGCACAGCCATGCTGATTTAATCAAAGTGGTAAAATGTAAAACATTTATTATAGAAAGGAACAAAATGAGGGGGCTCAATTTGTCATACGAATTATTGTTAGCACTGTAGAAAATAAAATCAGGACACATTTTAAGTGAGTTCTCAAATATCTTCCTCTTCTATTTCATTAAAATATTCTGACATGCAGAATGAAACATGCACATTTTCAACACCAGCAGCAGACTGCCAGTTAACTCCATGGTGATCACCAGCTTTACTACAGTGTAACCAGAGTGCTAACATTCTGAATTTATGCTAAAAGTGCGGCATATCTGAACGCCATCTTGATGGAATCAAAGTAAAGCATTTTCTACTGAGGATACTGCAGTAAATGAGGGAATTAGGGAGCTTCATAACAAATAAGTCTCCCAAGATGTCCACCAGAGAAAAAAAAGAGTCCAAATATAGCACAAATATTACTCAAATGTAGCCAAAGTATAGCCCAATGACAGAAGTGTGCAAAACATTTCATTCTTTTTGGGGTTTTTGCAGTTTTCTATAGTGCAGCCTTGAACCGAAGGTATAGGAATGCTTTCCATGAGCATCAGTTACATTGCACAAGGAAACAATCATTTTGGTTTTAGATATGGGAAGATTAAGTGATTTGCCAAGAATCACAGGATGTTGAGCTGACGCCGAAAGTCGAACCTGCCTCTCCAGTTGCACAGTCTGCAGCTCTAGCCATAATGCCACATCCTCTCTTTTAAAGTGTAACATATAAGTGATCAACTGGATAAAAAAACATAAAGATAGCAAATTATTCAAAAGTGCTTTGTTGCTATTTGAGAATTCAGAAAATAAATATGTCCTCATTTTAGTTGTTTATAGCACTAACCATAATTTCTATAGGAAAAAGACGGTCTCATGGAGGAGGGTGGAGAGGCAACAAGTTGACCACCCTAAGCAGGTGAGAAGGGCAGTGGTAGCACAACTGACCATGGAGGGGCAGGGCAGCAAACCAACCATGCAGTACACACAGCAGAGATTATGGCAATAAAAAAAAGACCATTGAGGGCAGAAGGAAGAGGCAGTGGCAGTAAAACCATATATGCCAGCAGACCCGATACAAGCAGGAGACTCCTGTTGTTTTTAAGCCCAAAAGGGCTTTATTTTATCTGTCTACTGCCTAAAATCTCCTCTTTTTCAATGTAAGTCAAAGGGGAAAAACTAATTCCCCAGGTTTTTAAAAAAAATTTTGGCAACCAAGGTACATTGGATCACGGAGGGCAGGAGGAATGAGGTAGGAACATTGACTTGGATAAGAGGGCAGGAGAGAGATGGGCAATGGCATAAAACAGATCTTATTGGGCAGGCATCAGGGGTTGCAGCAGCACAATAGTCCTCATTTGGCACTAATACCCCGTTAGTTGCAACTAACTGGGAATACCTGCCCCCCCACCCAGATGCATCAGCATGCATGGGTAACCTCTCCTCATTTACAGAGGAAGATGTTGCCAAAGCCATGGAGGATGTAAAATCAGGATCCCCCCTGGACCCTTGCCCCCATTTTATTTTCTCCAGGATCACACCTACAATATGTCCATATGTAACTCACCTGTTTAACAGATCTCTTGACACAACAGTATTTCCAGAGATTTGGAAACAGGCCATAGTGACCCCCCTGTTGAAGAAAGCTGGATCGGATGTTCATAATCCGGAAAACTACCGGCCTATCTCTCAACTCCCATACCTCTCCAAAGTCCTGGAGAAACTGGTGAACAGACAACTGTCCAATTACCTTGAGTCCAACAAGCTACTGGACTGCTCTTAAACTGGCTTCAGAACAACTAACAGCACTGAAGCTACTCTCCTAGCCGTCCTAGACGACATTAGATCGCTGACCGATCAGGGGAAGGCTGTCACCCTGATCCTGTTGGACCTGTCGGCAGCGTTCGACACGGTCTCACACAACCTTTTACTGGAAATTCTCCATGAAAAGGGTATCCAGGCCAAAGCTCTTCAGCGGTTTAGCTCCTTCCTGAGCCACAGAACACAAACGGTACAAATGGGCCAGTATTCATCTAAACCAAAAACTTTCAGCTGTGGTGTCCCACAGGGAGCCTCCCTGAGTCCTATGCTTTTTAATGCCTATGTGTCATCTTTGGCAGTGACCAGCAGGAAATGGGGATTTGGTATCTGCTCCTATGCGGATGACACATGGCTGATGATAGCCATTGAAGAAAGGCATGAGGACACCAGAGTAAAACTAAATAACTGCCTATCGGAGATGGCAACCTGGATGTCTAAACACTGCTTGAAGTTAAACACAAGAAAATCTGAAATCCTACTCTTCGGAGGAGCCAATTTGATCTGGGATGCCACGTGGTGGCCTCAATCCCTAGGAGATGCTCCAGCTCCCAAATCATGCGCAAAAAACTTGGGTGTATTTATCGATAATACTCTGTCCATGCAGGATCATGTGCGGGTCCTATGTGGCAGAGGATTTGCGACTCTGAAGCTCTTAAGAAGGCTTTTCCCCTGGATCCCTCTAGAATGCAGGAAAACAATCACACAGGCCTTACTCATCAGCAAATTGGATTATGGTAATGCAGTGTTTGTAGGCATGGCAGAGTACCTTTTCTCACGCCTACAAGTGGTACAGAACGCGGCGGCCAAGTTGGTGTGCAAAAAAAGCAAATTTAGTTCAGCATCTGCCTGCATGAGACAGCTACACTGGCTACCCATGCGCCAAAGAGCAAGATTTAAGTTGCTTAGTCATGCACACAAGGCCCTGTACCGCCACAGCCCTAGAATTCTTCAGAATAAAATCGAATTCTACTTCCCCACGAGATGTCTAAGGTCACGTCATCAAGCATTGGCCAGGCCTAAACGCATAAAGAAAGTGAGAGCAGGAGGCTGATCATTCTCATATCTGGCAGCTAAGCACTGAAGTGAACTACCTCAAGCACTGCGTCTTACTGTGGACTATCTAACATTTAGAAAAAACCTTAAAACTCAGCTGTTTCCCAAGGATTAAGCACCCAGTATTACCTCAACCATGCGTTTCCCTGCAACTCAGCACCGTGATATCCAATAGGATGAATGTCGCGCTCTATAAATAAATAAATAAATAAATAAATAAAAAAACAATACACCACACAGGGCAAGCAGGATGGCAGTGCAGCACAACGGACAATGGAAAGCAATAGGGAGGGGACAGGGCCATGCACATAGACAACAAAGAGCAGAGGGGAAGAGGCAAGGGCAGCAGGCTGACCATACCGGACAGACAGGAGGTACAGTTGCAGCAAAATGAACCATGAAAGGCAGGAGGGAGGGGGCAGGGGCACAACAGCAGACCAGCAGAGGCAGGCAGGAGGTTATAGGGGTCTGTACATGAAAAACAGAGGGCAGGGGGCAAGGGGGAAAGGGGGCAGGGCAGGAGCAGCAAGCTGACCATGAAAGGCAGGCGGGATGGGTACTGGAAGCACAGCACACCATGAAGTGAAACAATGAGACTGTAATTGAATATACACAGACAATGGAGGGAAAATGGGGAGGGGTCAGGGGCAGCAAGTTGACCACACAGGGCAGGTGGGAGAGGCTGTTGCAGCTCAGAACCCCATTCACTGCAAGCGTCAGGGTTAGTGGCAGCACAACAACCATGTCGGGCAAGAGGGAGGGGTCAGGGGCATGCACAAAGGGAGGGGTAGGGGCTCGATACAGACAAAAGAGGGCTTCACAACAGACCACTCAGGACAGACAGGAGGAGCAGTTGAAGCACAACTGAGCATGGAGTGCAGAAGGTAGTGGCAGCAAAATGGACCATGGAGCACAGGAGGGAGGGGATAGGGGCATGGAACATGGGCAGGCAGGGTGGAGATGGTAGGGACAGGCGGCAGCTATCTGACTAAGCTAGGCAGGTGGGAGGGGCAGTGTCAGCTCAGCAGGACACTCAGAGTAGATAGGAGGGTGGCAGGTCCATGGAATATGGTGGGCTGAAATGAGGAAGCAGGGACATGCACACAGATATCGGAGGGCAGGGGGAAGGAGAGTAGGGGCAGCAAGCGAAGCACAGAGGCTAAGCAGGAACGCAATGATGGGGCATAGAATTGGGCAACAGATGGCAGGAGAAGTGGGCAGGTACATCAAGATAAATGGAGGGCAATGGCAGCACATCAGACCATGCAGGGCAGGAGGGAAGAGGCTGGTGCATGGACTCATACAACAGAGAGTAGGGAGGAGGTGAATCGGACAGCAAGCTAACTGTTTAGGGCAGGCTGGAAGGGCAGTGGCAGAACAACAACCACACACAGCTGTAATGAGAGAGTAGAGTAATGGACTCGGACAATGGATTGCAAAGAGGAGGGGTCAGAAGCAACAAGCTTGGGTAGGGGCAGCACAATGCCTGGCCTAGCTTTCATTCACCCCCACCCCCACTGTGCATGGTGATGGACATCTGACTTAACATTAAAAAAAACCTTAGATGTTCACCCAAAAAAACAAAGGTTACAGGGACGTTATAGTTAGGAAATAGAATTAAAAAACCTTTTAAATTCAGTGAAAAAAACAAAGGTTACAGGGATGTTATAGTTAGGCTCAAATTATCCACATACAAAAACAGTGAAATTCAGCAGTTATAGTTATATGAGCTAACTATAACTTACGCCCCTGCAATGCACTGCTTATAACCTTACATATTACATCACTCATGACATGCTCAGTGACATCACTGATGACATCATCCAGTGATTGTGTGTGTTTTCTAAACGTATATGAGTGTTAAACTTATATATTAAGGTACTATAAAAGTGCCACATATGCCCAGATATACAAATTTGGTATTCCTTTAATATCTCTAAAACATCTGAAAGGATTTACACCAAATAACAACAAGCATTTGAAATGCAATAGGTCTCACATTTTTTTAGAGTTAGAGCTGTTGGCCTTGTAATGGGAATGTTTTTTAAGAATGTGTGTCAAGCTCTAACAAGGGCCTCAGCCTTGCAGAGCAATGATTATCCCTGCCATACATGTATACACAAAAACAACATGCTTGACACGTGTACCCATACTTAGACACAATTACATTGCCCTCGCTCTCCCAAGAGGATAGAGATAGACTGGAGGAAGACCTAACTCTTGAGGAAGTGACGGAGGCCATTGGCCGCCAAAAGTTGGGGAAAACCCAGGGCCCAAATGGACTCCCGGGGGAATTTTTTTAATTAAATAGTGGCCTACTGGCCCCACACTTACTGCACATGTTCCAGGCGTCAAAAGAACAAGGGATTCTACCACAAGATCTCCGAATGGCCACTGTAGTGGTAATTCATAAAATAGGGAAGCCACCGGAAGACTGTGGGTCCTATCTGCCTATATCGCTGCTCAATATCAAAACGAAGATTCTGGCCACTATTCTTGCAATGCGCCTCTTGACAGTCATTGCCCCCCTGATACATAGAGACCAATCCAGTTTTACGCCAAACGAGCCACGCGATTTAACTTATGGCGCCTGGCTAATTGGATGGACACGGTTCAGGGCCGAGATAGCCCCCACCTGCTCCTTTCACTCAATGCTGAGAAGGCGTTCAATACCATTCATTGGCCCTTTATGAGATGCGCCTTCGAAAAATTTGGATTTGGTCCTACGTTTAGGGAATGGTTGACACTTCTCTATAATGCGTCCGAGGCCAGAGTCCGAATCAATGGGACGATGTCAACGAGGTGGCCGAGTCAACGAGGCACTAGGCAGGGTTGTCCCCTGTCTTCCCTACTATTTGCTCTCATATTGGAACCTCTGGCCTGTGTAGTTCGAACCAGCCAAGGACTGGGTGGTTTCATAGACGACTCCCGATATTTAGAGGCTGAACGCATATCGCTATACGCCGATGATATTTTACTGTATGTTACAGACCCAACCGAGACACTCCCCAAAATTCTGCAAATCTTTGAGGAATATGGCTGCCACGTGGGATATAAGATTAATTGGAATAAATACACCTTATACCCGGTGGCAGGGGTGGTGGAACCTCAGGCCTACCCGAGCTGCCTAAGATTATCCCTGGAAGGGTTTACATACCTTGGACTCTATATTACTACTAACATAGCAACCAACTTAGATCACAATGTCAAGCGAATCCTTTTAAATTTTCTGGAAGATGTTAAGAGGTGGAGGAAACTCCCTCTAACGATCATGGGGTGGGCTGCTATGTACAAAATGATCATACTCCCACAGCTGCTGTATATTTTGCAAAACTCCTACTGCAAAATACCAGAGAATGTGTTCACAACCCTCAATAGCGAACTGCGCTTGCTTCTGTGGGACGGGGCCCAACCACGTATAGCGCTACAAACACTACAGCGAAACCCATACAACAGTGGTCTGGCCCTACCGGATATCAGGGCCTACTACAGGGTGGCTCATCTCATTATAATTAAGGCTCCCTGTTTTCCGTTTTTACTGATTTTTACAGATAAATACAGACAGAAAACCATTTATTTTCTTATCTGTATTTATTTTTAAATGTGGATAAAAACAGAAATTGGGTGCTTTTTGAGTGATTCTAAATACACTTTGCCATGACTGCCAGGCAAATAACTGTGTGGATTGATAGGTAAGGGGGTTAAAAAGGAAAGGAATTTTAGTAAAGAGGCTTAAACAGCAGTAGCTATGCACAAGGCTGATACTGAAATGTGCATATTTTCATATAAGTGCATTGATTTATTTTCTGCAGGTGTTCATATCACTGAAACCTGGCAGGCATTGAAGCATGACTGCATATTTATTGGTTAAATAAATGTGGAAATATACCAGGTTCAGCTTTCTTTTTTCACAAAACCCATAATAAATATGGATAAATACAGATAAAGTTGACAGAAAATAAATATGGATAAATACAGACGGAAATGTCAAAAAAATAAATACCATAAAACCGGGAGCCCTAATTATAATTAATGAGTGGAATCACGCACCAAGAGACCATCCCAACTACATGTTGGAGCGACTGCAATTCAGAGACCACACACAATTGCACTACCTCTACGACAGTAAAGGCTGTAGCCGACTCCTCCCAGCTACCCAACGAACAATAGAGGCGTGGAAAAGTGCAGAGAAGCAAATGAAATGGGATAAGAAACCCACAAGGGAAACTCCTTTATGGGAGGGAACTAGATTGAAGGAAATTGGAAAACTGAGAGGTTTTAAACAATGGGATTTAATAGAACTCTCCAAATTAGGTGATGTTATCGAGAAAGGCGCATTGGCCCCGTTCACCTCGCTTCAAGCCACTTATCAACTTCACCAGACTCAATCCTATGCTTACCTTTGACTGCAACATGCCTGGCAAGCTGAAGGATTGGACGCGGAGACGCTGCCGGAGTATGCCCCATTAGAAGGTAGGCTCCTACAGGAAGAGATCCCGAGTCAAGCCATCTCGTTAACATACAAAACACAAATTAACAATATGCCTGACAAACTAGGCCCACTTAGAGCTAAATGGGAACTCACCACTGGCCCGTTAGAGGACATTGACTGGGAGGCCGCCCTTATGCATCCACGTGAAGTGGCGATTAAATTAAGACTGCAGCTTATTCAATATAAAATCCTACACAGGACTTACTTTAATAGAGCGAGACTGCACACTATGGGTAGGGCAGATAACCCGGATTGCCTTAGATGTCGCACAGAACGCGGTACATTTATACACACCCTCTGGGAATGCAACAGGATTCAAATATATTGAAATAAGGTAGTGCAGGAATTAAATAATATACTGGGAGCTCAAATTGAGATGGAACCTCGATACCTCCTACTGGGAATCCCCACAGAGGTGGATCTCCCACGACATAAGCTTATGTTGGTTAACTTGGGAATGGTAGTAGCTAAGAGAGACATAGCTCGATATTGGGGTGCACACCAACTCCCTACACTAAAGGAATGGAGAAACTGTCTAAATCTGTATATGGTTGCAGAGAAAGTGACATACACGGCAAGGGGTTGTTCCCGAAAGTTTCAAAAGATATGGACTCCATGGCTACAATATTATGGTTTGGAACTAGGATCGGGGGGGGACTAGATCTGATACTGGGAGAATCGGGAAAAGAGCCTTGAAACTTGTATTGCCTGACCTATTGTTGACAATGATGGTTGACTCTGATGTGATCCTCAGCACATGTATATATGTAACACTGCGAATTCGGCCCGTGCTCTCTTTCAGAGGAAGTGTTCTTATATTTTCTGTCTTACACCAACTGTCAATGCCCGTCGATCACTTGGTATCGTGTACTCATGATCTCATTGTTTATATGTTCAAATTATCAAAAGCAAATACATTTTATTTTTTTTTAATTAAAAAAGCTTGACACGTGTAACCACACTTACATGCAGTCATCTGCACAAACACACAGATAGGGTGTTGTAGGGTAACAGGATTTGCAACAACATGGTATAAACGCACCAGTGGACAACATAACATCAAAATTGTCTTCTTCAATGTGCGAGCCAGGGGGTGATTGTCTCGCTAATGCCCACTCACTGAGCAGTGAAATGGGGTTTCTTTGAGCAAGTTACCTAGAGCCTCGGTACATGTGCTGTCTGTTGGTTGGGGAACCGGAAAGGGGTTGGGGGCATGGACATATTATCACAGTCACGTCAGCGAGGGCATGGCGAAGCAAAACCGCCCCTCACCGGGCATGAAAGAAAGATCATAGAGTATGGTGCTCGTGTAATGGGCACCGCAATCGGCACATGAATCCAATAATGAAAAACAGCCTTGTAGTCAAAGAAAGAGAGCAGCGCTTGTGAAACGGGCACCGCAAGCGGCACATGAAAGCAATGGGCTGTACCAGCACCTTTGAGCCTTGCCCACGGAAATGACGCCACACACTGCACACGGTTACATCCAAGAACAACAGACAAATCTACTGAGTTGTCTGTTTTCCAAAATGAATCTGGTGTGCCGTGCATAAGGAAAGGGGCGCGGCCACCATTGTTTACGTGAAATTGCATCATGGGGCGCTTTAAAAAAAACATTTTGTTTGTTAACGTGAATAGAGTGAGCCGTGTATAAAGAAAAGTGTTACAGCAAACAAATGATGGACGGAATGCTGACAATGCAAAAATTCTCCCCCAGTCAAAAGATCCCTTCACCCTTCTTCAGCCAGGCTAGCTTGAATCCAGTGGCACAGTGAGCAAGGGACCCACGTCTGGGCATACCCATCCCACTTAGGGCAAAAAGTGTTACAGCAAACAAATGATGGACGGAATGCTGACAATGCAAACATTCTCCCCCAGTCAAAAGATCTGGGTTAAATCCATTGTTCTTTTGCCCACTACGCCACCCCAGTTTGGACCCAGCCATATGCAAATCAGTCTTGACCCTGTGCCCCATGGGAACAGTCCAGATGGAACTGCCAGGCCAGGTCCTCCCTGGACCGGAAACAAGCATTCTGGGACCGGTTTCAGGGTATGTCACCCTTCTTCAGCCAGGCTAGCTTGAATCCAGTGGCACAGTGAGCAAGGGAACCACGTCTGGGCATACCCATCCCACTTAGGGCGAAAAGTGTTTCAGCAAACAAATGATGGACGGAGTGCTGACAATGCAAACATTCTCCCCCAGTCAAAAGATCTGGGTTAAATCCATTGTTCTTTTGCCCACTACACCACCCCAGTTTGGACCCAGCCATATGCAAATCAGTCTTGACCCTGTGCCCCATAGGAACAGTCCAGACCGAACTGCCAGGCCAGGTCCTCCCTGGACCCGGAAACAAGCATCCTGGGACCGGTTTCAGGGTATGTCACCCTTCTTCAGCCAGGCTAGCTTGAATCCAGTGGCACAGTGAGCAAGGGACCCACGTCTGGGCATACCCATCCCACTTAGGGCGAAAAGTGTTACAGCAAACAAATGATGGACGGAATGCTGACAATGCAAACATTCTCCCCCAGTCAAAAGATCTGGGTTAAATTCATCAATGGATTTAGGCCCAGATCTCTGGACTGGGGTGAATTTATGACATTGTTCTGCATTCTGTCCATCAACTGTTGTTTTTGCATTTGTCACCCCGAGTGGGACGGGTATGCCCAGACGTGGGTCCCATGCTCTCCATGCCACTGGAATCAAGCTATCCTGGCTGAAGAGGGGTGAAACCCCGAAACCGGTCCTAGGATGCTTGTTTCCAGTCCAGGGAGGACCTAGCTTAACAGTTCGGGCTGGACTGTTCCCATGAGGCACAGGGTCAAGACTGATTTGCATATGGCTGGGTTCAAACTGGAATGGCATGGTGAGCAAAAAAACGATGGATTTAGGCCCAGATCTCTGGACTGGGGTGAATGTATGACATTGTTCTGCATTCTGTCCATCAACTGTTGTTTTTGCATTTGTCACCCCGAGTGGGACGGGTATGCCCAGACGTGGGTCCCATGCTCTCCATGCCACTGGAATCAAACTATCCTGGCTGAAGAGGGGTGAAACCCGAAACCGGTTCTAGGATGCTTGTTTCCAGTCCTGGGAGGGCCTAGCTTGGCAGTTCGGGCTGGACTGTTCCCATGAGGCACAGGGTCAAGACTGATTTTCATATTGCTGGGTTCAAACTGGAATGGCATGGTGAGCAAAAAAACGATGGATTTAGGCCCAGATCTCTGGACTGGGGTGAATGTATGACATTGTTCTGCATTCTGTCCATCAACTGTTGTTTTTGCATTTGTCACCCCGAGTGGGACGGGTATGCCCAGACGTGGGTCCCATGCTCTCCATGCCACTGGAATCAAGCTATCCTGGCTGAAGAGGGGGGTGAAACCCCGAAACCGGTCCTAGGATGCTTGTTTCCAGTCCAGGGAGGACCTAGCTTGGCAGTTCGGGCTGGACTGTTCCCATGAGGCACAGGGTCAAGACTGATTTGCATATGGCTGGGTTCAAACTGGAATGGCATGGTGAGCAAAAAAACGATGGATTTAGGCACAGATCTCTGGACTGGGGTGAATGTATGACATTGTTCTGCATTCTGTCCATCAACTGTTGTTTTTGCATTTGTCACCCGAGTGGGGCGGGTATGCCCAGACGTGGGTCCCATGCTCTCCATGCCACTGGAAACAAGCTATCCTGGCTGAAGAGGGGTGAAACCCGAAACCGGTCCTAGGATGCTTGTTTCCAGTCCAGGGAGGACCTAGCTTGGCAGTTTGGGCTGGACTGTTCCCATGAGGCACAGGGTCAAGACTGATTTGCATATGGCTGGGTTCCAACTGGAATGGCATGGTGAGCAAAAAAGTGATGGATTTAGGTCCAGATCTCTGGACTGGGGTGAATGTATGACATTGTTCTGCATTCTGTCCATCAACTGTTGTTTTTGCATTTGTCACTCCGAGTGGGACGGGTATGCCCAGACGTGGGTCCCATGCTCTCCATGCCACTGGAAACAAGCTATCCTGGCTGAAGAGGGTGAAACCCCGAAACCGGTCCTAGGATGCTTGTTTCCAGTCCAGGGAGGACCTAGCTTGGCAGTTTGGGCTGGACTGTTCCCATGAGGCACTGGGTCAAGACTGATTTGCATATGGCTGGGTTCAAACTGGAATGGCATGGTGAGCAAAAAAACGATGGATTTAGGTCCAGATCTCTGGACTGGGGTGAATGTATGACATTGTTCTGCATTCTGTCCATCAACTGTTGTTTTTGCATTTGTCACTCCGAGTGGGACGGGTATGCCCAGACGTGGGTCCCATGCTCTCCATGCCACTGGAATCAAGCTATCCTGGCTGAAGAGGGGTGAAACCCCGAAACTGGTCCTAGGATGCTTGTTTCCAGTCCAGGGAGGACCTAGCTTGGCAGTTTGGGTTGTACTGTTCCCATGAGGCACAGGGTCAAGACTGATTTGCATATGGCTGGGTTCAAACTGGAATGGCATGGTGAGCAAAAAAACGATGGATATAGGCCCAGATCTCTGGACTGGGGTGAATGTATGACAGTGTTCTGCATTCTGTCCATCAACTGTTGTTTGTGTATAAAGAAAGGCGAGCAGAAGTCATTAAAGTGATAGCATGGCATGGGGTGCTTTAAAAAAAGAAGACTTTGGGGCATATTAGCAAGACCCACGTTAAAATTATCGCCGTTTTAGCGGCAGGAAACTGCAGCTAAAACGGCGATAATGGGCTTGCTAATATGCATTATAGAATTCCAATAGAAGCCCAGGTTAGATGTGCAGGACATCTAACCTGGGCTTCTATTGGAATTCCATAACGCATATTAGCAAGCCCATTATCGCCCTTTTAGCGGCAGTTTCCTTCCGCTAAAACGGCGATAATTTTAACGTGGGTCTTGCTAATATGCCCTTTGTTTGTTAAGGTAAATACAGCGAGCCACACATAAAGAAAGGCATGCGCGGCCGCAAGGCATGCCACACTGATTTTTTTTTTTAAAAGCGGTTGCAGGAGAGCATGTCCTGCTATTTAAGAGAATAGTGCTCACAGACTGTAATTAAAACATCCCCAAGTAACAACACATGTAACAGAGGCAGTCCTCATGGGAGGTTGCAACAGGAGAAAAGGAGGTAGTAAAGAGGGACTACTAAGCCTATTCACAAATTAAAAACCACCATTTACAAAGGACAATAATAGGGGCCAATTGAAAAGCTGGGTGGGAAATGGACAGAGCTTAAAGTCCATACCTGAATACAGCATATCTCAAAGAGACAGCGCAAGCACTGCCTAGGCAAGACCTAAAAAGCATGATCTCCGGAACAAAGTCTACCTTTCTGCCAAATTCGGTGTAATTCCATCCAGCGGTTCGGGCTGCAGGCATGTCTAAAGACTCTATAGAAATTAACATGGGAAACACACTTTTTTTTTACTCCCCCTGTTTTCTAGGCCCCGCTTGATGTATCACCCTGCACCTTTCCATGCACAACTAAAAGCACTGGCACACTTTTTTGGGAAAATTTCATAAAGATCCATCAACTGGCACCAAAGATATAGGCAAGTCAAAAAATGTCAAAAATTCACTTGCCACCCAAAAACCCATACCCACCCTAAACCCTAAAAATTCCTTTGTCAACCAAAGCCCATACTAACCCTAAAGACTAAAAGTTCCCTTGACACCCTAAACCCTAACAAATCCCTTGCCACCCAAAAACCCATACCCACCCTAAACCTTAAAAATTCCCTTTCCACCCAAAACCCATACCCACCCTAAACTTTAAAACCTCCATTGCCAGCCAAAAACCCATACCACCCTAAACCCTAACAAGTACCTTACCATCCAAAAACCCATACCCACCCTAAACCTCAAAAATATCCTTGCCACCCAAAACCAAAACCCACTCTATACCCCAAAAAATCCTTACCTCCCAAAACTACATACCAAATCTAAACCCTAAAAAACCCTTACTCCTCAAAATCCCACACCACCCTAAACCCTAAAAATGTGATTGCAACCAAAAACCCATGCCCAATTGATTCTAGACTCTAAAAATCCCTCACTGCCTAAAAACCCATACTGACCCTGAACCCCAACTATTTTCTTGCAGCCAAAAACCCACACCCAACTTACACCCTAAAAATACCTTACCACCCAAA
Source organism: Calotriton arnoldi (assembly GCA_963921515.1). Taxonomy (NCBI): domain Eukaryota; kingdom Metazoa; phylum Chordata; class Amphibia; order Caudata; family Salamandridae; genus Calotriton; species Calotriton arnoldi. The sequence continues at coordinate 113,769 of CAWUFW010018886.1, read as the reverse complement.
AACCCATACCCAACCTAAACCTCAAAAATTCCCTTGACAACCAAAAACACATACACCCACTCTGAATCCTAAAAAATCACTTACCACCCAAAAACCCATTCCTACCCTAAAAATTCCCTTCCCACCCAAAAACCAAACCACCCTAAACCCTAAAAAATCCCTTGCCACCCAAAAACTCACACCCACCCTAAACAATAAAGATTCCCTTGCCATCCAAAAACCATCACCTACCCTAAACTCTAAAAAACCCTTACCATGCAATAACCCGTGCCCAGCCTAAGCCCTAAAAATTCCATTGCCACCCAAAAGGCCATACCCACCCTAAAGCCTAGTAAATACCTTACCACCGTAAACCATAACAGATCCCTTGCCACCCAAAAACCCATACCCATCTAAAACTCCCAAAAATTGATTACCACCAAAACCCTACACCCACCTTAAACCATAAAGTATACCTTACATCCAAAAACCCACACTCACCCTTAATCCTAAAAATTCTCTTACCACCCAAAACCCATACCCACCATAAACTGTAAAAAAATCCCTTACCAGCCAAAAAAACACACCCACCTTAAACCATAAAAATCCCTTACACTCAAAAACCCACACCCACCCTAAGCCCTAAAAATTTCTTTGCCACCCAAAAACACTTACGCACCCTAAACCCTAAAAAACCCTTACTAGCCAAAAACCCATACCCAACATGAACTGTAAAAATCCTTTAACACTCAAAAATCCACACGCACCCTAAATCCTAAAAAATTCTCTTGGCACCCAAAACCCATACTCAACCCTAAAAGTCCCTTAACATCGAAAAACCCACACCCACCCTAAACCTTAAAAATTCCCTTTGCAAACTACAAACCCATACCCACGCAAACCCCTAAAAATTACCTTACCATCCAAAGACCCAAACCCACTCTAAACCTTAAAATTTCCTTTGCCACCCTAAAACTCATACCCACCCTAAACCCTAAACAATATCTTACCACCCAAAAAACCCATACCCATCCTAAACCCTAAACATTCTGTTGTACTTAAAAACCCATACCCACACTATACTTAAAAATGTGTTTGCCACCCAAAACCCCACCCATTCTAAACCCTAAAAAGTCCCTTGCCACCCAAACCCCATACCCACCCTCAACCTTAAAAATGTACTTACCTCGCAAAAACACATACCCACCCTAAACTCTGAAAATTCCCTTGCCACCCAAAAACCCATACCCACCCTAAACCCTAAAAATACCTTACCACCCAAAAACCCACACCCGCCATAAACCCTAAAAATTCTGCTGCACCCAAAAACCCATACCCACCCTAAACCCTACAAATTCTGTTGCACCCACAAACCCATACCTACCCTAAACGCTAAAAATTCCCTTACCACCCTAAAACCCATACCCATCTTCAACTCTAAAAATTCCCTTACCACCCAAAAAACATTCCCACCCTGAACCCTCAAATTTACCTTGCCACCCTAAACCGTAACAAATCCCTTGCCACCCAAAAACCCAATACACACCCTAAACCCTAAAACTTCCCTTGCAGCCCAAAAGCCCATACCCATGCTGAACTCTAAAAATCCCTTACCCCCCAAAACCCATACCCACCCTAAACCCTAAAAATCCCTTGCCACCCAAAAACCCAATACCCACCCTAAACCCTAAAAATTCCCTTGCCACCCAAAAACCCAATACCCACCCTAAACCCTAAAAATTCCCTTGCCACCCAAACCCCATACCCACAGTAGACCCTAAAAATACCTTACCTCCCAAAAACCCATACCCACCCTAAACCCTAAAAATTCCCTTATCACCCAAAAACCCCTAACCATCCTAAACTCTAAAAAAAAACTACCTACCCTAAACCCTAAAAATGTACTTGCCACCCAGAAACAAACATCCACCCTAAACCCAAAAATGCCCTACCCTAACATATATATACATATATATTCCATGCTGGTGGTTGCCAGTAGGTCGTTTTAGTTAGGACCCTGTTTCCATAGGAAAAGCTTTTTTGAATTGCCTATATGTTTGGTGACGAATCTTCATGAAATATTCCCCCCAAAAATGCCCCAGTGATTCTAGTTGTTCATGGAAATTTTCGGGGTGATCAATCAAGCAGGGGCTGAGAAAAAGGGGGGTCCAAAAGAGTGTTTCCTATGTTAATTCCCATAGAGTCTTCAGACACACCTGCAGCCCGAACCACTGGATGGAATTACACCACATTTTGCATAAAGGTAGCTTTTGGTTCACAGATTGCGCTTATTGTTATTTGGTGTAAATCGGGCTGCGTCCTATTGCCGCAGGCCTGTAGCACTGAGCAATATGCATTGACAGGAATGACTGTCTCAGCAGTTCCTGGCAATGCTTTTATAACATATCATAGCATGTGTATTTGTAAAGCGCATGTTCACCCGTAGGCATCTTGGTGCTAAATAACAGATGTTTATTTATTACCCAATGGTACATATTTTATCAACCTCAGGTGGATGAAAGGCTGAGTAGACCCACCAGGATTTGAACCTGTCACCATGAGGTCAAACAAGGGCCCCTGTAGGGGATGCATTAGGCCACTGAGACACCAAATCCAGCTTTTATAAATGACTGCCTGCTTGCCACTCATTTAGAAATGAGGCAGACAGCCTCACCACCATTAGGATGGAGTATTTTACTCTTTCCCCATGGCAGAATAGTGGACCTTCCACTTAGGCCCTAAGTCCAAATGTACAAATCTTAATTGGGTGAATGTGTCAAAAGTAGCCTGTCGGCGAGGCACTTTCCCACCAAAAGTCACCAGGATCTACACTGACAGCTCTCCAACCTCGTGGAGCCCATCTCAGCCTCAGCCTCTGGCTTGTCCCACTGAGGATTTTTGACTTTCATTTCGGAGACCTGGGGTATATTTATTAAATATTCACACACTACAAACCACCTTAATATGCTGCTCAGCGTGAATGGGAGAGCAGGAATGTGCCATACTTATCATTATAAAGTGCATTCCTGCTCTCTGACTGTGCTGGTGCACAAACCGCTGCCTTGTGCCAATGCAGGTAACCTTGCACAACAGTGCAAGGGTGCATGCATTGTTGGCAGGATTGCTTTTTCTGGAAGTGGCACCTTTCTGCACAATATCAATCCTCAGAGGTATTTTCCTCTTTTTAAGTGTGCTGCAGAATGCAACACACTTAGAAAGAGAAAACATAGAGGACAAAGAAAGAGATTTCTCCTATTTTTGCATCAATGTTGAAAAAACTGTGAATGGGTCGGAATGCATGAGTGGGTGTGTGGAACCACCCACGCTCCACCAATGGCATGCCTCCCTGCTCCAGAGTAATGCGATATTTCAAACAAAATAAGGAAACCCTCAAATGCCTAAGGACCAAGTATAGTCAGAGGTTATAAAGAACAGTGGTCCCTAAGTGCTATAAACAAAATCATACTCTGGGTATACAATTAATGCCCAGGAAGTGTAATACTCAATCATCATTAGGACAATTGATAGTTTGTCTGAACTCATATTACATATACATCAAAGTTATAAACCTCAATGTAATCTGGCAATTCTGGGCAAGAATTGGTCCAATAAAGGGACATAGTAGACATTCAGCTACCAGGGAAACGAGCTCATAATAATTCATTTTCCTATGGAAAAATGATAAAACCCTAATTGTGAGTATAAGCCAGCACTGCTTCCAGAGCCCAGAATTGGGACCTGTCTCAAGGGACACGGAGTGCAGACAAATGTGTGTTGCTAGAACTTCTAGCAACACACACTTGTCTGCACTATCAATTTTCCTGATGATGATCCCACATTGATAGTGGATCGAAACGTCATTGACAGAATCACTCTGACCCGCATGTCTATGTTTAATTGGTTCCTTGGGTGCAGTAGTGATGTTGGAATATTAAGTTAAGTGTGACACTGTTATTTTATGTAATCTTTTCTGTCACAAATTTGTTGCCTATGTTAAAAAAGCTCTGTTGTTGCCATACCCACAAAAAAGAGGGTTGTTACCCCTCAAAGTTGTTTTTAACTTCAGTTTGAATAAATACTGATTGAGTATTACTCTTCCTGGGCATTAATTGTATACCCAGAGTATGATTATTTTGTATAGCACTTAGGGACCACTGTTCTTTATAACTTCAGAGTAATGCAAGGCAGGGATTTGCTTTGCCTTGCGCAACTCTTGCCTTGTGTAACCCTGGGCGTAGTTCGCGAAGTAGCGCTTCGCGAAGCTACGCAAAGTGAAGTTCGCACTACGCGAGCTTCGCGTAGCACTACGCGAACTGCGTAGTGCGTGTTCGCAATGATTACACAGTGCCGGATGCTTGTCCGCACTGTGCAATCATTGAAAACGGCATCTTGCACAGTGCGAGCTGTCTTTTACTGCCGCTCGAGTAGATTTTTACTCGAGCGGCAGCTTTCTCAACGCGGACTGGTAGTTTCTCATCGCGAGCGGTCGCGAGCATACGCGACCACTCGCAATGAGAAACCTGACCTCCCCGCGTTGAGAATCTCGCCGGGAGGTTTATTTTCCACGCTCGCGATCGCCAACTTGTGTTGCTGATCGCGAACGAGGAAAAACTCTCGCCGGGATGTCATTTTGCTTGCTCGCGGTCGCCAACTTGACGTTGAGGACCGCGAGCAAGCAAAAAATGACCGCTGCACTACGCTACGCTACGCGTGTTTGCACTGTGCTACGTGCAATTCGCGTTGTGCGAAGTAGCGCAAACTTCGCAAACTACGCGAGCGTAGCGTAGTTTTCCGCCCAGGCCTAGCCTTGTGCAAGGTGAGATCTGGGCCTAAATCCATCGATGAATTTAACCCAGATCTTTTGACTGGGGGAGAATGTTTGCATTGTCAGCATTCCGTCCATCATTTGTTTGCTGTAACACTTTTCGCCCTAAGTGGGATGGGTATGCCCAGACGTGGGTCCCTTGCTCACTGTGCCACTGGAATCAAACTATCCTGGCTGAAGAGGGGTGAAACCCGAAACCGGTTCTAGGATGCTTGTTTCCAGTCCTGGGAGGGCCTAGCTTGGCAGTTCGGGCTGGACTGTTCCCATGAGGCACAGGGTCAAGACTGATTTTCATATTGCTGGGTTCAAACTGGAATGGCATGGTGAGCAAAAAAACGATGGATTTAGACCCAGATCTCTGGACTGGGGTGAATGTATGACATTGTTCTGCATTCTGTCCATCAACTGTTGTTTTTGCATTTGTCACCCCGAGTGGGACGGGTATGCCCAGACGTGGGTCCCATGCTCTCCATGCCACTGGAATCAAGCTATCCTGGCTGAAGAGGGGGTGAAACCCGAAACCGGTCCTAGGATGCTTGTTTCCAGTCCAGGGAGGACCTAGCTTGGCAGTTCGGGCTGGACTGTTCCCATGAGGCACAGGGTCAAGACTGATTTGCATATGGCTGGGTTCAAACTGGAATGGCATGGTGAGCAAAAACGATGGATTTAGGCACAGATCTCTGGACTGGGGTGAATGTATGACATTGTTCTGCATTCTGTCCATCAACTGTTGTTTTTGCATTTGTCACCCCGAGTGGGACGGGTATGCCCAGACGTGGGTCCCATGCTCTCCATGCCACTGGAAACAAGCTATCCTGGCTGAAGAGGGTGAAACCCCGAAACCGGTCCTAGGATGCTTGTTTCCAGTCCAGGGAGGACCTAGCTTGGCAGTTTGGGCTGGACTGTTCCCATGAGGCACAGGGTCAAGACTGATTTGCATATGGCTGGGTTCCAACTGGAATGGCATGGTGAGCAAAAAAGTGATGGATTTAGGTCCAGATCTCTGGACTGGGGTGAATGTATGACATTGTTCTGCATTCTGTCCATCAACTGTTGTTTTTGCATTTGTCACTCCGAGTGGGACGGGTATGCCCAGACGTGGGTCCCATGCTCTCCATGCCACTGGAAACAAGCTATCCTGGCTGAAGAGGGGTGAAACCCCGAAACCGGTCCTAGGATGCTTGTTTCCAGTCCAGGGAGGACCTAGCTTGGCAGTTTGGCTGGACTGTTCCCATGAGGCACTGGGTCAAGACTGATTTGCATATGGCTGGGTTCAAACTGGAATGGCATGGTGAGCAAAAAAACGATGGATTTAGGTCCAGATCTCTGGACTGGGGTGAATGTATGACATTGTTCTGCATTCTGTCCATCAACTGTTGTTTTTGCATTTGTCACTCCGAGTGGGACGGGTATGCCCAGACGTGGGTCCCATGCTCTCCATGCCACTGGAATCAAGCTATCCTGGCTGAAGAGGGGTGAAACCCCGAAACCGGTCCTAGGATGCTTGTTTCCAGTCCAGGGAGGACCTAGCTTGGCAGTTTGGGTTGTACTGTTCCCATGAGGCACAGGGTCAAGACTGATTTGCATATGGCTGGGTTCAAACTGGAATGGCATGGTGAGCAAAAAAACGATGGATATAGGCCCAGATCTCTGGACTGGGGTGAATGTATGACAGTGTTCTGCATTCTGTCCATCAACTGTTGTTTGTGTATAAAGAAAGGCGAGCAGAAGTCATTAAAGTGATAGCATGGCGTGCTTTAAAAAAAGAAGACTTTGGGGCATATTAGCAAGACCCACGTTAAAATTATCGCCGTTTTAGCGGCAGGAAACTGCAGCTAAAACGGCGATAATGGGCTTGCTAATATGCATTATAGAATTCCAATAGAAGCCCAGGTTAGATGTGCAGGACATCTAACCTGGGCTTCTATTGGAATTCCATAACGCATATTAGCAAGCCCATTATCGCCCTTTTAGCGGCAGTTTCCTTCCGCTAAAACGGCGATAATTTTAACGTGGGTCTTGCTAATATGCCCCTTTGTTTGTTAAGGTAAATACAGCGAGCCACACATAAAGAAAGGCATGCGCGGCCGCAAGGCATGCCACACTGATTTTTTTTTTTAAAAAGCGGTTGCAGGAGAGCATGTCCTGCTATTTAAGAGAATAGTGCTCACAGACTGTAATTAAAACATCCCCAAGTAACAACACATGTAACAGAGGCAGTCCTCATGGGAGGTTGCAACAGGAGAAAAGGAGGTAGTAAAGAGGGACTACTAAGCCTATTCACAAATTAAAAACCACCATTTACAAAGGACAATAATAGGGGCCAATTGAAAAGCTGGGTGGGAAATGGACAGAGCTTAAAGTCCATACCTGAATACAGCATATCTCAAAGAGACAGCGCAAGCACTGCCTAGGCAAGACCTAAAAAGCATGATCTCCGGAACAAAGTCTACCTTTCTGCCAAATTCGGTGTAATTCCATCCAGCGGTTCGGGCTGCAGGCATGTCTAAAGACTCTATAGAAATTAACATGGGAAACACACTTTTTTTTACTCCCCCTGTTTTCTAGGCCCCGCTTGATGTATCACCCTGCACCTTTCCATGCACAACTAAAAGCACTGGCACACTTTTTGGGAAAATTTCATAAAGATCCATCAACTGGCACCAAAGATATAGGCAAGTCAAAAAATGTCAAAAATTCACTTGCCACCCAAAAACCCATACCCACCCTAAACCCTAAAAATTCCTTTGTCAACCAAAGCCCATACTAACCCTAAAGACTAAAAGTTCCCTTGACACCCTAAACCCTAACAAATCCCTTGCCACCCAAAAACCCATACCCACCCTAAACCTTAAAAATTCCCTTTCCACCCAAAACCCATACCCACCCTAAACTTTAAAACCTCCATTGCCAGCCAAAAACCCATACCACCCTAAACCCTAACAAGTACCTTACCATCCAAAAACCCATACCCACCCTAAACCTCAAAAATATCCTTGCCACCCAAAAACCAAAACCCACTCTATACCCCAAAAAATCCTTACCTCCCAAAACTACATACCAAATCTAAACCCTAAAAAAACCCTTACTCCTCAAAATCCCACACCACCCTAAACCCTAAAAATGTGATTGCAACCAAAAACCCATGCCCAATTGATTCTAGACTCTAAAAAATCCCTCACTGCCTAAAAACCCATACTGACCCTGAACCCCAACTATTTTCTTGCGAGCCAAAAACCCACACCCAACTTACACCCTAAAAAATACCTTACCACCCAAAAACCCATACCCAACCTAAACCTCAAAAATTCCCTTGACAACCAAAAACACATACACCCACTCTGAATCCTAAAAAATCACTTACCACCCAAAAACCCATTCCTACCCTAAAAATTCCCTTCCCACCCAAAAACCAAACCACCCTAAACCCTAAAAAATCCCTTGCCACCCAAAAACTCACACCCACCCTAAACAATAAAGATTCCCTTGCCATCCAAAAACCATCACCTACCCTAAACTCTAAAAAACCCTTACCATGCAATAACCCGTGCCCAGCCTAAGCCCTAAAAATTCCATTGCCACCCAAAAGGCCATACCCACCCTAAAGCCTAGTAAATACCTTACCACCGTAAACCATAACAGATCCCTTGCCACCCAAAAACCCATACCCATCTAAAACTCCCAAAAATTGATTACCACCAAAACCCTACACCCACCTTAAACCATAAAGTATACCTTACATCCAAAAACCCACACTCACCCTTAATCCTAAAAATTCTCTTACCACCCAAAACCCATACCCACCATAAACTGTAAAAAAATCCCTTACCAGCCAAAAAAAACACACCCACCTTAAACCATAAAAAATCCCTTACACTCAAAAACCCACACCCACCCTAAGCCCTAAAAATTTCTTTGCCACCCAAAAACACTTACGCACCCTAAACCCTAAAAAAACCCTTACTAGCCAAAAACCCATACCCAACATGAACTGTAAAAATCCTTTAACACTCAAAAATCCACACGCACCCTAAATCCTAAAAAATTCTCTTGGCACCCAAAAACCCATACTCAACCCTAAAAAGTCCCTTAACATCGAAAAACCCACACCCACCCTAAACCTTAAAAATTCCCTTTGCAAACTACAAACCCATACCCACGCAAACCCCTAAAAATTACCTTACCATCCAAAGACCCAAACCCACTCTAAACCTTAAAATTTCCTTTGCCACCCTAAAACTCATACCCACCCTAAACCCTAAACAATATCTTACCACCCAAAAACCCATACCCATCCTAAACCCTAAACATTCTGTTGTACTTAAAACCCATACCCACACTATACTTAAAAATGTGTTTGCCACCCAAAACCCCACCCATTCTAAACCCTAAAAAGTCCCTTGCCACCCAAACCCCATACCCACCCTCAACCTTAAAAATGTACTTACCTCGCAAAAACACATACCCACCCTAAACTCTGAAAATTCCCTTGCCACCCAAAAACCCATACCCACCCTAAACCCTAAAAATACCTTACCACCCAAAAACCCACACCCGCCATAAACCCTAAAAATTCTGCTGCACCCAAAAACCCATACCCACCCTAAACCCTACAAATTCTGTTGCACCCACAAACCCATACCTACCCTAAACGCTAAAAATTCCCTTACCACCCTAAAACCCATACCCATCTTCAACTCTAAAAATTCCCTTACCACCCAAAAAACATTCCCACCCTGAACCCTCAAATTTACCTTGCCACCCTAAACCGTAACAAATCCCTTGCCACCCAAAAACCCAATACACACCCTAAACCCTAAAACTTCCCTTGCAGCCCAAAAGCCCATACCCATGCTGAACTCTAAAAAATCCCTTACCCCCCCAAAACCCATACCCACCCTAAAACCTAAAAAATCCCTTGCCACCCAAAAACCCAATACCCACCCTAAACCCTAAAAATTCCCTTGCCACCCAAAAACCCAATACCCACCCTAAACCCTAAAAATTCCCTTGCCACCCAAACCCCATACCCACAGTAGACCCTAAAAATACCTTACCTCCCAAAAACCCATACCCACCCTAAACCCTAAAAATTCCCTTATCACCCAAAAACCCCTAACCATCCTAAACTCTAAAAAAAAAACTACCTACCCTAAACCCTAAAAATGTACTTGCCACCCAGAAACAAACATCCACCCTAAACCCAAAAAATGCCCTACCCTAACATATATATACATATATATTCCATGCTGGTGGTTGCCAGTAGGTCGTTTTAGTTAGGACCCTGTTTCCATAGGAAAAGCTTTTTTTGAATTGCCTATATGTTTGGTGACGAATCTTCATGAAATATTCCCCCCCAAAAATGCCCCAGTGATTCTAGTTGTTCATGGAAATTTTCGGGGTGATCAATCAAGCAGGGGCTGAGAAAAAAGGGGGGGGTCCAAAAAGAGTGTTTCCTATGTTAATTCCCATAGAGTCTTCAGACACACCTGCAGCCCGAACCACTGGATGGAATTACACCACATTTTGCATAAAGGTAGCTTTTGGTTCACAGATTGCGCTTATTGTTATTTGGTGTAAATCGGGCTGCGTCCTATTGCCGCAGGCCTGTAGCACTGAGCAATATGCATTGACAGGAATGACTGTCTCAGCAGTTCCTGGCAATGCTTTTATAACATATCATAGCATGTGTATTTGTAAAGCGCATGTTCACCCGTAGGCATCTTGGTGCTAAATAACAGATGTTTATTTATTACCCAATGGTACATATTTTATCAACCTCAGGTGGATGAAAGGCTGAGTAGACCCACCAGGATTTGAACCTGTCACCATGAGGTCAAACAAGGGCCCCTGTAGGGGATGCATTAGGCCACTGAGCCACCAAATCCAGCTTTTATAAATGACTGCCTGCTTGCCACTCATTTAGAAATGAGGCAGACAGCCTCACCACCATTAGGATGGAGTATTTTACTCTTTCCCCATGGCAGAATAGTGGACCTTCCACTTAGGCCCTAAGTCCAAATGTACAAATCTTAATTGGGTGAATGTGTCAAAAGTAGCCTGTCGGCGAGGGCACTTTCCCACCAAAAGTCACCAGGATCTACACTGACAGCTCTCCAACCTCGTGGAGCCCATCTCAGCCTAGCCTCTGGCTTGTCCCACTGAGGATTTTTGACTTTCATTTCGGAGACCTGGGGTATATTTATTAAATATTCACACACTACAAACCACCTTAATATGCTGCTCAGCGTGAATGGGAGAGCAGGAATGTGCCATACTTATCATTATAAAGTGCATTCCTGCTCTCTGCCTGTGCTGGTGCACAAACCGCTGCCTTGTGCCAATGCAGGTAACCTTGCACAACAGTGCAAGGGTGCATGCATTGTTGGCAGGATTGCTTTTTCTGGAAGTGGCACCTTTCTGCACAATATCAATCCTCAGAGGTATTTTCCTCTTTTTAAGTGTGCTGCAGAATGCAACACACTTAGAAAGAGAAAACATAGAGGACAAAGAAAGAGATTTCTCCTATTTTTGCATCAATGTTGAAAAAACTGTGAATGGGTCGGAATGCATGAGTGGGTGTGTGGAACCACCCACGCTCCACCAATGGCATGCCTCCCTGCTCCAGAGTAATGCGATATTTCAAACAAAATAAGGGAAACCCTCAAATGCCTAAGGACCAAGTATAGTCAGAGGTTATAAAGAACAGTGGTCCCTAAGTGCTATAAACAAAATCATACTCTGGGTATACAATTAATGCCCAGGAAGTGTAATACTCAATCATCATTAGGACAATTGATAGTTTGTCTGAACTCATATTACATATACATCAAAGTTATAAACCTCAATGTAATCTGGCAATTCTGGGCAAGAATTGGTCCAATAAAGGGACATAGTAGACATTCAGCTACCAGGGAAACGAGCTCATAATAATTCATTTTCCTATGGAAAAATGATAAAACCCTAATTGTGAGTATAAGCCAGCACTGCTTCCAGAGCCCAGAATTGGGACCTGTCTCAAGGGACACGGAGTGCAGACAAATGTGTGTTGCTAGAACTTCTAGCAACACACACTTGTCTGCACTATCAATTTTCCTGATGATGATCCCACATTGATAGTGGATCGAAACGTCATTGACTGAATCACTCTGACCCGCATGTCTATGTTTAATTGGTTCCTTGGGTGCAGTAGTGATGTTGGAATATTAAGTTAAGTGTGACACTGTTATTTTATGTAATCTTTTCTGTCACAAATTTGTTGCCTATGTTAAAAAAGCTCTGTTGTTGCCATACCCACAAAAAAGAGGGTTGTTACCCCTCAAAGTTGTTTTTAACTTCAGTTTGAATAAATACTGATTGAGTATTACTCTTCCTGGGCATTAATTGTATACCCAGAGTATGATTATTTTGTATAGCACTTAGGGACCACTGTTCTTTATAACTTCAGAGTAATGCAAGGCAGGGATTTGCTTTGCCTTGCGCAACTCTTGCCTTGTGTAACCCTGGGCGTAGTTCGCGAAGTAGCGCTTCGCGAAGCTACGCAAGTGAAGTTCGCACTACGCGAAGCTTCGCGTAGCACTACGCGAACTGCGTAGTGCGTGTTCGCAATGATTACACAGTGCCGGATGCTTGTCCGCACTGTGCAATCATTGAAAACGGCATCTTGCACAGTGCGAGCTGTCTTTTACTGCCGCTCGAGTAGATTTTTACTCGAGCGGCAGCTCTCAACGCGGACTGGTAGTTTCTCATCGCGAGCGGTCGCGAGCATACGCGACCACTCGCAATGAGAAACCTGACCTCCCCGCGTTGAGAATCTCGCCGGGAGGTTTATTTTCCACGCTCGCGATCGCCAACTTGTGTTGCTGATCGCGAACGAGGAAAAAGTCTCGCCGGGATAGTCATTTTGCTTGCTCGCGGTCGCCAACTTGACGTTGAGGACCGCGAGCAAGCAAAAATGACCGCTGCACTACGCTACGCTACGCGTGTTTGCACTGTGCTACGTGCAATTCGCGTTGTGCGAAGTAGCGCATACTTCGCAAACTACGCGAGCGTAGCGTAGTTTTCCGCCCAGGCCTAGCCTTGTGCAAGGTGGCCTTGCATGGCTTCCTAAATCTAATTTTAGGTTTTGTGTTACTTTGCATCTGCTTACATCATGCGGTGTCACACAAAACCTTCATAAATTTGGCCCTAAGTCAGAATTAAAATCATCACACTGGAAAAAACTTGGGGGCATATTCAACAAATATTCAGCCAACTCAACACAGCAAGCCACCTTGTTGCACTGAACTGCATGAAAGGAAGAGGGGTAAATGCACCTTATTTAACATTATTTGACACATTCCTGCTCTCTGCTTGCACTGGCGGACAAACTGCTGCCAAGGACCAAGACAGGCACCCTTGCACTGTGGTGCAAGGGTGCCTGCCCTGTAGGCAGGATTGTTTTGGTACAGAAAAGGGCCCTTCCTGCACAAAAACTATCCTCAGAGGTATTTTCCTCTTTCTAAGAGTGCTGCACAATGCATCACACTTAGAAAGAGGAAACAAGGAGGAGAAATAAAGATATTGCTCCGTGTTGCATCTCTTGTGGGAAGGTGAACAATTCTGACGCATTCCCAAGTCTACCAGTGTTGGTAAATCAGGGAATGTGTCAGAATGCATGGGTAGATGCGTGAGAACACCCATGCTCCACCCTGGGCACGTCTACCTGCCATAGAGTAACACACAGCAGTCATTTGCGCTACTCTATGTTTATCAAGCCACGCAAGGTGGCCTTGCATGGCTTGGTAAATCTCATTTTAGGTTATGCGTCACTCTGTGTCCACTTGTGTGGCACAGGGCAAAGCAAAACTGCCGCTGCTTTGCCTACAGCCAGCCCTACAGCTTCGCCTCCTGTAAGACAACTGGGACGCGTAATGTCTTGGTTTTTTTCCAAATTTGGGGGTGTAGCGGCAGTGAGAATTACGTCACTGTGATACGGTGCCCTTTGAGCTTCTCATCTTCCTTCCGAGCCTGGGAGGCGCTCCCTCTTGGTCCACGCTGCTGCCTCCCTTTCATCAGATTGCTGCCCTGGCACCCGAATCAGTCTTCCCTTGACCTGCGGCATACGGATCAGACACTGCTGCCCCCACTGCCCAGAACTTGTGTACGCGGACGGCCCATTTGTGTTTCGGCAATCGCCAGCCCTTTTTTTTCAAACTTTAAGAATTCATATCTCCATGTCCCCTTATTAGAGTTTTGTCACCTTGGTGTCATTTTGTTAATCAAATTATTCTCTATTTTTATAAATTGAAGTGGGATATTTATTGTGTTGTGTTTTTTATTTTTTTACCTGTTTTGATAGTTCTAAATGCTTTACACATTTTCATAATTTCAGCCTGTCTACTCTTTGCCATAACTACCGGGGGATCAGCTTAGGTTCAAATAACTGAAACCTTTACTGGACCTAAGAAGAATAGTGCAATTATTACTTGTGGTGGGCTAATAATCCACTTTCTCTCAACTTTAAAAAGGTTTTCAGGTCAAACAGATGAAAAAAGAGAGTAAAAATGAGAATTGAATAGCCCGCAGGAACCTGTCTTTAAAAATGACTATACAGCAATGTTACAATAAGTGTGGAACACTAATTTATGCAGCCCATTTTACTTGACATTTCATGCAACTTATTCAATGAAGCCAATTATTGACCTATTGTAATAATACCACTAAAGCTGCCCTTCCAATAACCAAATCCCAGCCAACATCTCACCTTCCCTGTAATTAATTATCAGTGCAACAAATATCATTCCTGGGGTGGGGCAGGAGTGGGTGCTAGGTAAGATTGACCTCAGGATAGGGCATGGGCTTGGTTTAGGTTTCGTTATAGACAGGTTAGATTAATGGACGCTTGAAGATGGGCAGGTGTAAAGGAAGGCATATGAAACTAAGTAAGAAGGCATGGGACACATGCCAGGACGAGAGGTGATGGGTATGGGTATGTAGCAAGAGATAGAGACACACATATAAAAAGGTTCATTCAGTGTATTGGGTCCTGGGCATTGGGTGAAAAGGAATACATCAATAGTATCAACAAATGCCAATTTGTATCCAACTAGTTTCTTTCGTGGTCCTCTTCTTGGGGCCACAGTAGAATAAAGGCACTTATTTCACTAACAAACCACAGTGACTGCACATGTAAAACACACCTTATTACCTACAGAATTTGAATCTTTTGCTAACCAAAATATAACTGGAAGGTTTACTTCTACATTTTAAAAATATACATATTGAAAGTTTCAACACAATAATAATTTGAAAAATGGTGTACAATATCTATAGAAGCATCCGGAAAACATTGAATAAGGAAAATGAGTAAACTAGGAAAAAATTTAAAATGTGGTACGTTTGAAGTTGCTGTGGTAAGAAAAATGGGACAAAAGAAAAGGAAACATCCAAAGGTGACAGGGGAAAATGAGGTTAGGAAAAGCAATGGAACATAAAGGTCTAAAGTAGATGAGGTATGCGGGCTTACTGGACAAGAAAATTATTGAAAGGGGATTTAAGAAACATTATTTAAATTTAAATTTAAACATTATTTCCTGGAACGTGGCAGGTTTAGGTGCAAAATTTGCTGATGATAGGTGGCTCCAATATATTAGATTTTTTAACATTATCTGCATACAGGAGACTTGGGAGATTGAAAATAACTTTTCTTAAGGGTTATAAAATGTTTTTCTTCCCAGCAGAAGGCTCAAGAACAGGAAGAGCAAGGGGAGGTTTAATTATATTCATAGACATCAGGATCTGTGTATCCGTGAAGTACTGTCGTGTAGTTCCTATAAACCTATATAGGATCTGCGTGTTTAGACAACGTACACTATAGGATTGGGGTCAGACTGATTCTAGACACCCCTACCGGGTATGTTAGCCTATATACCAGCTAGCTCACAGTGCCCCTAGAAGCTCCTCTTACCAAGGAGAGAATAGTTCTTGGCAACTATCGAACATGACAACCCTGATCCCTCAAGATCGTGGAAACAGTGTATCACTTTTCGCTCGGTCACTCGTGCTCACTTCGTCTCAGAGAGATACAAAGAATAAACGGTGGGGACATTTTTCAATAAGCATTTATTGAACCAGTGTCATTCTAGTGTAAAATAGGTGTGCTGAAACAACCACTAGACAGTAACAGATATAAATGATTATAAGCACTAACAGAGTAAAAGGATGGTAGATTCGTACCATCGTGCTAAAACAATGAATACAGGCAAGTATATAAAATACATGACAGTAGAATGCGTACTCCTACGATGAGACCCTAACTAGATGTACCTAAGTGTACCTAGCATGTATGTGAGTGTAAAGCCAAGAATCCCTCTAGGATAAAGTCAACCCTATTACCTGAAGTGAGAGACTGTGGGACCCCCATCTTGGTCTCAAGGTGGACACCCCGCAAGGGATGTCAGACCACTGCGAGCTGGAGTGTCTGCGTGCAGGAACCTCAGTGTCTCGCGTCAGTGTGTCGGCATGGAAGTCCTTTTCTACTCTGACTACCTCAGCAAGATATGGTGTATAAATACCCAAAGTGGTACCCTCAGGGGTTCTACCTTACTGTGTCATTTCAGACTTAGGATGATGGAAGGAATGACCCTTGTACATAGTTATTATGCAGGAGAAGGTAGCCCTGCTGAGTTTCCAAGAATCCTCAAGCATAATGGATGAGGCTAGTTTTCAGGGAAAACCCCACGTCCTGTATGCAGTACCGTAACTAGGTAAAAGGTCAGTCCCAAGAACTGTTACATAGTGTAATGGTAGGGGAGAATGTAGGTGAAAGGTAGAGTTGCTACCTGAGCCTATATTGGAGTACCTATATGAAACATAACAGTACCTCAACTGGGACTCCAAAGTAGCACAAGGTCTTATATGTGTGGTTGGTTAATCGCTTAATTTCACATTAATTAATTTCTATAATGCGAAACGGAAGAATCATGGGTCTACAAGTCTTGCGGAGTTAAGTGACCACATCAAGCTAATTCAGGGTGAAGGTTTACCGCAGGTGCATCTAATTTTAGTAGATTTTAAATGTCATCTATGCCCAGACCTAGCACTGAACTTGCGAGATTGGTCCACATGCATGATTAGTCAGGGATTAAACATGGAGCACTCCTTAGAAGGGCATCAACTGAATGTGCTTCTAAACACTTTTGGTTTAACACATACTCTGGATTTGATTGCGAAGCCCTATGATTCTCCTGTACCGCCAACCTATAAAGGTAGTGGATGCGCAACTATTATTGATTTTGTTTTTGTTTCTTTTCTGTTGAGGCGGTTTGTATCTTCTTTTAATGTTCGACATAGCCCTTTTAGTGATCACAATCCTTTGAGCATGGTAATGGAAGTGCCCGGTAACCAGAACGTGTGCTGTAGGGTAAACGGGGCAACGGGGAAACAGCTGCCCTCATCCTCTTGGACCTCTCTGCGGCGTTCGACACCGTCTGCCACCGCACCCTAGTGAAGCGCCTCAGCAACATCGGAATCCGAGAGAAAGCACTGGAATGGATCATCTCGTTCCTCGCCGGAAGAACCCAGAGAGTCCGCCTCCCCCCGTTCAGATCCGAAGCCACCGAAGTCATCTGCGGCGTTCCACAAGGATCCTCACTCAGCCCAACCCTCTTCAACGTCTACATGAGCCCCCTCGCAGCCATCGCACGCCGACACAACCTCAACATCATCTCCTACGCCGACGACACCCAGCTGATCCTCTCCCTCACCAACGACCCCACCACCGCCAGAGCCAACCTACACGACGGGATGAGAGACGTCGCCGACTGGATGAGGAACAGCCGCCTTAAACTGAACTCAGATAAGACGGAAGTCCTCATCCTGGGCTCATCACCCTCCGCCTGGGACGACTCCTGGTGGCCCCCGGCCCTGGGCACCGCGCCCAAGCCAACGGACCACGCACGCAACCTGGGCTTCATCCTGGACTCCTCCCTGTCGATGACCAGACAAGTCAACGCCGTCTCATCTTCATGCTTCAACACCCTGCGCATGCTCCGCAAGATCTTCAGATGGATCCCCACTGAAACCAGGAAGACCGTCACCCAGGCACTCGTCACCAGCCGACTGGACTATGGGAACACCCTCTACGCCGGAACCACAGCCAAACTTCAAAAGAGACTCCAGCGCATCCAGAACGCCTCCGCACGACTCATCCTGGACATCCCCCGACACAGCCACATCACCGTGCACCTGAAAGACCTGCACTGGCTCCCCGTCAGCAAGAGAATCACGTTCAGACTCCTCACCCACGCACACAAGGCCCTCCACGACCTGGGCCCAAAGTACCTCAACGACCGCATGACCTTCTACACGCCCACACGCCAGCTACGATCAACCAGCCACGCCTCGCCACCGTACCACGCATCCGCAGAACCACCGCCGGAGGAAGATCCTTCTCCTACCTGGCAGCCAAGACCTGGAACTCCCTCCCCACTCACCTTCGGCGAACCCAGGACCATCTCTCCTTCAGGAAGCAGCTCAAGACCTGGCTGTTCGAGCAGTAACTTACCCCCTCCCCAGCGCCTTGAGACCCTCCCGGGTGAGTAGCGCGCTCTATAAATGCCGTGATTGATTGATTGAATGTGGGTGCCAGGTTTGCAACTGATCAAGGGAGGCGCCTAAGGTGGCCACAGTTGGATATCTCAGCTTTTAATCATTCTCTCTTTAGAACAAGACAACAGGAGATTCTAGTGTGTTTAGACTTGCTAGCCCCTGGAGAAGAAACCATACAGGCATTCATTGCAATTGCGCAATCAGTCGCAAGTCTATTAACAGTCCCGGTAGTCACTCCTCATGCTGATTTTCTGAGATGGTTTGACAGGGAGTGCTCCGGGGCTCTGCGGCAACTCAAGATGGCCGTGAAACAGATCCCACGCAACAGACTCTGGGTGGCAACTTGTCGCAGTAACTAGAATTGGGCCATCAAGGGCCGGAAGCACCTGCTACAAAAACAAGCATGAGAGGAGTTAATGGAAGCATGCAAACAAAAAGACTGTACCCTTTTTATGGAGGGTTATCAGCAGCCCATGTTTTTCAGAGCCAGAAAAACCCGGACTAAGTCATAACATTACCTCAGAGCAATGGAACGCTCATTTCAAGGGGGTTTATAAATATGGTTACAGTGAGCAATCCATTATGGACCTAAATCCCCTTTCTAGAGCTGACCCATTACCCTTACTCTTGACGAGGTTAGGTTGGGTACTGTGGGTTTGTCCTGAAATAAGGCTCCCGGACCCGATGGGATTCCCCCGGACCTTTTTCGTGACAACATAGATGTTTGGGCCCCAGTTTTACCCAGGGTACTAAATGCCACAGTAGTGACGGTAATGCCTCCCTCGTGGTCCACGGCCACCATTGTCCCAATTTTCAAGAAAGGGGATAGGGAAAATACTCACTATTATCACCCTATATCCTTATTGATGCCACTGTCAAAGTTCTGGGCCAGGTTTTATTAAATAGGCTTTCTGATTGGGCAGATACCAACCAAATCATTTTGGAGGTGCAATATGGGTTTCGTGTAGGTAAGTCAACAATTGATCAGTGTCTAAATCTTTATTTTTTAATCTCAAAATATGCGATAGCTAAACCTGGAGCCCTCTCCCTGGGTTTTATGGATCTCACTGCGGCATTTGACCGGGTGAACCACAGTAAACTGTGGCTTTTGCTGGGGTCGACACAGCAATCATAAATGTTTTATTGACTTTACAACTTAACACTACCTCTGTAGTTAGATACACTCAGGAAGGGAATATTACTGATCATTTTAAATGCACCAGAGGGGTTAGACAAGGATGTATACTAGCTCCTTTTTTATTTACATTATATATTAACGGACTAGAATCATCCTTGATAGCTTTACAGGCTGACACCCCTAGGTTAGGAAGGTGACCGGTTCCTGTCCTGTTGTACGCGGATGACGCGGTACTGCTAGCACGAACCCCAAGGGGTCTGCAGGTCTTACTTGACTGGTTTGTGTCCTTTATGAATGGGATGGACCTGTCACCGAACCTGACCAAATCGTACATTATGGAATTTGGTAAGCATGCATCTAGACATAATACGTATAAAGTGGGTACACATAGTTTAATGAAGGTCCCGGCCTTTTCTTACCTAGGTATCTTGTTTGATGAGAAACACAATGTTAAATATTTGCAGGAGGGGAAGCTACTGGATATGAAAAAATCAATGGGAGCAATTGCAAACTATGCCTACAGACTAGGCACATGGTCACCAGGGGTAATTTTAAAGTTGTAGAAATCCTTCTGTATTTCTAAGGCTTTATATGGAAGTGAGGTATGGGGATATAAGGCGGCCAACAAATTACAGACCGCACAAAATAAATGTTTTAGACAAATCCTGAAAGTACCCCAGGGTGCCCCCTCGTACTCTGTACATGAAGAACTAGGTACAAAGTACATAATGGATCTTGCAGCTTTCAAACCTTTGTTATGTTGGGTGAAGATTTGGTCTAGTGAGGAGGCAGGTTTTAATCGTTTAGTAATTCAGGACTGCCTCGCACTCGACCATGCCTTAAAAATCCCTTGGTTAAGATATGTTAAGGAGCCCCCTCGACTTTAGGCAGAGCAGAAATTTTTATAAGACATGATATAGTCAAGCCACAGGACAAGAAAACTGTTAAAGAATTGTTTTTTAAATATGCCACGGGAGGAAAGGGAGCTTAGGAAACCCTTGGTAAGGGGGACGTCCTAGTGAAGTCTGTGCAGGGCATGGAGTCTGATTTATCTATTTTAACAAATGCTCACGATAGATTTTGAATTTCTCATTTCAGATTGAACCTGCTCCACCATTTACTGGCATTCCCCTTCGGTTTTGTCTCACATACAAAAGATAGAGGTCCCTGTGGCTGCGACAATAGGTCTCCACAGGATACCCTACATTTTGTTTTCTGTGTAAATATTTTACGCATCCCAGGCGATTGTTTCTTAAATTGCTTAAGAATTGAGATTCAGGCACGCCTGTGTAGCATTAATGTATCTGCAGCTCCTACCTAATGTTCGTAAGCTATTTTGTGTTATTAACTTTTTAAGAGCTACTTTAAAGTCAAGAAAATCTATATGTGACTGAAGAACACAAGGATATTTGCGAGTTTGCACATTGTGACATTGATTTTAACTGTGGTTTACTTGACAGTTGTGACTACTGTAGGTCTGTGTATCACTATTGTATCTGTTGCTTCTGGCTAATGTTTGCATGGTACCTCTGTCTTTTATTGTGACTGACTGTCAGAAAACATCTATTACAATGCAGACATTACATCGTAATGCCTTTACAACGCAAGTCGTTACAACGACGCGTTGTTACATCGCAAGCCATTACAACGCAAGTCATTACAACGACTTGCTGTAGGGGGCAGAAGGTGTTGGATTTGTTGGATTTGTTGGATTTTCAATCCAACACCTTCACCTACTGTTGCACACACTGGAGTTGGTTAGAATAGTAAATTATACTATTCCAAACTCCAGCACCCCCCTACAGCAAGTCGTTGTAACGACTTGCGTTGTGATGGCATGCAATGTAACAACGCCTCGTTGTAATGACTTGCGTTGTAATGGCATTCGTTGTAAACGCATGCGTTGTAATGAGTGCTATTCCTCACAGTCAAATAATTGCATGGAGGCCAAGAAATGTTTTATGTGACTGATGATCACAAGGACATTCTGTGACTTTGCACATTTGGGTGACATGCTGCTAACAAATGTATTTGATGTTGATTTTAAATGTGGTTTATTTTATGGCTGTTCATTACTACCGAATAAAGATTATTATTATTACCTACAGAATTTGAATTTTTTGCTAATCAAAATATAACTGAAAGGTTTACTTCTACATTTAAAATATATAAATATTGAAAGTTTCAACACAATAATAATTTGAAAAATTGTGGACAATATCTAAAGAAGCATCCGGAAAACATTGAATAAGGAAAAGGAGTAAACTAGGACAAAATTAAAAGTGTGGTAAATTAGAGGTTGCTGCAGTGTGAAAAATGGGACAAACGAAAAGGAAACATCCGAAGGTAACAGGGGGAAATGAGGTGAGGAAAAGCAATGGAACATAAATGTAAAAAGTAAAGGAGGTATGCGTGCTTACTGGACAAGAAAATTGTTCAAAGGGCATTGAGGAAACATTAAAAAAGTTAAGAAAAATAGAAAATTGTTCAGGATTATGCTGTATAAGAAGGAGAGGAAAATTGTTGTAATATAATAAATAAATACATAAGTAAATAAAACTTACCAACAGCAGGAACACCTTCTGCTGTTGGTATTCAACAGCAGAAGGTGTTGAATACACTTCTGCTCTTGAATTAACAGTGCTGCCACGTCCATACATTTCTCTTGCCCTTCACTTGTTTGTTCTAGTTTCTCTGAACTGAGGAAAGAAAAGATTGATAAGTATCATTGGCAACTGTAAGCATATGTAAGAATTAAGAGTCAAATATATCTACTGCTTCAGTAAATAATCTCCCCCCCTTTAGCCTAATGAAGTGCTTTGTCCAGCACCTAGAAATGATTTTCCTCCTCAGCCAGCTTCATACATTTTCATTATCATCACAATAAAGCTTTCTGCAAAATGTGCACATCATACCACAACTGCCATCCCAAATGCGATGCTTATTATCTCACCCTTTAGGTGAAAGATGCAATTAATTGTTGTAATTAATCATACAACGAGATTACATGTCTCATGAACCATAGAACTATGAAATAGATGACTATTGGTACAAATATTGTGTGGTCATCAGCACTGCATTTGCGTGCAAGTTATGGATTAGGGTCCTAACCATAACTTGCCAATTTCAGTGATAGTTTGTTTTCAATTCCTAACCGTAACTTCACTTCACATAAGTTATTTGCATGAATTTATGAGATTTTCTAAACAAGTATTATTAACAAACTTAACCATAATTTTATTTTTACCTTTGTTTTTTCTGTGATTTTTTTTATCATACACAACATGCAACAAATCCCTGTGCCTAACCGTGCATAGTCAGCCAATTCCCACTCCTCACAGCCAAAGACTGTGTGCATCAGGGGTTACATGCAAGCTGCCAACTCCAGCAGTGCACAAGACTTCGAGCCTTCGCCAACCCCACCACGGACTGATTTTTGTTGGTTCTCAAAAGACCTGGGGGCATATTAGCAAGACCCACGTTAAAATTATCGCCGTTTTAGCGGCAGGAAACTGCCGCTAAAACGGCGATAATTTTAACGTGGGTCTTGCTAATATGCCCCACGTTTTTTTTAAGGTGGTTGTTTTTGTGTTTTAACTTCGATTACCAACTGCTGCAGGACACATTCACTTTTAAAAAAAATTTTTTACTCCACCTTCTTTTCAACAATCTTTTTCTTTTGCTCGCCACACTATTTCGGGCCTTGCAATTCATTCAGTGGAATGAAAACATTTGAGTTGCGGATTGGTTTCCTGCTCCTTCTTGAGGATCTGTGCGGGAACACTTGGCTCGGTTTTGCCCTCCCTTGATACCTGTGCATGTTTTACATACCAAAGGAGCAGTTTCCTTTGATACACCTGCTAAGATGTTGGTCAGTGAGCTTACACGTGACCCGGTGTGCATTAACCATCTTCCTCCCAGAAGAATTGGTGAAAAACACCTGCATGTCTGAATGTTTTACTTTCTCTCCACCCTCTGCAACATACTGAAATTAATCTTTCTCCTCTTGTGGAGCAACAGCGGATGATCCAAGAGTCCATCTCCCCAGATTGTGCCACTCTGCTTTTTTTTTAAAGAAGATGTATATACCAGCATCACCTAATATGGTCTTGCTCCTCACAAAATGGTGGATGTTTCTTTTGTTGTCACACATTTTCTTCAATTATTGTGAGGGAAAGTTCCAGAATATGGGGAGATCAACAAAAGTTTTACCACTCTGCGCCTTGACACTTCCGCTAATGAAAACGGTACCCCACTTGTGTGGATGGGCCTGAGACCCTGAACTTGAAATGTCCAGAAATGCGCTGTGAACATTTCAGGAATTTTACTTTGAACTTACATTAATTCTTGGAATATGGGTGAGCCAGGGAAAGGTACAACCTCTAGAAATTTCTGGAAAGTAGAAATGGAGGGGTTACAGGGTTATTTGGCTTGCATGCATTCAATTACATTTTCTTACCCAAAATGCCTTGCAAATGTCACAATCATTTCCAGCCAGAATCCTCTCACTGTCTGTGAGGATGAATAAAGTAACTGGGCCCCGGGTCGAGGGTCTACCAGCGCCCATGGAACCCTATCGGTTCTGGGATCTTCTGACAACAAGAGCCACAAGGACATCCATGAGTTATTGGCTTCAATTGATCCAAATAGTTTTTCTCACACAGAATTCCCCGTAAATGCCCTATCTAATTGGAATATTTTTCAAAACTGTTTTGACAAATGGGCCAAAGAAATAAACCCCCCATTTTGCCTTTCCGGAGAGACAAAAGGACTATCTGGTGGTCATAGGCTGGACCCAGTGCCAAGACGGGCTAATGGACCACCCCATTTTTTCACTGTTTTTCCTCTGGTGGTGTGATGGGTTTCGTGCTCCCCCAGGGTCAGATTGGTGATAAATGTGTCGATATGGCCTTCTTGGTGACATAACATTTCTCTGGTGCCTGGGCAATTGGTGGACAACCTTATGCCATGACAGCAGACCCCCATCCCATAAGTTTAAATAAAAAGTCCATCTGGTCTAATGGGCTTTCTGCCAGTCATAGGGTAGGCATCCTTTGAAGCTCAAGTAGGGGCTAGACATAGCCTCTAGGCCATCTGTCAAGAGAGAAGGCCCATCCCCACTTTGGGAGCCCTTTTTCCACTGTCTGGGAGCAATATACATCTCACCACAGGAGTCATGCGTCAGCAGGACACTTGTAGGTAAGCCTTTCAGTTTTAGGCAGAAAAATAAAAACTTTCCTAAAGTGTTATTTCCAAAATAGTAATATGAAATCTGATTCAACCATTAAGTTGGATTTTAAATTACTATTAAAATGAATCCTTAAAATATTTTTCAAGCTTTGCCCAAACTGAATTTAGCACTTATTAACTGTTATAGTGTAAACCAGTGTTAACCTACGGAGAGCCAGTCTAGCTGCAGTGAAGAAAGACTTTAGAGGATTTTCACTGCCAGGACATGTAAAGCATTAAATATACATGTTCTACTTTTAAATACCATGCACCCTGTCCTATGGGATTTTCAAGACTTCTTTAGGGTTGCCTTATCAGAATTAAAGTGGAAGGTTTAGGACTGGCAAAAAGTTTACATTGTCAGGTCAAAATGGCAGTTTATAGCTGAACACCCATGCTACAGTGGCAGGTCTGGAGACATGCTTACAGGGTTAATGTAGTGAGTGGCACAATGAGAGCTGCAGGCAACTTGTAGCATTTAATTTACATGTCCTGGTTAAAGGTAGTACCATATGCTACAGACTTATAGGTAAATTACATCTGGCAATTAGGTTTATTTCAATATTACTATGTTAACAAAGACAAGCACAAGCATGTTAGCACCGGTAAGCAGGAGTAAAGTGTGCAGAGTCCTATGGTAAAAAAATAAGGTTCAGTGCAAAGGCAACAAATCCAGGATGACCCTGCAGAAATGGCAAATTTTCAATACACATACACACTCACACATTCCTTCTCTCTCACACACACATATATGTATATTCACTGAAAGGGGGCGTGGCTTGAGAGCCAAAGATAGTGGACGTGTGAGCCTGCTGCTCCGCGCTGGCCCATTCTACATACTGCTCCATCCGCTGCCTGGGCGTGATGCTGGCCACACTACTGTCACGTCCTTAGTGGCAGCATCCCGGGGGCCACTTCTTAGGGGCAGAAAGTCTCCTTCCAGATGTGGTGGTGACCGGCTCAGCTGTGTGCCACACTACCAGCCCCGTCATTCAAGATGGCGACCGGGACTGAAGGAGCTGCTTCCCCTGGTCAGAACGATCTGGACAGAAAGAGCTGTGCGGCCCCCCACATTGGCTTCTGTACAGCTCCTGGAGGAGCTGGCTCCGCAGAGCTCTGTACCGGTGAGTGGTGTGCGGCATCCTGGCTGACGAGCTCTGTGAGCAGGGAATCTTGGTGCCCATATCGGGGACCATTGGTGAGGACTGATGTCGGGGTGCGGCTGGGGACAGACTGGACAATTCGCCTCTGTTGTCCATGGGTTCTGAGGGGCCTGGCTAGGGGCTGATAGAGTTCCACCCGGCACAGGGGTTGCCGTTCCGGCCTCACTGGAGTCCGTGACTCCGATGATGGTGCCTGGGGCCTAGCTGAGCCGCTACCTCTTTGGGTCTGATGAGCTGTAATGGACAGGCTCGCCATCAGGGTGCACTGCTGGCAAAGCTGCTTTGTCCACCGGTTGCAATTCCCAGACGGGGATGTTATTAGGGTTGACCTTGAAATGTTGGAGGTGCTGTGTGCTGAAGACTGCTGGGATGCCCCTTTATGTCCCTGCATAAATTATGTCATAGAGCATGTCATGAATAATGTTGTATGTGAGGTCATAAGTAGTGCATGGTGGGGGCACAAGTTATGGTTAGTACTGCTAACTACAACTGGTGAATTTCTGTGGCTTTTGTAGTTCAAAATGTTAATATTGTCACTGAGAAATTCACCTAACTACAATGTTACTTTATCCTTTGGTTTTTTTTGTGAATTTTTAAGTTTTTTTTAAAACGAAAAGAGATCTTTTTATCACACCTAATTATAATTATGTTCATTTAATCTTTGTGTTTTTTCAGTAAACATCTAGTTTTTGTTTTTTTAGTAAATTAATTATTTTTTTAGTACATGATTGGTAGAACAACTGAAGAATATATCCTATGTGCAGATATTATTTTGAAAGGGAATGGCTTTGTATTGTAACATAACAGGTGTACATAGTAGGGTTTGGGGATGGACGGGCATCTCCTTCAGACACCTCTCTCAGGTGAAGGGTGTGCATAGTAAGGTGTGGAGAAGGACTGGCCTGTCTGCTCATACCTCTCTCTTGGATGACAGGTGTGTGTGGTAGGGTGTGGAAAGGGACTGGGCTGTACTTTCAGACCTCTCTCTCAGATGACAGGTGTGCGTAGTACGGTGTAGAGGGACTGGCCTCTCTGCTGATACATCTCTCTGTAATGATGGTTATGCATAGTAGGCTGTGGTGAGGGACTGGGCTCTCCATTCAGACCTCTCTCTCGGATGACGGGAGTGCATATTGGGGTGTGTCCTCTCTTCTGATACCTCTCTCTGTAATGATGGGTGGAAGTAGTTGTGTTTAGGGAGGGACTGGGCTCTCCTTTCAGACCTCTGTCTCAGATTGTGCAATGTAGGGTGTGGATTAGGCCTGGGTGGAAAACTACGCTACGCTCGCGTAGTTTGCGAAGTTTGCGCTACTTCGTACTACGCGAATTGCACGTAGCACAGTGCAAACACGCGTAGCGTAGCGTAGTGCAGCGGTCATTTTTTGCTTGCTCGCGGTCCTCAACGTCAAGTTGGCGACCGCGAGCAAGCAAAATGACATCCCGGCGAGACTTTTTCCTCGTTCGCGATCAGCAACATCAAGTTGCCGATCGCGAGCGTGGAAAATAAACCTCCCGGCGAGATTCTCAACGCGGGGAGGTCAGGTTTCTCATTGCGAGTGGTCGCGAATGCTCGCGACCGCTCGCGATGAGAAACTACCAGTCCGCGTTGAGAAAGCTGCCGCTCGAGTAAAAATCTACTCGAGCGGCAGTAAAAGACAGCTCGCACTGTGCAAGATGCCGTTCAATGATTGCACAGTGCGGACAAGCATCCGGCACTGTGCAATCATTGCGAACACGCACTACGCAGTTCGCGTAGTGCTACGCGTAGCCCGCGTAGTGCGAACTGCACTTTGCGTGAGCTTCGCGAAGCGTTACTCGCGGACTACGCCCAGGGTTAGTGTGGATGGGCCTTAACCCCACTGACAACTCTTCCAAGCCAATGAGCATAAATAGTTACTTTGATAAACCCCATCTCCAGTAAGACTCCTTACTACAGTAACAAGTGTGCATAGCAGAGTGTATTCAAAGATCACCTACTCCTTTGTACTTCTCATGATCCCGCGAGAGTCTCGCAAGATTGTAACCTTTTTTAAAAATAAGAATTGCCTATTTACTCATCACAGTACTCATCTGTTACACATTCCTTCTAAACAAAAAAGGACCACAATATACATTCCTACTACTAAGAGTGTATTGAGAACTCATCTAGTCCTTTTTACTATTCAGGATTCCGCGAAAGTCCCACAAGATCATAAAAATTATTTTAAAACAGTATACATTTATAATCATCACAGTAGTTAATCCTTAGTCACCTCCTCTCTAAATCTATGGGGACAGCATGCCTTTCTGCTGTCTCCTTATATAGCTTTTTTACTTCATTTCAACAACACTGCCAATTTTTCACATTAAACAGCAACGGCCGCCAATATTTTTCTAACATTCACACAGCCAACCAATCAGAGTGCTCGCTCTCAAAGATTAGGGCTGAGGCCCCGGAGTAACCTTTTGATACACATATCACTGTGTCTGACATCCAGGTGTAAACCTAGAGTCACTCCCATGGGCTGTGTTGTGGGGCTATTAGATTTGACAGACAGCTTTCTGGAGGAAGAGAGAAAACAGAGGAGAGGGCACTTCAAAACAAAGCAGACCACCAACATAAACTTCAAAGACTCAGACTCTAAATCACATTTGTAGTCTGGAAAAGGACTATAAGAAGGAGAGCTTGAGACCCCCAAAATTGCCAACTGTCAAGCAGCCAATCGAGCTGTTTGAGGAGAAGAAGCTCTGCAAGACTTCTGCCTGTGACCAGGACTGGGGGGCCAAGGCCTGCTAGTCTCCCGTCTGGGTGAGGGGACACCACCTAGGGAATTCAAGACCATCTAGCCTGGAGCCTGGAACACAAGTGCCTGCCTGCTTGCCAAGACCAGTGTGCCCTGTGAGGAAGAGGAGAGTGTTGGAGGGGGTGAGGTCCAGTGGGGGAATCCTGGTGAGTGGATCCCCATAGTGATGTGTGAGGAGACAACTGTTGCACTGATCGGATCATTGCCCATGTGCAGAGAAAAGTTGGCAAATCCTGTATGCCAAAAGTGGACTGCTGTGAAGTGATCTGTGTTCCTTTTTGCACCAAACGGGTCATCGCCCATGTGCAGTGTCAAGTCGGCAAAAACTTATGCCAGGTAGGGCTGCCATGAAAATTGTAGCCATGCCGATCAGACCATAGCCTGTGAGCTGTATCAAGTTGGTGACCCCGTATGCCAGGTTGGGCCGCTGCGAAGAGTGCTTCCGTAGTCCTCGGCGGTACCAAGTTGGCAACCCCATATGACTGTTGGGGCTACTGTGAAGATTGCTACAGTGCCGATTGGGCCAGAGCATATGCACTAGGGAGGAACTGTGACCCCGCATACCAGAGGGGGCCCCTGGAACCAAGCAAGAAGCATGGTCTGGTCGAGACTCTTGATGGAGGAGAGAGGTCACTATGGTGAGGCGGGCCTGAGCTGTGACTGAGGCCCTCACCAGGATTGTCACACCTCCCCGCCTGTGGAAGGAACCAGAGAACTTACCCATCCTCGGAGTACTTACTCAGGCTCGGAGGAGCATTGAGAACACCCCTGCTGCTGCACAACTGCGTGTGAGACACTCAAGGATAGGCGACCACAGCATGCCTGGGCCACATGCAAAAAACCTATCTGAGACAGCCCCTGCAGCTTCAGCTCCCTGGACGGGATCATGCTCAGAAACACCAGTCGCTCAGATCCTGCTGGTGGGGGTAAGAGTGAAATGGGCCAGACTGCCCTGGGTGAACTTGCTTTCCAGAAAGCCCTTCATCTCTGGAACACTTTTGACTTTAATATGGAGTTGGAGTGGAGCTCCTGAAACTCAGACTACTAGGGGGCTTAACCTGATTGTCATCTATAGTGAATGGGGAATAACCATGACCACTAGCTTGAGTGGAGTGGACTCAGGGTCCCGGATATGAAACACTAGAGCCCTGATCTCAGGGGACAGTGTGTCTTGTTTGTGAATGTTGTAGTTTACTATGTGGTCCTATATAAATACTTCTTTGTCATAAAAGCAAGCATATGACTGGACAATCATTTATTGCTGCATATTTTGAGTTCAACTCCCTGGTTCTGCCCTCCCTCCCCTGAGAAGCCTTGGACTGCTTGGACTGCTTGACCTGCGTTACCACTGAGAGTCAAGTGCTGAAGGGGTACTTGGCACAGTTGCTCAAGATTCATAGTAGGTCAGGCCCCGGGACATCAGGAGTAAAATGCCGCCAGTCCCACGTTTGGCCCAAGTAACCCCTGCTTGCCCTTTGGCTCTCTGAACAGGGTTCTGGCACTCCTGCCTAACCTTAAAATTTGTGACTTCGAACATTTTTCACCAAAAACTTCCTGGAGAACCAACAGAATACTTGGACTTACCTGCCAGCCGATCTTCCCAAGGTACATTGCCAGTGGGTCACTTCACTGTAGCTCCTACTATGAACTTCTCCACAGCAGCAAATCCCCTTCAGTGGGACTTCTCAGCGATGCTATCCGGCTTCATGGAGCCCTCTTTAGCTACAGGCTGCAGCTGCGTCCCGCTGGAGGTCTTTTGACTTCCAAAACGTTGTCTAAGTCCGAAGGTAAAAATCTTCACCATGCTTGTCAGTGACCGGCTCCCTATTGGTCATGATGGCCTCCATAGCCTGGAAATCTAGCTTTTCCCACTCAGAGCTTTTTCTCTTTGTCGTTGACAGCTTCACCAAAATACTATCCAGCAGATCCCCGGTGACGACGAGTCCTCCTTGGACACAGCCTGCTGCCTTACCCAACTGAATTCTACTTTCTACTGAATTCTTCGTTATAAATATTTCTAAGTCCAAAGGTAAACCAAGACCAGGCCCAATCCATTTCTTATGTCCGACCTGCTCTCCATCGTGATCAGCCTTAACTGTCGACTTTGTGACTTTTCCCTGTGTTGCTCGACCAGATACCCGAGGTTGGTGCTTGGATCTTTTAGGTGCTAGATTTCACTAAAAACCTTTAAAATACTCTGGTTCTACTCATCAAATTTAATTTGTTCTGGTGTCATTTTATTTATTAAAATATTTTCTGTTTTTCTAAATTGTTTTGGGATTTTTCTTTTGTTGTGTTTTCACTTTATTTCTTTTTGTGTGCTGCATAAATGCTTTACACAGTGCCTCTAAGTTAAGCCTGACTGCTTATGTGCCAAGCTACCGGAGGGGTGAGCACAGGTAAATATAATGTCTTTTGTGGTCCACCCTAACAAGGATTGTGGTTGTTGTTTCACCCCGCTCAACCAATCATCCAATTTCTTACACATATTATAGCCTTATAGCCCGCCGTAGCGGGCTATACCGGCTATTGAAGGCCCGCTCCAGCGTTAAAGGCCCGAGCCGAAGGCGAGGGCCTTTAACAAGGGAGCGGGACTTTAATAGTCGGTGTAGCCCGGCTACGAAGGGCTATACGGCTATTAGAACATTCTGCCACTAGAGGGCAGAATGTTCTAACAAATAAAACAAAGGCTTCAGGGCGCGCGAGGGGATTGAAATCTCCTCAGGCTCCCTGAAGCCTTTGTTCACAGCCACAGCTGTGAACAGAGAAACATTGGAATGTTGGAGCTCCGGGCTTATGCCAGCCATTATAAGCCCGGAGCTACTCCATTGTTTTCAATGGAGCTCCCAACATTCCAATGTTCTAATATATATTAAACTCATGTAAGCTAACCTGTGATTGAATGACTCACCTTAAGTGATAAACAGAAAATTAAATATTTTTTAACATCACTATTGCCACCTTCTCAATACCAAACAGATTGACCAGGGCCTGCTCCGGTCAAGGACATCTACCCGGGGGAGCATTGCTAGCAGCTAGAACCACTTAATGTCAGTTTGGTAGTGCATGCTGCCAATGTGTAGTCCTTGCCGGTCTTACTGCTCACCACCAACTTGACTGGGAGGCAGCCCAGCAGGTAGAATATGAATGCCAGAACTTCCTCCTCAGAAAAAATGCTTTGCAATGTCATGTCCACATGGTGGTGGCAGGTGTGGGAGCCACTGCCCGTCATGACTTGGGGGATGGGTGTAATAAAAACCAGACACTGCAAAATGGAAAATAAAAGTACAGAAGAAGGGGATCAGAACACAGATAGCAAATAGAGTAACAGAAGTATTGTAAAACTTTAGTGGAATGGGTAGGAGAACAGGCATGCAGGAGAAAGCTTCAGTAAAAATTGTCACACCCTAGAATAAGGATGCTTGCACTTTGCACGAAACGTGATATCTTGAGACATTCTAGTGCAACATGGGTATTTGTACCAATTTTTGGACTTGTTTCCGTCACCATTAAATTATGTGTGATTTCACAAAATGTTAAGGAAATACCCTGGAATTCCCTGAGGAAAATTTGCATGAGTTACATGCAGGATTAGCAATTTCAAATGGTGTTTTAGGTGATGGCATGTTTGGTCTCAAGAATGATGAATTATGAGCGCTTTTCCCTGCTCCAAAGTTTTTCTTGATTGTTCATGGTGCCTGGAAAAAACATCACAGGAGTACAGCAAATGTCCGTGGTCTTGTACTTCCAGGGGCATATTTACGAGCCCCTTTGCATCGCTCCTGCACCATGCAAAGTGGTGCAAGAGCGATGCGACTTAAAAATTAGATTTATGAAACCATGCAAGGCCACCTCGCAGGGCCCTGAGTGGCTTCATAAATCTCGAGTAATGCAACAGAGGTGCAAATCGCTGCATTGCATTACTCTGAGCCAGCGAGGCGTTTCCAGGGGTGTTGTTTGTGTGGGTGTTCCCACAAAACATTCATGGATTTGATGTATTCCCAGATTTACCAGAACTGGTAGACCTGGGAATGAGCCAAAAAACTATTCCTCCCCAGGTGAGGTGTAAATAGGAGAAAAATCTATATTTCTTCTAGTGTTTTCCTCTTTCAATGTGTGCTGCATTCTACAGCACAAATAGAAAGAGGAAAAGGCCTCAGGGGATTGTATTTGTGCAGGAATGTGCCTCTACCTGTATACACAAAATCATACTTACAACACGGCACCATTGCACCATGGTGCAAGGGTGCCTATGTGGACGCTAGGCAGCCAATAGGGTGCAAGTGCAGGGGAAAAGGTAAGAATGTGCTGCAGTGACTTAAATACAGCACTTTTCTTCCCTTTCCCTGACATGCAATGGAGGACCAGACTGGTAACCTAAAGCAGCCCTGACAATTTTGTCAGACAAGCCCCACCGGTAGAGAGGTGGTGCAAGTGTGAAGCACTGCTGCTTTTATTAATGGGGGGCGATATTGCAGCACCGCTGCAAAACTGGCCCCAGTAACAAAACCAGCACCCACTGCTGCAAACTAGCCCCCACTTTTTCAGCCTCCCAGGGAAATGGCTGATGCCAGCTACGGCCAGTCCAGCCATCGTGACTTGGCCATAAATTTGACTCCCAATTTGGGAACAAACTGAGATATACTGCATATCTTCCCATGTTCTAATCTGATCTGCAATATCCAAACTCGTGAAATTGTCTCAGCACACATTCTTAGTTCATACCGTTCAGTGGAGAGTGTGTACATTACTTGTAATGCCAATATGAATGCAAAAGCTTGTTTGGGCATAGATTGGTATTACTGCACACCTCATAGGAGTCATAATGAGTGTCTGATGAGTCTCTGATATCATTATTAACACAGCACAACTGTTCTGCTAAAAGAACCAGCCATAAATATGATCTCGAGCAAAGTATGATCAGTGATTTCCAAGTGATGGCACCAATCACCAAAGAGACAGCATCACTGGCGGGGTCAATTGCTAGGGATTCATCACACATATTCTATCTACTCCTATATAGTGTCGTACATGTATTTACCCATTCAGATTAATAAAATGATAATCCTACTGTTTTAGAAATGTGATGGTATAAATTAATTTATTTTCTTTAACTTTTGAAGAGAACATCTGTATATCTGCACTTTGACATTTCTTCCTTTTTTACACCCGACTAAAAACTTTCAAGTTGGATTCAAAAATCCTCTCAGTCGTGCTACTGAGAGTCAGTGCACCCAAAATGTTTCTGCGGAAATCAGCATGACAGGTGCTAAAACGGTGCCTCTCGCCAAGGCTGTCATTAGCACAGGCAGTGCCGCTTCGTTGCTCTGAGAGCGCGTCAAGATGAGGAAATTACTGTCACACCAGAAAAATAGCGTGAAAAGCAAAAAGTATTTATATTAACCTGTGTTTGCACTCTTAGCACTGGAGATACAACTCAGTTAGGTTTAGGGTGGGGGACGATTGATTTAATTACACTCAAATGGTCAAAAACAATCGTCGAATTTTGCACTTGGCAAAGAAATGTGAAGTTCTCCCAATTTGCTCAACTTCAGCTATCACTGCCGCAGGTGATCCTGCTGAACATGGAGCGAACACCGGTCTGCGGGGATCTGGCGCTGTCACCTAAATAGAAGCGTGGAAACAGAAAGACTGCCACCTGGCTGCGTTCTCTCTTCTCCCTCTGCATGAAATCCTGTCCTGCGATGTCATGCCACAATTGAGGCACCATGCGCCGTATCATGATGAGCTGATCTGGCGCAGCGCAGAGCGTGCTTTATGCACCTGGAGTGCGTAAACTGAAATGGTAGTGTTATTTTCAGACAGCACAGCTCAATAACAGAAAGAGACGAAGCTTGATGACTGTTTCCGAACGGTCTAAAATTATAGCACAAAGTCAGAGAAATATCGGATTAAATGAATACACTTTACACCCTGCCATCAGTCGCGGCTCCTAGTGGGAGTGCTGCCGGGCGGTGGGGGTAGTAAACTCCGGCATATGGCCGACCGGAGTTAAGTACATAAATACATTTTAAAAACTAATTACATTGCGCGCGCTGCAACGTTGCGTTGCAGCGCGCGCAATGTAATTCGTTTTTTAAATTTATTTATGTACTTTACTCCGGTCGGCCATATGCCGGAGTTTACTACCCCCCACCCTGCACCTCCCCCACCCCACCGCCCCGCAGCACTCCCACTAGGAGCTGCGAATGCCTGCCATAAAACAGCCCCCAGCTCTGCGCTGTGCCAGAGAAGGGGAAACATCCATTACCATGCAGTCTTTACCACACAGAAACACTTACAAGGCAATCACTACGACACATATGCCATTACCACACATTTCATTACCAGGCATATACCTTTACTATGAATGCCTTCACCACACATTATTGGTATATGCATTTACTACGAATGCCTTTCCAACACATTATTGGTTTTTGCATTATTGGATAAGTATATTGGCAAGTATATAGGTAACTGTATGTAAGGTGTGTGATTTAATATGCTGGTTTGCATATCTGTTATATTTAATTTCAGAATAATATTTTTGTAAAATATTTTAAAATTTACAAATAAAAGTTTTAGGGATGGGATGTAAGGGATATAGGGGTATTTGGTGGGGAAGTGTGTTAATACTTAGGTATTAATGTCAATACCTGAATATTAATGGTAAACATTACATTTTATGATTTATAATAATATAATTATTTACTAAAAATATTTAAAGGCTGCAGTACAAACGTTTAGGGAAGGGATGCAAAGGATTTAGGGGTATTTAGGATATTTATTGCTATAATTATTTTTATTTTTAAATTTAAGAATACAGCAAAAACCTTTAGGGACGGGATGCAAGGAATACAGGGGTATTGGTTGGGGAAGTGTATTACTATGTTGGTATTAATTTTAATACCTGAGTATTAATGTTAGACCATAAAAATGTTCGGTATTTACTGTAATAATTATTTATTAAACACATTGGTAAGACTGCAACAAAAGTCTTTAAGGGAAAGATATAAGGGATAGAGGGGTATTGGGTGGGAAAGCGTTTTAATACTCGGGTAATATTTTTAATACCTGATTATTACTGTTTAACCATTACATTATTGAATATTTAGTGTTATGATTAGTTTTCAAATATATTTTTAAGACAGCAAACAACCTTTAAGGGATGGAATACAATGGATACAGGGGTATTGGGTGGGGAAGTGCATTATTACTCAGGTATTAATTGTAATACATGAGTTTTAATCTCTAAAGATTAATTTATAGGATTAAAATCATAATAATTTTAAAAGAATTTTTAAGGTTGCAAAACAAACCTTTAGGAATGGAATGCAAGGGATATCGGGGTATTGGGTAGGGAAGTTTGTTAATACACTGGTATTAAATTAATACCTGAGTACGAATATTTAAATGTTAATTTATATGAGATTGCATATTCTAATCTTCTAAATATTTTAAGACTGCAACACAAACATTTAGGGACAGGATGGAAGTGCATTATTTTTTTTAAAACTTTTTTTATAACTTTATTTTTCAATTTTCATTGCGCAATTACACCAACAATTGGCACTGATTCGGTGTACATAGCTATATCATTAACGTTATACATGACACGTAGCACAGATAGTAGCATCGGGGGGGGGTTGCAAAGAGGGTACACAGGTATCCAACAGCATAGTACAGTGGGGAAGGAGCCTGGGGAGTTCTACTGTCCTCCAATGCGTATATTACCAGGAACAGCCCTCTCACACCACGCCAACGCCAGATTCCCTGTCTTCATCTAACCCACTCTCCTCGCCGTCAGTTGTATCCCGCGAGGAGGACTCTCTCTCCGCTAACCCAGAGGAATACAACTCTCGCCAAACAGTTAGATCTTCTTGCAGCTTCTCGTCCCTTTGGGTGAGTTTCATGTGGGTTTCTTCGGCTAGGGACCACTCCCTGACATCTTTTAGCCAGATGGGCACTTCTGGGCTCCTCTGCCCCATCCAGGTTATAGCTACCCTGTGCCTAGCAAGCACTAGCATTAATTGTAGTAGCTTATATGGAAGTTTCCTATTCTTTGGTTGTCGGACAAGTGCCAGTAGACAAGTCAGGGGTTCTAGCTTCATCCGAAGGCCTGTGGCCGCAACAATCCTGCCCACCACCTCCACCCAAAACTGCCTGACCAGTGGACAATCCCATGCCAAATGTAAAAAGCCTGCTTTCTCTGTGGCACATCTAGGACATCTATCTCCCCTGTCACAAGAGAAGCGCTTCAGGGATACCGGAGTTAGATAAGTGCGGTGTAAGAAGTTAAAGTGTGTTAATTTAAACCAGGCATTACAGGATACTTTGCGTGTGAGGGCGCCTATGCGTGTCCATTGTTTCTCTTCCAACTGGACCTCAAGGTCCTTCTCCCATGCAGCCCCAGATGGCGGCAGCGGAGGGGTAGAGTCCTGCTTCATCGCCTTGTAGAGGAGAGAAACCAATTTCCGACCCGTACTGCATGTGAGCAGGATATCTAGGGTGTGTGTCGGGGACGGAATGTCCGGGAACTGCGGCCAGGTAATTTTCACTACATCCTGGATCCCCCTGAAATGCAGGAACTGGCCCTGTCCTAGACCAACATTTTCTTCTGCTTGTTCATAGGTGATGAAGGTCTCATTGGGGAAAAGGTCGGCCAGAACCTCACATCCACCCTCCCTCCAAGATTGAAAGGACATGTATCGTTCCATGTCTATAAAGGGGGCCAGTATCCAAATCGGGAGTTCCCTGTGAAAGGGAGCCTTCCGCAGGGTTTTCTCTATGAATCGCTGCCATAGACTAGCTGTGTGCCTCACTATATAGGGAAGAGACATGTCCGACCTCCTGCCCTGCATTAGCGCCTCCTGAAGTGTCTGGGTGCCCACCCTGCCGGAGAGGAGACGTTTCTCCCAATTATCCTCGTCTGTTAGCCAGCGTGCCGCATGCTGTAGATGGGCCGCGAGATAATACAGGTCGAAGCGCGGCGCCGCCAGACCACCCTCCTCCTAACTACGTATCATAGTGTTAAGAGCTACCCTGCTGCGTCGGCCCGCCCATAGCAAGGACGTAAGTACCATATTGAGGGTTTTGAAGACTCGTGACGGCAACGGACATAAGGAGTTCTGTAGTGCGTATAGTGTCATGGGAAGCATCACCATCTTGGAGATGGCTAGCCGGCCCATTAATCACAACGGAAGGGTGTTCCAAAAAGTCACCGATTGCTGGAGAGAGGCAATAATGCGATCTACATTCCGGGTTAGCGCCTGTGCGTCTGTAGGGGCCACCTGTATCCCAAGGTATCGGAAGCCCGCCTGTTCCCAACGTAGTCCCAGATCCGGGAGATCGCCCAGAGGCACCGAGGCCAGACCTTCCAACGGAAAGATCAGGGACTTACCGCGGTTAAGTCGCAATCCAGATACCTCTCCAAATCTGTCTAAGGGGTGCAATAATACCGGTAATGCGTCCTGGGGAGAAACCAAGTAAAACAGGGCATCGTCGGCGTATAAGGAGATGACATGAGTCGCATCACCCACTTTAATTCCCCATCTCTCCATGTCAGCCCTAATCCGGACCGCGAAGGGCTCAATGGCCAGGGCAAATAACAACGGCGAGAGGGGACAGCCCTGGCGGGTGCCCCTTCCCAGTTGCCAGTCTTCCGATCTCACTCTCCCAAGTTTAATCCTCGCGCAGGGTGCTGTATATAGGATGCGGATCCAGCGACAACATTTAGGACCCAACCCCACCGTACGTAGGACCTCCTGGAGGTATCCCGAGTCTACTGTGTCGAACGCCTTGGCGAGGTCAATGGATACCAGGACCATATGCTCCTCTCGATCCCGTAATTGTGGATAATAGGATTAAGCTGGCGCAGATTCATAGCTGTGTTTCGTCCCGGTATGAACCCACACTGGTCCTCGTGGATCAGGTGTGGCATGTATGGCGCCAATCGGGCGGCCAATAGCTTGCATATGATTTTAACATCCGTGTTTATCATCGTAATCGGCCGATACGGTGACGGCTCATAAGCATCTCCTCCTGGCTTCAAGATCATACAGATTTCCCCCTTTCCCATGCTGGGGGGGAGGATTCCGGAATCGAACGCCTCCAGGTAGACCTGCAACAGGAGGCGGGGAAGTGTATCAATAAACGCTTGATAGAACTCGGGAGGGAACCCGTCACTGCCCGGGGCTTTAGCTTGCGGCAAAAGCTGGAGAGCGGATTTTATCTCCTCCAGTGTTAGAGGTTCGTCTAGTCCCTTCTGTGCTGGTTTAGGGATAGAGCATAGTGTCAGGTCCTGTAGATAGGGGAGATAGGAGGCCTCGGAGATTGCGGGTTCTGCAGTATATACCTTCTGCAAATGTGATTTTAGAACCCGGAGTAGCCATGCTCCTGAGTGTACCAGGCCCCCCGTGTGCTCCCGCAAGGCAGCCATTGTATCTGGGGAGCGTTCCTGGTGAAGTATCCAGGCCAGGAGACGGCTTGATTTGTCACCTTCCCTGTGAAGGCGTTGTCTATACTGCGTGAGGGTGTATTTGTCAAGCCTATCCCAAATGTCATGGAGACGTTCCTGAATACTACGCTCTTCTTCCTCTCCCTCCACGTCGGGGGTCCCACGAGTCTGTACATTCAAGAGGTGCCTCTCTTCCTCCTGCAACTCCCGTTGGAGCTGTTTCCGGACCCCGTACGTGAGGCCTATGCAGGCCCCTCTTACTACTGCCTTCAGGGCTTCCCATTTGGTGGCACGTGATAAGTCCGAACCCTCCTAGTTTAGATCGATATAGTCATTTATGGCAGTTTCTAGGTGATGCTTCCCTACTGGGTCCTCAAGAACCTCTGTCGACAACCTCCAAGTCCGTGGGCGAGTTATCGGGCGCCCCCAGTCAACTACACACGCCACGGGTGAGTGATCAGATAGGAACCGTGCTTGATGGGTCACCTCAAATGACATAGCTGCATCCGGATTTGCGAGTAAGACCCTATCTAAGCGACTATGTGTGTTATGAGTGGATGAAAAGCACGTATACATTTTCTTAGCTGGATGTCCCTGGCGCCATATATCTTGAGCCCCTATATTCCCCATGACCTCCCAGAGTTTCGCCGTCATCCTGGGTTTCGTACCATTACGAGGTGGGGACCTATCAAGGTCAGGGTCCAGGACACAATTAAAATCCCCCATCCAAAGCACTGGGACCTCAAGTTCCGATACCAAAACCTCCTGTAAGGACTGAGAAAAGTCTGGGTCATCTGTGTTTGGGGCATAAGTATTCATTATTGCCACATCTCTACCATCCAGCTTAGCTCTAAGGAGCAGGTATCTCCCATTAATGTCAGCTTCTACATATTGGAGGGCAAATGGGGTCCCCGGGGCCACCCACACCAGGACACCTCTGGCGTAAGTGGAGAAGGAAGAGTGGAAAACCTGCCCCCGCCATTTCTTTGCCAATCTCTGAGCCCCATCATCTGTGAGGTGTGTTTCTTGAAGGCATGCTATTGAGATCTGGTGTCTGTGGAGGAAAGATAGGACCCTATATCGCTTAGTGCATGTGCCCAGACCCCTCACATTCCAGCTTAAAGATGTAAACCCCATTGAAACCAATCCCTGTGTGTTCCATACCCCGTATAGCTACATAGTCTCTGTGCCTCAGATGTTGTACATACGGTGCCTAAATGAAACCAAAAACAAACTCCTAATAACACCCTCCCACGAGCAATATACTGACAACAAGAAATGCAGACATGCCCTTCCCATGCTGGTGCCAGGACGTGCACAGCTGTCCCATTAGCCCAACCGGGGCCAGAAACTACTCTGTAAACAAATAGAAGAGTATCCCACCCCCCCCCAAAAAACCGACCCCCGACTTAGGCCAGCCGCTACATGGTATGAATCAATGTCCCGAGCTGCCCTGTTTTTAACATGTGAAACAGCGGGGGCCGATTATTTATCAACGCCCAGTAGATGTATCCAACATAAGCCCTTTCGCAATAAGCTTTACTCCCAGGTTCCTATGAGTTAACACTCCCTGGTCCTCTAATGGCCGCGCCCTTCTGACCACATCAACATGAAAACCGTGAAAAAAAGGATATAGATTTCAGGACGGGTTTGTAGTGGGCGTAGGTGGGTCCATGCCAGTTTCTGGTATGACATGAGAGGTTGGCAAGAGAGTCTCTGGGATCAGTTCCTCGTCGGGGATTTCTGACACAGTCTGTAGGGGAGAGTCTTCCGAGTCCGAAGACCCCACTCGCAGGGCACCATCGTCTCCCACCGTGATCCGCTGTTGCTCCACTTGGGCGTCGCTAGCTTCTCGACTCTGACGCCGTCTTCTGCGATTCCCCGAAGGTCGGGACCCCCAGGTGTTCCGGGATCCCCTCTGTTCGCGGCGGGCCTCCCCCCTGATCTCGAGCCACTCGTATACCTCCTCAGGAGCTTCGAAGAAATGGGCCTTCCCCTGTGATATCACCTTGAGTTTCGCGGGGTACAGTAGCATGTACTGCAAGTGGAGTTCGCGTAGCTTTTGTTTGATTCCGAAAAAGGATTTCCTCTGCTCTTGCACCTGGCGGGTATAGTCCGGATAAATGGATACCTTAGCGTTGTCAAAAGTGAGGTCTGTCGCTTCCCTCGCCGCTTTCAGGATCCAGTCCCTATCCCGATAATTCAGGATTTTGGCAATGAGGGCCCTGGGAGGGGCCCCCGGTGGCGGCGGAGGGACCAGCGCCCTATGGGCTCTCTCGACCACAAAGACTTCAGAGAGACCGACGGGGCATAACTTCGTCCGTATTCAGTCCTCCAGGAAATGCTCCGTATTACCCCGCTCCGAGTGTTCCAAGATGCCCAGGACCCTAATGTTGCTTCGACGGGCCCTCCCCTCCGCCTCCTCTGCTCGGCGTTCCTGCGCTCCTGTTGTATGGTTGAGCTGAGAAACTTGTTGCTTCAGGGAGGCCACTTCCCCCTTAAGCTGGACAATATCCCCCTCTGCCGTGGAGACTTTGTCCGCCACCTTCCGCCGATCCGCCCTAGTAGGTTTACATCAATGGAGACTGTCTCTATTTGTTTTTCCAGGGCAATGCGGGAA
Organism: Calotriton arnoldi; assembly: GCA_963921515.1. Lineage (NCBI taxonomy): Eukaryota > Metazoa > Chordata > Amphibia > Caudata > Salamandridae > Calotriton > Calotriton arnoldi. The sequence goes on along the minus strand of CAWUFW010018886.1, from coordinate 71,986 downwards.
CCTTGTATCGCCTCCAGGAGCTCCGCCCGAGAAGGCTCAGCGGGTGTGCCGCCCTCTCCCTCCTGGCCCATCTGACGGGTGATTCGCTGAGTGGGGAGGCGCTGCGTGGTGTACTGTGTGATAGTATTTGGGGTGGAAGCCCGGGAAATTTTATCCCTGCCCATGGTTCAGGTCGCGATGATGCACTCAGGGGATCACCGAAGGTAGGAGCACCAGCCTCAGTTCAAAGGGCCCCAGACGTCAGGCGCCTGCCTCTCCTGTAGGCCTCTCCAGGAGCATAGGGGACCGGGCCGGGCACCGGAGGTATCCAGTCCCCACCCCCCACCTCCGAGAGCTCAGAACCGTGGATCCCAGCCGACGGCCCCGCAAAGACTCAGGGTCTCTCACCCCAGTATTGCCTCCCGGACGACATATTCCGGCCTTTCATTCGTCTCCCGGGGGGGCCCGCAGTGCACTTGAGCTCCAGGGTCACCCCCGCTGCACTCCCCAGTCAGGGCTATCGTCCCAGGGTCTCCCGTGGGGGGGGCAAGGCACCTCTCCCCACGCAATTCAGGTGAAAGATGCGGGGGCCTGGGGCAGAATTATGATTCCTGCATCGAGGCCACCCCCTCCCAGGGGGGCCACAGGCCAACTCCAATGCGCCATCCTCCGGGTCCACCAGACGCTAGGGGGCCGCCAGGGACCAGCAAGGCACCCCACAGGGTCCCACCGAGGGGGGATAGGCCGACAGTCACAGCCCCCCTCTGACGTGTGTATGCCCCGGGCCAACGTGGCTGAACTCAATCCTCCTTTTCCGCAGGTCCTCTGATGTGCCAGGGGGAGGTCTCTGCCGCTCAATTCCGCTGGGCAATGTCCGCTAACCCAGCGCCTCTCCGGGACACCTCTTCCGGATTACCCCAGGGGCCGGCGCGCGGCTCGCGGCTTCCTCCAGAACCAGGATTAAAGGGCGGTGTCACCACTACCTCTCAGCGCCCCCCAACTGCATCAGGTACCTCTTCAATTCTCCTCGGGGCCTTCGGGCAGTCCTAGGCGGGTCCGTCCCACAGTCGCTCTTCAGGCCGAGGTCTGGCGTTCCACCGCAGGCCTCGCGGGCCTCCCCCTGCCCAAAGTCCAATGCCGCCAGCCGGAGCTGAGGATCGTCAGGGGGCCCCCCGGTGACAAGGGCGCCCCCTCCAGCCGCCGCCGTGGTCGCAGGACAGGCGGAGCGGGATCCGGGGTCGCGGGACCGGCAGGCGGGAACCGGGCACTCCGGGGCTCGCGCTCACCTCAGCCGTGCATAGGCCCCATCCCCGGCCTCTCGTAATTATGGCCGAGCGGGCCGTGAGGCATCAAGTTGTTTTGGCCCGTTCCAGGCCGCTGCTGCAGCTCACTTCCCTGCAGCACGTCTCCGCTGCTAGTAGGGACCCCGCCGCCCTGGTGATAGTTTCGCGGGCGTCATCAGGCAGGATTATTCAGGATTTTATCGGCTGGCCGGCCGGGAGCTGAGGGAGCTCACGTCCTGTCGGCCATGCTGCTTGGCCACGCCCCACGGGGAAGTGCATTATTACTCAGATATTCATTTTAATACCTGATTGTTAATGTTTAAATAATAATATACCACACATCTGTTATCCTACTTAATTAGAGTAAGAGGAGAATTAACTTGTAAAATATTTAAATTGTTTTATAAAAATAAAACATCATAAACAATACATTTTATGAATATTTAAACAATTTTAATACTTGTATTGTCAAAAATAAATATCCCCACCTGGTTTATTAACCAAATATTTATTAAAATAGTTTATAGAAAACTGATTTTTTTAAATAAATAGTAAAAGAGATGTTATTTTACAAAAATATAAAAAATATATTTACCATTGACTTTAAAGTAGGAAATTGTCCTTTTTTATCTTTTTACTTTCAGGCTTGACGCACATGGTTTTTTGTCTGTTTCTACATTCGATGGAGCGTTGCGCTCAAGATCGGATGCAAGGGAGAGCTGCGGTCAGGTAAGAAAAATTTACTTTACTTTTTTAAAGAAATTTTGGTAGCTAAGTTTATTGTAAAAGAGACGGAGAGGTAGATAGATGTTGTACAGTAAAGATGGGTTTTTCATTCTTGTTTTAAACTCTTTTACATCCCCATGCAGGTTATGTTCGTATGCGCACATAGGGACGGTTGTTTTTTTTTCCAACTTAGGGGTCAATTATGATCCCGTTCGGAAGGGCTCCGAATCGGATTCAGGTTTGCCGAATCCAATTCGGAACCCTTGTTTCTGACCGAAACGTACCCAGTTCCAAGCGACCAATTCCGATGTCCGGAAACAGTTCGGGCTGTCCGAATCGGTTCCGAAAGGCATTCGTACACGTCGAGCCTTTCGGAGCCAATTCATACAAGCTTTATGGACATGGTTTCCGAGCGAGCGATTACGATGAATGATTTGGACAGCCGTTCCAGTTTGCCCGAGACGAAACAGCTGTCGGAATCTGTCTCTGGGGACCCGTAGCAGGCCCCCCTTCACCCAGGGCCTTCCGAATCGGGCCTGTGGGGGTACCCATGGGTCCCCTCTTTCCAACCATGCACAGTGTGGCAGGCACCAAGGGGTGCCCGCCACAGGGTGCATTGTTTTCCACAGCCATCCCTTTTTTCAATGGGAGCCTGTGTTCTCATTCGGAAAACAGGCTCCCATTGAAGTCAATGGGAGTCCGACCGAATTGTATCCGGAAGCATCCGGATGCATCCAAATCGCTCGGTCGGACTCCCCCAATCTGAGTCATCCGGAAAGCATTCCGGAACCGATTTGGTCGGAATGCTTTCCGGACAAGATCATAATCGGGCCCTTAGTTTTAAAAAAAAGTTGGGAAAAAATGGTTATAACTTTTTCAACCCTATTTCAAATAAAAGCAACATTTCAATTTTTTGCGTCGTGTTTTTTTTACCGTTTACTGGTTTTTGAAGTCAAAGACGAAGTCATTGATGAAGAAACTCAGGATTTGTGGACAGATTACTGCTTGAGGTTTATTGGGAATTTTGTTTCGGACATTGGATGTTATTTTGTGATTTTTTAATAACTGGCTTTTATTTGAGAATTTCTTTTTGGGATTTCTTTTTTGTTACGTGTTTGTGGATTGCCAAATAATGGAATGTAGGAGAAGTTTTCATTTTAAAAAATGTGTGTTGGCCTTTTCCCTGGATATTGGCTTTACTCATTTGGATTATTGGATTACTCAAAACTCTTGGTGACAGGTGTTATGAAATAGCACCAAGAGTCAAAGAAAGAAGACAACTTCAGGTAGAAATACAAGCTATTGTTTAATTTTGCTGAAAAAAATAAAAAATGACAATTGAATTTGTAAAAATGGATAAAACAGGTGAGCAATTCTACAGGTTGTTAGTTTATGTTAGAAGTGTACGATGTATGCAATATTATCTAGCCCATCAATGGAAATTGATGGATTTTTGCCAATAGTCTCTCAGACAATTCTTTGCTTTTTTTGGAAACCCGAGAGTTCAGACTACCTGACAATAACTGCGCCATTTGTGTTTCCTGGAAACTTTGTTCTTTCTTCAAAATTTCCAGGAAATGATAAAGGTTAGGGTGAGATTTTCCAATATATTAGCTAAATGAATTTGTTTGTTTGTTTTTGCACCTCCCTCTAAGCAGGTCGGACAATAGTTCCATCGGTCGATGGGAAACCTTGGCTTCCTCCTGTGTCCCGACCTGCTTAGATGGCCAATCCAAGTGTCCTCAAAGAAATTTAAGAATGGAGCCATTTTTTTCTCATTTTGTGTAAAATATTCAGATTCTGTAATTGATGTGTAGAACTCATCCATACACTCAGGAGGTACAAAATACAAACCTGTTTTTTCAAATCATACTGTAGTTTACTGCTTAACATGTAATCCTCAGCTACAGATGTTTTTTGAATTTTTCGCCAAAATGCCTGAGAAAAGTGAAAAAAACATCCTTGAATTTGGGTGTCAGTGTAAACTTTAATAATAGGATTAAGCATCAGTTATTCAAAATCGATTATACGTTTCCTAAGCCTTTTATTCTCAGTTTTGGTTTTGTATTACTGATAAAAATGTAATCTACATTGAGCATTGCTTGTCAGGGAGTAAGCTGTTCACTAATGGGACAGTTGTGTTGTTTATGTTAGCATGAATATAGTAAATGTGGGAGAATGGATAGGGCTCTGAGTTAAAAGTCCCGTCTATCATCCAAACTTCAGCATTCTCAGGGGTCATTAAGTTTGGGTTGTGCTAAAGATTAGTATTCATTTGAGAAGGTTTTCATTGTCATACAGGAGGAAAAGTCCACTAAAAGAAACTGTTAGTTCAGGGGGGGATGTAAATGTCAGATTAGTATTGTAGTGTTACTCTTTGAGGCTTACTTACCTGTTTTTGCCTCTGAACCATCCTCCTTAAATTGGGTATTGTGGGCATACTGCTAGCAAAGTGCATGGGGATGTTTTGGGCTACCTCTCTTAAAACTAAGCCACAGGGTTCATTGGAGGTGGATGCTAGCATTTTTAAGTGCATGGATGTTCTCCCTCACTTCGATCTCCATTGCAGAAGCAGAGTGTTTATGTTCTGTGGTCCTTTCAACACTGTCACCCAGAGCAACCGCTCTGTCTTTGCAATTGGATGAAAAATACTGCACACACCTCCAATGACTACTGAGCTCAGTTAATCTCTCTCTTTTCTATAAATATAGCCATCATACTTCAATAGTCTGTTTCCTCGCAGTGCTTGAACATAGTTAGTCTGATTTGGGTTTTCCATGTTTCAGTGATCTGTAGAAAAAAAGAAAAACATTTTGTGTGAATGCAATCATCTAGTTTTTAGTGATTGTTTAGATGTGAACAATCTTTCTGCTATGGGGAAAAAAGATTTGCATGGTTATTTAAGACAGTTTGTTGAAAGATAAAATAAAAGGTTAGTTTTCCTATGGAAAAAGAGAGAAAGTTAACTGCTATTGGTTTCATTTTGTGAGAAGAAAATAGTTAGCTTTGCAGTTTATATTTTATTTTAAAAAAGATTACCTGGTGTGTTTTTTCTCTGTTCCAATGTGTTTTTGCAAACTCTGTTGTAAATTGTTTTGGTTTTCCAGTGTGTTGGAGTGCATATTTCTTGGTTTTCTATTTTAATTGAGAAGAAAAAACAGGTGAAATAATTGTTATTTTGTTTTGTTACTGCTTTCTTTGAATTATGACTTTTTTAAAGAATAACTTACATGTGTACTGTCGTATTTTTTCCAACAATGGACTTCGATTTTTCACTGTTTCCGTTTCTTTTTTCCTTTAATGTGTTTTTTGTTTATTAGGTCTGTGGGAAAGAAAAAGAGGTCAGCACTCAGCAGAGAAAGTATGCTAATTTTGCAGGCAGTCACTGTCCAGCACCTTCCGTGACATAAGTACCCGGAGTTAGAATAGATATTCTGCTCCCAGTCACTGTTCAGCACCTTCTCTGAGGTCATTACCTGGCCTGATGGAGTTAGAATAGTAATTTTGGCCCCGAGTCACAGTTCAGCACCTTCCCTCAGGTAAGTACCCAGCAAAGTTAGAATAGTACCTTTGCCCCCTGTCACTTTCCAGCACTTTCCCTGAGGTAAGTACCAGGCAGAGTTAGAATAGAATTTTTGACCCAGTCACTGTCCGGCAGATTTCCTGAGATAAGTACTTGGAGGAGTTAGAATAGTATTTTTGCCCCAAGTGACTGTCAGGCACCTTGCTTGAAGTAAGTACTTGGTGGAGTTAGAATAAAATTTTTGACCCCAGTCACTGTCCAGCACCTTCCCTGATGTAAGTACTTGCGAAGTTAGAATAGTAATTTTGCCCCCAATCACTGTCTAGCACCTGCCCTGAGGTAAGTACCCGGCTGAGTTCGAATAGTAATTTTGCCTCCATTCGCAGTCATTACTTTCCCTGAGGTAAGTACCTGGCAGAGTTAGAATAGTAATTTTGACCCCAGTCACTGTCCAGCACCTTCCTTGAGGTAAGCACTTGGTGGAATTAGAATAGTAATTTTGCCCCCCTAGTCACTGTCCAGCACCTTTCTGAGGTGAGTACCTGGCGGAGTTAGAATAATAATTTTGCCTCCAGTCACGATCCAGCACCTTTCCTGAGGTAAGTACCCGGTGGAATTAGAATAGTAATGTGCCCCACCCCCTCCAGTCACTCTCCGGTGCCTAATCTGATTATGTACACCACTTGGAATAGAAGCGATTTTTAAAGAGTAAAATTAGGTTAAAAAAAAAAAAAATAGAGAAAGAAAAGAGAAAGAGTGAGAAAGGTACTACCCCACTCTTAGGCTTATATGACACACAGTACCCATGTACAAATAATTTTTCTAATTTTCAAAGAATAATTTTTAATATTATCAAGGAAAACGTATCAAAGACATATATACAATAATAATGGCGCTCATACAGTTACATAGACAGTGTTACAAATGCAAACAATGACAGGTGTAAACAAAACAAGTTGTGGCTGAGGAAGAAATACAAAAGCAGGTTTCAAGACAAAACAAAAATACACAACAAAACAATTGTGTCCTCATTCATTAGAGCCACACTATTGGAGTCGATGGCGTTTCAACCCATGGATAAATGAAGGGTCATCATCAGGACAAAACATCGAATGTAGGAGCGTCCACTGTGTTTCAATAAATATGTCTAAAATAAAATATATGTACATGGGTTTCAGAGAACAGTTAATTGGAATATTACAATCGCTAACGAAAATGTGATCTAGATCAAAGCAAACCTATTCAAGTAACCCAAGAAAAAGAAAATTTTGGGAAAACACCCGAAAGAAGTGTAGTACTTGATAGAAAAAGAGAAAATAGAAAAAAGACCAAAGCAAAAGATATTAAAAGATATCAAAATTGATAATCACCTCAATAGTCATGAAGAACAAATCAACATGAATTGTGCATCAAGCACGGAAGCATTCATGAACTCAATGCAAGAGGGATAGAGACGCAATCTGTCAAGATGTGAGATAAAGAGGCAAATTACAAGATGCAGTCATTAGATCACCCATCTTGATCATACTTAATACAGGGCAGCCAATCGTCCCACCACATACCTGCAGGTATGTCAGAAGATTTCACAGGAAAATGATCAAATTCTTAATTGTAAAGATGAAACCAAAAAATGGCTATCAGAACACAGTCATATAATAGGAAAAGTAATAAGAAAAATATTTGTAATTCATCAGATAGGTAAATGTATCATGCCTAAAAGACCCCGATTAAATACTGTAGCTAGTGTCCATACATAGATAATCCAGCCGTCATGCTGGTTCAGGGTATACTGGTCGGTACGTTCAATTATGCTGCAATAGCACAAAGCATCCATTAGGGTAAAGTAATGTGATGTGTCGCTTACAGACTGCAAAAGTAGTCATGAGAAGGACTGGGATGAAAGCAGGAGCAATGCGATAGAATCATAAAAACTTTTCTCCAAAGGTTCCCTCCGATGTGCTTTAAATTAGATGGAAATTACGAGCATTTCATGGCTAGATATCTAAAATGCTTGAACAATGCTCCCACATCCAAAAAGCATAGGTAAATGAAAGGGTTATATTACACCCTAGCCTTAACAGAACGACACGTCCGCTATACGGACAGACCGCTAAGCACAAACGAAACTGCCTGCTAATGACGGATAGACTACTCGGTACTAACGAAGCTTCCTACTGTTGACAACAGACTCGCCACCTCAAATCTTAAGGTACCAGCAATCAAAGAAGCATAGGTAAATTAACAGATTACCCCCGAGTTTTAACAAAACGACATGTCCGAAATACGGACAGACCGCTGAGCCCTAACGGAGCTGCCTGATAATTACGGACAGACAGCTGGGTACTGCTGGGGCCGCCTGAAGCTGACAGCAGGCTTGCCACCACCAATCTTAAGGAACAAGCCGATACGGCATTAGTTCCTGACAATTAATGCGGCCCAGTTTGTCAAAACACGACTCGTCAATAGTACAGAAAACTTGCTTACTGTTAAGTATAGGCCACCTCGTCCCATCAGCATGCCGGCTCACGTTATAACCACGGCGTCTGATCCAAGAGATTGAAACCGGCAGCTTTAGTATATTTATAGTGTCCCGCTCAAAGAACTAGAAAGAGGACTGATCGGGTAGATACTAACAAACAATACATCGATGTCAGATATAAAATCGATGTCAATGATTCAGTCCAACGATTACAAAATCCTACATAGATAGCAACTGTGACTGAGAAGAAGTTAGAAGAATAACGAAATAAATTAAATCAGGTAACAAGCGGTCCACACTTACGGTGGCCATATTAAAGTGGTAAAAGAAATAGAAAGACTGATATATAAGAGAGAGATTGTATAGAACCCATTACCACAAAGCCAAAAATTGGAAAACAATTTTTTAGAAATTATGATACAATTGGAAGACAATTTTACATTCCATTATTTGTAGACCACACTGTGGTCTTAGTGACTATAAAATTAGTCCTCTTAAAACACCAATTCATAATATACACAGAATATCGGTTGGGTAGAAAAGTGATAGTTTACACAATGTGTAGCTCACTAACAACAACCATCATCTTTATGTTGACATATACATGTCCCATCATGTTTATAAATCATGAACATATTCACAAATCCATTTATTATCAGACATCCATGGATATCATAAAGTAACACAATCAATGTTGTTCATTATAAATGAAAGTTTACACGATTTGTAGCTGACTAACAACAACCATCGTCTTTGTGTTGACATATACATGTCCCATCATATTTATAATTCATGATCGTATTTACAGATCCATTTAATCCATGGATAACATAAAGGAACACAATCAATGTTATGCATTATGAATGAAAATAGTAATTCCACAGAGGTACAGCCATGTTATTACTTGTAGTCATGGGTATATATACAGTTTTATGAAAATACCGTTATTACAATAGAAAGCCTGTTGTTACTTACACAGAAGGGTAATTGGACAGTTTGAAGCACTCTAGGTTACAGAAGTGCTTAAACCCTGCAGCAAGTCATAACATAATGTTTTGAACCATGTGACATGCCATAATATAATGTAAGAGACCTTCATTCAGGCACTGTAACAAGCTTGACATTATGGCATAGTATTTAAGCACCTTTCAGCTGAACACTAAGGCAGTACATTCCTCCAAACTGTTTAGCCCATTATTAATACTGTCACAACGGAATATCCAACGACATTAAGTTCGATTTAGCAGATCTGCAATGTCTCCACCCCTCTGTGGATTTTTAATCATTTCGATCACTTGCCATCTTAAGTCAGAGGGTGTATGATTGTGTTCCATAAAGTGGGATACCAAAGGTGCGTGTTCATTTTTACACCTAATCTGACTTTTGTGTTGGGAAAGGCAATTTTTTATGCATTGTGTCATTTGCCCCACATAAATAAGGTTGCAGGGACACCAAATGGCGTATACCACATTCTGAGAGTTACAATTAGTGTGGTCACGTAAATCATGCTTTACATTACCATGTACAAACTGTTTGGTTTTGACAGTAGAATCGCACATGAGACAATTCCCGCATCGATAATGGCCTACAATCTTATTGAGGCCCCATAGGGTGGTCAAATCAGGTGAGTTCTTGACAGGTAAAGCTGCACGGACCAAGTGGTCACCAATATTTTTTCCTCGTTTAAAAGAGAAAAGGGGCAGTTCTTTTGTAATACCAATTGCCTGCACCAATGGCCAATGTTTTTTGATAATCTTAGTAATTTGATTACTTTGTGTGCCAAAGGTAGTGACACACGGTACACGTTCAGATGTTTTTAAGGGCACGGGGGTGAGTAGAAACTCCTGATGGTTATACCAGGCCCTCTTTATTGAGCTTTAATTAATTTCTTTGGATAACCACAGTGTTCGAGTTTTTTGGCAAGAACATCAGTCTCCCGGAAATAGTCCTCCCGAAATTGGCAGTTACTGCGTATTCGCAGGAACTGACCAAAGGGGAGGCCATCTTTTAGACCCCTTGGATGGTGGCTGGTATACTCCAAAAGGGTGTTCCGTGCTGTAGGTTTAGTGTAAAGTTTGGTTGCCATCTTCCCGTCATGGGGAATGATTGTCAGATCTAAAAAGTCAGCACTCTCACTGCTGGCATGTGAGGTGAAATTGAGATCCTGGGAGCATGTATTCAACCACTTTAAAAAGTCATTCAGGGTAGCAGTATCTCCAGTCCAAATAAAGAAAACATCATCGATGTACCGGCGCCAGTGGGGTACATTCTGGAAATAAGGATTACTGGCCTGGTTGTAGATGTACATCTGTTCAAAATTATCTACGTACAAAATCGCAAATTTAGGGGCATAAGAAGCCCCCATTGATGTCCCCTTTATTTGCAAATAGAAAACTCCCATCGAACTCGAAATAGTTTCGAGTGAGGAAAATTGTCAATAGCTGAATAATAAAATCGGTAGGTACTGTTACCGGGCCAGGTCGGGTCTCCAATGCACCTCTGATCACCTCTATACCTTCCAATTGGGGTATATTGGTGTATAAGGACTCAATGTCCAAACACACCAATAGTTCATTTAATGGATCAAATTGCATCAGTTCTAACTGAGAGATAATATCATCACTGTCTCATACATAGCTGCTAGTTTGAAAGGCCAAATCTTTGATGAATACATCAATGTATTTGCATAATGGTTCCAGGACCGACCCACAGCCAGAGCCTATGGGTCTGCCTGGAGGGTTTGTAAGATCTTTATGCACCTTGGAGAGGGTGGACAAGACAGGGGTCTGAGGTGCCTTAGTGTTTAAGAAATCAAATTCCTTATTACTAAGAAAGCCAGTTGACTTGGCTTCAGACGTCACAGCTAAAATAAGCTTCTGGATGTCACACAGAGGATTACCTCTCAAAATGATATAATGATTCGCCAATAGTGTGGCTCTTATGAATGAGGACACAATTGTTTTGTTGTCTTGTTTGTCTTGAAACCTGCTTTTGTATTTCTTCCTCAGCCACAACTTGTTTTGTTTACACCTGTCATTGTTTGCATTTGTAACACTGTCTGTGTAACTGTATGAGCGCCATTATTATTGTATATATGTCTTTGATACGTTTTCCTTGATAATATTAAAAATTATTCTTTGAAAATTAGAAAAATTATTTGTACATGGGTACTGTGTGTCATATAAGCCTAAGAGTGGGGTAGTACCTTTCTCTCTCTTTCTCTTTTCTTTCTCTATTTTTGTTTTTTTCTCACCTATTTTTACTCTTTAAAAATTGTTTCTATTCCAAGTGGTGTACTTGAACCATTGTTGGGCTATAGTGTTAATTACCCCTGGTTCAGGTTCTAGGGTTGCCCTTGTTGTTTGTAAACTAATCTGAGTATGTGACACTTTTTTTAAATTAAATAATGTCTTCATAATTTTCTTATAAATAAAGATGATTTGTTTACCTTCCGTTGGTGTAAAACTAGATAATCAACTGAAATTGAGGGTTTTAGATAACTTTCCCAATGTCTGTAAAAGTCAAAGAATTTTGAATAAATATTCGTTTCTGTGATATTTTTACTATTGTTAGAGGACGGTAATGGTTAAGGTTATACTTACTTGTATAGCAAGCGACAAAATGGTGGATGGCTGTTTATATATGTTTTTAGAGGGTAACAATATTGCACAATAGAAAATTTGTTAAAAAGCGTATTTTTCCATGAATTAAACCATGACTATATATCTTTTGTTTGTTGAAAAAATGCATTATTTACCTTCTTCACAGTATGTACGGCCTTCTTGGTTGGAGACAAGGTAGATTGCATACGTTGAAATGAAAGAAACACAAATGTGTATGTGTTGAACGTGTTAATCTGTTACACAAGCTGTTTGTGCTATGTTGAGATGTGTTTTCAATTTTACATTTTTTTATTTAGAAAATGTGAAGAACAATGTTATAGTGTTGCCTTGTTTTGCGTTGTGTTGCGTCACTTTGTAAAAAAAAAATTCTGATCTGCGCAGTGTTGCATTAATTTGGGATGGGTTGCGTGGCACAAATATATTGGAAATATTCTTGTTTGGCGCTGCATTGTATTGCGTAGTTTTATCAGCATATTGTGTGGTAATCTGTTATGGTGAACTCAGATAGGCAACACATTTGACTAATTTATATTAATTTTCATTCATTAACATTTATACTTAGCAACATTTACCTATAGAGAATTCAAATGCATGGTAAACATTAGCGTGGTAGTGGTATGTGTGGTAAGTGTATGCGTGGTAATGGTACTTATAATATACCTCTATGAATGTTCGTGGTAATGACATATGGGGTAAAGACGTGCGTGGTAGTGTATGATGCTTGGAAAGACTGCGGGGCATATTATCAAGCACGGCGTTAAAATTATCGCCGGTTTAGCGGCAGAAAATTGCCGCTAAAGCGGCGATAATGGGCTTGATAATATGCCCTGGAGAATTCCAATAGAAGCCCATGTTGACACCAGAACATGGGCTTCTATTGAATTCTCCAGGGCATATTATCAAGCCCATTATCGCCGCTTAGCGGCAGTTTTCTGCCGCTAAACCGGCGATAATTTTAACGCCGTTTCTTGATAATATGCCCCTGCATTGTAAGGGAATGCATGGTAAAGGCACGCATTGTTCCGTCATACATCCCCAGAGAAGTCCATGGTACTGCTTTCTCACTTACATTGTACTAAGTTATGTCCGGGCCTGGACAGCTAGTTTTTGCCACTGGGCATTTCCCCAATGGCTGGAGACTTTGAAGACAGAGGGTGCTTCAGGCAAGAGAGAGGAAAAAGAGAGAGGCGAGAGGAAAGGGGAGAGAAATGAGATAACCAGAAGGTAGAGGGGCTGGTGTGAACATTTTTCCCAGGGCTGCTTTTAGTTCCCAGTCTGTCATCATTATGTCCCAATTTTATGTGTGCAAACATGCAATGAAGTGTACCCCTTACAGTGCCCTGCCAATGCCGGAGGTGTCTCAGACAGAGCAGAAAATCATTTCACCCTGTCTGGAATCCAAACGCTTATAGTCCCAAGTGGCTAAGCAATTCACACACATTGAGTTATACTAAAATAATGTAGCATGAAATGCCAAGATAGGGAAAACACCTAAAGGGCAGTCATGGCTGCACCAGACATTAGAAAATACATTACTTATTTCAATTTCAGTTTTAAAGTAATTTTCATTTTGTCTTTGTTTATCTTCAAGAAGTGTTTTCCTTGAATTCTGACAATATAGAGGGCTTTATGCCAGTCTCCTTGAAGCTTCAGAAGATAATAGCACAGTTAAGTAAAAAAAAGAGTCAGACATAAATGTCTATTTGCATATCATTACCCAGTAATGATGTTTTCGCCAAAATTTAATTAATTACAAGCCTTTCTCAGAGCAAGCATTATACGTTATTTAGTGTACAGAAATTGAACAGAAGATGCAATTATTGTTTTCTTTTAAAAACATTGATTCTGTTAACGCTTTCCCAAATTCATAATAGTTTTTTTTAATATTGATTGTCTTTGAATGTTTACTTTTTTCATGGCAGTGTGTGAGGAGGTGATAATAATAATACATAATTGTCGTTCTAAATTAACATATGATTTTGTACTGGTCACTGCAGGGCAGATTCTAATAAAAAGTTGGAAACCTGCTTGGGCTTGTTTCCAACATCACATTAGTGCTGATTTTCGATTGTGTAGAAGTTAAAAAACGATTACGCCTGGAGACCGATGCATGTCACAGAAATCTTACAAAGTTACATTATTTATGTGTTTATTTAGCAACAAAGTTATGATATTATAAAAAGAAGGTGCAAATTTTATATTACTTCATGAAACGCACCATATCTCAGTCAGTCAGTCAAGTATCTTTATTTGACTGACTTGCAGCCATAAAAGAATACATCAAAAAATTAAAAAAACAATTAAAATATGATACAGGCAATATATAATAAACTTCATGACAATAGAAATTCATATTCAGAAATGTAACAGTGATAATTAAGTTAATGTTTCAACAAATAGCAGCGTGACATACAGACAACGTATATTGAACTTTAAGACAACTTTATGTCCCTAAAACCATAAAATCCCAAAATAATTAATTACAATCCGAGTACAAAAAAGTAATTTACGAGCCAAATTCTGTAAACGGACAGCTGGGGAAATATATCTATAGACCATTAAACATGTATATTCGCCATTTAAAAGCTGGAGGTGATAAGGCCGGCTGGCACTTCCTGATATTTAAGAATTTTAATAGGGGATGATAAAATTCCGCCTCGGCTTATTATAGAGTTGACAGAAAAACAGGAAATGCAGCTATATGGATTTGGAGTCACATGGGCATAGATCCAGTTTAGCATCACAGTAAGCTTTGCGAGGAGAGGAGACCAAGAGGTACGCAATGCCAAACCTGAATCTGATAAGATAAAACATTTAGCATGACAAAAATAAAAAGAGAGATAGGGCTCAACACTTGGAGAGCTTACTAAAAGCAGATATTCAGAGACTCTCTTTTTCCCTATCTCCAGGCACTCACTAGACAACTTTAGACAAGCTAAAAAATCCTTTTTCAGCTGGATTTTTGGGATCTTTGCAATGCACTCTGGGTTATAAAAACAGTCCACCATCCCCACTATCTCCAACTGCCTTTTTATGTAGTTAAACCATGGTATCTTCAGCATGTAATCGAGTTTAAAACATTCCAATATAATTGCACGATTAAGGGCCGGCTCATCTTTTGCCCAAATTGAATGCCATAATAAAATTGGTGCAATTTGTATGCGATGAGTTAAGGGAGTCAAGCCAAGTTCGTTATGACAAAACATAATGGGGAGACTACTTGGAACTGTTAATAAACGTTTCAGAAAATTGTTCTCAGCTGCTTGGCGGTGAGCCAGATTGCAAGATCCCCACACTCTAGCCCCATGCAAGATTACAGAACACGAGCGGGCCTTATAAATATTAATTATTGAATAAATCGGTCTTGAGCCTAATTTCTTTATAAACCTAAACAGCGCCTCCAGGTTTTGATTAAAACTACTAACCCTTGTTTCAACTAAATGGTGCCAAGTTCTGGTCAAAAGGGATTCCCAAGTACGAAAAAGTTGGGACATAGGACAACCTTTCATTATTAATAAAACATGATTTTAACAGGGGGGGAGATTTGCCTGCCACCATGGTGTAAGACTTGGCTGATCTAGTCTTTAGGCCCAGTTTGGTCATTAGATCATTACATTTAGTGACAAGCTTTTGCAGGTCCACACTGGTTCTGGACATTAACACACAGTCATGCCGGAAGATTTCTAGTGCCTATCTTGGGAACATCAGCATGCCATTGATTAATGTAAATTTCTACGTCGTTAATATAAAGACAAAATAAAAAGGGGGCAAGGACGCACCCTTGACGAACCCCACAATTCATTTTAATGGGAGCTGTGAGTTCCCTGCCCACTCCATACCTGACCCTCCCAGTCACATCCTGATGCATCTGGGCTAGAAAATAAACTAGAGATGGATCAATTCCCAGATCCAGGATTTTTCCATAGTTTCCCTCTCTGCACCTAATCAAAAGCTGATGTGAGATCCATGAACCCGCGATAAAGGGATCTGGTCTTAGCTATTGTGTACTTGATTATGACCAGGTGGAGGTTGAAACACTGTTCAACAGTTCCCAGGACCCTCCTGAAGCCGTATTGTATGTCCGAAAACGTCCCACTTTCAGCTACCCAAGTCTCCAGACGATCTAAGATGACCCTGCCATCAGTTTACAAGTGCAATCAATTAATGAGATTGGGCGATAATATCTTGAGTCTGACCTGTCCCCTTTTTAAAAAATGGGAACTATAATCACAGTGCCCCAAGATTTTGGAGGACCCTGGGAAGCTATGCAGCTTAAAATATTGGTCAGCAGAGGGAGCCGAAGATCAGGATTGGCCAGAAACAGATCGGCAGGGATGGCATCAGGGCCAGATGCTTTGTTCTTTACAGTCTGATTTAATGCCTTTTCAACTTTATCAAGCATTGGGTGTGCCAGCTCTAAAATTCCATGACCATTTTTTATGTCCCAATAGTTTGAAGTGGAACAATGCTCACCATTAATGCCAAATAGGCTAGAGAAGTGTTGTACCCAAGCATCGGGCATAATTTTGGCATCAATGCTACTGTTGCGGGAGCTTTAGAAGAAAGTTGAATTAACAGTTTTCCAGAAGAGTCTAGGATCTTTATTTAGACTTGCTTCATGCAATTGTTCCCATGCCTCTTTTCTTATGTCCAATTTACATTTCTCTGTAGCCCATTTGTATTCATTTCGGAGATCTCTTACCGCTAAATTATCCCTAGGTTTTTTTTCAGTGCCTTCATAAGATTGTTATGAGATTGTGAGCAGGCACTATTGAACCTTTTACATAACTTCTGGGATCTCGGTCTCTTGTCACCTCGTAAAGCAGCATTAATGGTCTCGGTTATTTCAGCGAAAGCCCTTAACATGGATGAGGGATTTATTCTACTTTCAAGACACTCCAAAATTTGTGCCTTGTTGGTGGTCAAAATCCACTGAAGAACGGTGTCTGGATCTACCATGGACCTTTATTTTTATTATAAGTTATGGGGTGTAGATTTGATTTCCCAGAGAGATGGCCAGTTTGGGTCTCTAAATGAATGGCCAAGGGAAAATGGTCACTGAAACAGACCTTAAGAATAGAAAATGCCAAATGTTGAGGTTTAAAGTATTCTGAAAGGGCGATGAAGTCAATGAGGCTACCTTGACCTCTGCCCGTAAAAGAGACATGGTCTGGGCCTGATAGTTGGATAAGATATATTGTTAAAAAAAGAGAACATTTTGAGAGTAGTGAATTAAAAATGTTCCCACAAGGATTATGATCAAAATGACACCCACCATCCTTATCCCTTTCTACTAGACAACATGCAGACTGCTTGGATAAAGGACATAGTTAACAATTAAAATCACCCCCCAAAGTACAATACAATCTGTGTTTAATTCCTGTATGTGTCTGCTTAATGATTTCTCCAAATCTTCAGCAATGGCAGTGTTGTTGAAGACAAAGTTTTTATGATAGAAATTAACAATAACCAATGTTACACTCTGGTTAAATAGAATTTTGATGATTTGAAAGTGCGGTGAGTCAAGTTGTGTCTTGCCTACTCTATCTGCTTAAGAAGGTGCTACTAGAGTAAGTAGGCCACCCTTAAGATGGCCACCCAAAGCTGCACCTGCCGGAGTATGTATGGAAGCGTAACCATCATTGTGAACTACCTCTCTTGTTCAGGTTTCTTGGATGCATATGATACTATAATCTTTTATGAGGTTGTGCCAGGTCTCATTCCTTAACTTATTTAATAAACCTGCAATGTCCCAGGTCAAGCCTCCATAAACAATTGTACTATTATAACCATAAGGTGCGCCCCAGCCACTTGCATGACCAACTATCCGACAATTACCCCGAGATTTGTGGGCTATATTTGAACATATCATATATTGGTCCTTGGCTACTAATGGAGTGTTTACGATTTCCAATGAAACTGCCATTGCCAAATCAGGCATGACAAAATTACCTACATGTGCCGGACCATTAGTCACTGGCATATCAGTGCTACTCTCAGCATCTATCATGACTGGGTCACAGTTAGTAACCAATATAGTTCCCAGTACCCTTTGATGTAGTCAATCCACCTGTTCTAGGGGAGAAAAACGATTCAAAGTTGGAATAGCAAAATGCTGCGGGGTACTGTGATTTACATAATGTGACCTCGACTCTACCTGTAGGCTAGGCTTATAAAAATAACCAAGGGGTACTGCCACAATAGAGCCACTGGCATTTCTACACCTAGAAAGCCTTTCCATAAGGGAGTGTACCAGAAACATGTTTTTGAAATTAATAACAACCCAATCACCAATATCTGTCGCTCAACATTATTTATATTCCTAAATAAGTCTTCACTATTCGTCCAGTCCGTGGCTTGTGCTAACCAGTGTACAGTTTTATTCCTTGACTGCTGCAAGTCTTCCTCCTTGTTAGATGATAAAGGTGGAAAATTTTTGAGGACTATAACCAACGGGGTTGCTTCCGGTGGAAGGTGAAGGACTCTATCATGATTTTTCCTTATTTCAAAGTGGCGTTTAAAGACTGGTTCAGAATTGCCAGCATCATTTGACCCATTTGAGATTGTTTGATACCCCCCACCGCCCAACACAGTGGATGCAACATGTGCTCTGGATTGAGAAGAGCAAGGTAGAATGTTATTAGTTATGATGTTGGGCTGGCGACCAGATGTCGGGTGCTGGTCTGGCATAACTGGCCTCTGGGGGGGGCAAAGAAGAGCAACGCATGGGCAAGGAGTCGAAGTCGTTACATTATTAGTCCCAGTAGTTATGCTCGACAGGCTAGGGCCTATCAAGATTTTCAGCGAGGTGTCAATGCTGTTAAGGATACTTAAAAAAGGGTCAAGAAGAGTTTTCACGGTTGTTTCCAGAGAACTAATAAACTGACCATACAGCAGTGAGTCTCCCTTGCCATGGAGTCCTGGTTCAACTTCCGAATCAAGTTCCCTTGCACTCTTCCTTGCAGTGGGGGCCAAGTTTTTCTTCCGGGCTGCAATAACTCTCTCTTGGATTTTCTGGAAGCCTTTGCCTTTTTTAGAGGGGGAGCATGAGATATCAAATAAGGGACCTTGCTGTATATTATTGGAAACCTCTGGATCACTGGATTTTACCATATCTACAAGGATATCACCTTGCTGCTTTCATCTAAAGCCCTGGTGCACAATCAGGCTGGTTGTGCCACCTACACACTTTGCACCGCACCCTTCCAGTACAAAACATCATTGTTAGGCCTTTATTTTAAAGTCCATAACATATTGTATATAACCTTATTTGATTTTTAAGAAAAATCATAAAAGTGTAGAAATCAAACACATGTATTCATAAACATCCTTAAACCTATATCACATGTACAAAAGTCCATAATGCAATGTATAAGAACCAGCATAAAATTAGTTTAAAAAATCGGGAGAGTAATAGCAGCATCATAACTTGTTCCAAAGAGTTCGTACTAACAAGTAAGCCAATATCTTGAACTAAAAACACCTGCAAAGAACCATGACTCATAAAAACAGATTGTGGGCACAGTTAAAAGCGGCAAATATAAAAACACAGGTCTAATCTATCTTAACTTCATAGAAGACAAGAGGGGCCTTATAAATTTGTGACAGAGAAAATGAAATCTAGAACAGATAAGAACAATATGCAGGGTGTCACAAACTGAAACCTTATCACATACACAAACCGGTAAATCAAACATTTTATACCTAGCCCAATTTCAAAACATCAACTGATGACATATGACCAAACTAAAATAAGTCAATAAACATCAATAGTGATTGGACATCTCTAAAAGGAGACATGATTAAATTCCATTCACTGACTTTACCATGACGTACTGGTGCATCGTCTGCTTGGTTAATCCAGAGGCCTTACGCACTGCTGCCACCCTGAGAGAAAAATCCTGCTTCTACCAAACAAGATCTTCTTTTACGATACCACCAGGATCAGACAATAGCTCTGGTCTCCCTAAAGCTTTACATTTAGTCGTATTATAGTACAACCATGGTATCTGAAGCATACTATCCAAGCTCAAACAATCCATGACAATAAATCCATTTCATTTTACCTTCTCCATGAGCCAAACTATACACCAAAATAAAACAGGGTGAATGCAAATTAAATCTGCAATATATCCCATGCCCAGCTCTTCACCTACTATCTCGGAGGGAGTACACTACCCCACGCTAAGAAGGCCCCTCATAAATTTATTTTCCATGACCTGGCTTGGAGCGATAGGATAGGGGCATATCCCCTTAAGAGCATAGTCCCAAATCTCACACCCAAAGGCTATAGAGTTGCACTTTGCTTTGAATACATCTAACAATGTCTGAGTTGGCTTACATCCTAATCGACACAAAACATCATTTACATTAGAAATGGCCCTTCTAAAACACATTTCTCTTTGTCAAAAGTTGCTAACTTATACCAGAATCTAGTGAGATCCCCAAGTAGGGAAAATTTTCCACCCTGCTTAGATGCTGTCCATTAACCAAAAATCGTGATGTTTTAGTGTTCTTGGGACCCACCACCATGATATGATTTTTAAATATAATTTTAAAGTCTTAAGTAATGGTATTTACAATGTGTGGTAAATACCCCACCCTATTCCATGTAACTTCTAATCAGGGCCTTAGACTAACTTTACATTGTTCCCACTTTGTTTGTGTGCAGTACAGTGGATCACACATAGAAAAGAGGAAAAGTTTGGCCAAATAAAAACAGTTTTCCTATCTTGCAACTGCCTCAAGAAAGTATCATTTTTGTTGCAAAGCCCAGCCTACCATCCTTAGCAGATAGGAATTAGCATCAGAAAACATGGGGGGTAGTTTCGGAGCACTCATGTACCACAGATGGGTTTCCCTCTTCATGCAAATTACTGTAAAGCAGAGCAAAGCTTTACTTTGTGTTACTTTTAGGGAGATTTCCAGTGCTATAATGTAAACAAAAAAGTAATACTTTATGCCTGTTTGCATCACTTTTTGGTGATGTCGCACTGGTGTAAAGTGTTGATAAATCTGGCCAGAAATGTCTTAGAGAAGCTGAATTACAGTATGTTGATATATCATTTGGAAGGAATACATGGACCTGGATGGTGACAAAGGTTCAGAAGTGGGAATCCATTTTATAATTACAAGACAGCAGTACACCAGTGTGATCGAAAAAGAATAATACGATCATACAAAACATAATAACTTGCCAGACCCATTTACAGTTGTGGTAGAGTTTTCATTATTAGTTGTGCTTTTGTTACTTTCTCTTGAGACTACATTTCAGCGCAATTTCCAAGCGTGCACCTTACAATGTTTTGTGAACTCATTTTCTGCAAATGAAAATATCTTTGTGTATATTTTTGCATGTGAAAAACATTGCAAATGCAAATTCTCTTGCCAACTTTTCCATTCTTTTGTTCTCCTTCGGCAAAATATTTTGCCTCTTATCCTTCTCTCCTACCAACTTTGAAGGGTGTTCCCTTCCCCTTCCCACCATCAATTTACTCATCGCCCTGACAAAAATAAACATCTGACATTATTCTGCGGTGGAATGGGGTTAGCGAAGTTTCTGTGAGTACTCACAAATGTGCTGTTTTATTGGTTGCTGGCAATCTTCCAGGTCCTTCCGGCCCTAGAATACGCTTTCCTTCCTATAGGAAGAGACTTACGGTCTCATTCAAAGCCAGTCAAATGTGCCCCAAACCACTGGAGTGGTAGAGATCTTGGCTCATCCACCCCAATTCGATCCCACCAACTAGTGCTTAATTTGTAAAAGAATACTAATGCAGAGTAGTCCTAAATCCACCTCATGTCTCTTTAATTCACCCCTCAGACACTCTCTGACCCTTTTGTCTTGCTCATGCATGTACTTTCTCATCTCTGCGTTCTTGCTCTATGACAGTTTTCTCTTCCTTCATCTTTGTGCTTTGTTTGTTTTTCAATCTCTTGCTATCGGTAAACGGCTGATGCAGAAAAATAAGTGCCGGTCCCCAAAAATCAGTGCCGGCAGCCCCCACCGGCAACCACTGCCTCAAAATAAGCACTGCGACCAACCAAATTTAAGGTTTGCTGCTGTGTTCAACCATTTCAGCCAAAGGTGCTCCTGCAGACACAAGAGCACTTCTGGCAAAACTGCAGAATTTTAGTGACTTGTCCTGGAGGCATGGTGGATTGGTCAATAATTGTTTGTTCTTCAAAGACAAATCTCCAAACAGGAGGTTGTTTTTGAATAGCAAAAATTGATGTTATTGAGGTGCTGGTAGCTTTCTCCAGTGCATTCAGAACATTTATTTTCTGGCCCAAAAAACCCAAGCCGAACACAGCGGACACATGCAGAATAAAAGAATGTTGCAGCTGACTTTCCAGCAAGGTGTTCCGAATAGCAGAGCAGTGAATTCTCTGCATTGCTTTTCTCTAGCTTCATCCACTGACAATAGGTCAGTAGATGAAGTACTGATGATTTTTGTTCGATGAAACACATCTGCTCACCTCCAATTGTGGTCCTTGTTCAAATGCAAGACATGTTCACATGCCTTTTGCGAACAAAGCCAAGAATGTTTTGTTCTGGGTCTCTTGAGCTTTTAGTCAGTGGTTTCAAAACTGCATTCAAAATGGTGGTTGAATGTTTGAAATTGGGTTACTGGTTGGCTATGGTATGCATCTAAGCCAGGCAGAACCCACCACTCTAGTCAGGGCAAGTAAGTTACACACCAAAGATAACCTGTGCTCACCTTCTAGTAGGTTGACGCAGAGCTTTCAGGCTTATCTTCATAGGCAATGTGTAAGGCATTTGTGCAACACACTCACACCAGTGACAGATTGAATACACCACAAAAGAGACTCCACACTGTATGTATGGAAATATCTCTATATTATAACCACATAACTAAGCCGGAATGCATATCATGTATACTCTGTCATAAATCACAGTTATCAATAATACTGGTTATGCTGATCAAAGCAGAACCAAAACAACCCAAATCCCTCAAGTAGTATTCAAGTTATCACACTTCTGATAATATAGATATTTCAGGATAACCCTGGTTATCCTGCCAAAACAAGCCCACAACAATAAAGGCAAACAAGAGATATATACTTTTAAAGATTCTTGTTAGGGCATAAATGTAGAAACAAATGCAAACGGGGCTCCTTTTAGAGCCTTTATGGTAATTGCGAGCGCAACTGATCAGTGCCTTGTAAGAAGCACCTACACACTTCTGTTCCTAGGTTTACGGTCCCCCTCAGAGACTTGGTAACATTTTTCCACACTCATCCGAGGAGGTGAAAGTGCGGGGGGAAAAAACAAAAAAGAGGTTATTGCGGGATAACCACAACTGCTCTTGAGGCCATTACCGTGAGGATTCTGAGACCTCAGGGGTCTCCCGGGAACAGTACCTGTTGGTTGTGGCAGCTGGGTCACAATCGAGCAGTCGTGGTCTATGGCCTCGATGAAGGGGAGTTTGCGTACTCCTCTGCAAAGCCAAGGGCGGGGGCAACGCTGCAGCGATCTCTCCTAGAGGTTGTAGCTGGGGCTTGCCGCTGTCCTTGCAGCACTGCAGTGCCAGCAGGCAGTCAATCAAGACTCTGCCACAGGTCACTGGTCAGGAAACACACTGCATGCTGAGCCCAGCAGAGGATCGGGCCAGGACGGAGTCTCCACACATGGAATCCTCTTTGGCAGAAATGAAAGAGGGGGGATCAGGAGAGGGCGGCCCACTGGGCACTCGATTTTCTCAAGTATAGCGCCATGTATGGGGAAGCCTGATTAGCACAGAGACACACTTTGATCCTTGTTTCCAACTGGCTGCAGGACTTGTAGTTAAGAGAGTCGTAAGGCAGTGGCAGAACGATAAAACCTTTGATGAGCCTGAAGTTTCTGGAACAGGGGGAAGCCAACAAGCCCTTGGAGCAAGTGGATGTAGAGGGCAGCATCCTTCCTCCCTCACAGCAGAGTCAACAGGCAGCAGGCTAACACAGCAGAGAACAGTGCAAAGTGGCAGTCCCTCCTGGCAACACAGCAATCAACTTGTAGCATGTCAACACAGCAGAGCAGTTGCTAAGTGGCAGTCCCTCCTGGCAGTGTAGCTCCTCTTAGTTGCAGAGTATTCTCAGGACCCCAAAGTAAACTAAATTGAGGATGTCGGAGTTCCAGTACGTATACCAAAATGTGTTTTTGTTCAAGGGGAACTTCAAAAGAACCTATAGAAGTGTGCAACAATCCCTTTCAACCCTGCCCTGGCTCCAGACATCAGTAGGAGGTAAATCAGCCCTTTGTGTGAGGGCAGGACACAGCCTATACAAATGTAAAGTGTGAACAGCTCTCCCTCTCCTAGCCCAGGAAGACCATCAGTATGCAGATGTATTCACTGTCATACACAACCCTTTCTGTGTGATGGCTGTCTGCAAAGTATGCACAAAGCGTACCTGTCACCCACGTATAGATGTGGATTGGAGTCAGGCCGCAATGCACAAAGAGTCATAAGCACAGAAAAAAAGTCCACTTTCTAGAATTCCCGGGCACGGACTCAAGAACGTCTCCACATTAGGACCTGCACGTGTATAAGGATAACACTCCTATATGAGAAATCCAGATTCAGGCCTGATAAGAAGTACATCCTTGAATACCAACAGCCAGTAGACGCTTCAGGCGAACAAACACAGATGGATATGCACTGGGCCTAGACTACATACCCCTCTGGAGGTGTAGCCCCCCGATTGAATTTTTCACCTTTTTGACCGTATCCTGTATAAGCATTTTACCACCCCAGAAGAAGGTCGAAACGCATCAGCATATAAAACTAAGTGGCCAGGAGTCATCTATTCTACAACAAAGAAAGAAGTAATCTACATAACAGGAGAAGAGAGTATTGATACCTCTAGGACCCCGTGAATGACCTCTGACCACTAAAGGACCCCATAGTACCGTTTGGACTGCATTACTGAGGGTCAAAACATGTTCCGGTTGATTTAAAACATGTAATCTCCTCTGGGTTACACTGTAGGACACTTTTTTTTACAACACACTAATAATTGTGATTAGATATGGCACACACGGATAAATGCAATGTGTTTATGTAACCATTTTGTATACATGTTTTTTATGGTGTTGTGCATATAAGAATTTATACAAACTGTACATAATTTGTATTTGGCATTCTATTGAATGTATTACGGGTGGTGTCTCAAAGAAAAATAATGTCATGAAGTGATAAACACACTATAAATGACATGTCTTCTCTTGACTATATGCAATATAGAGGGTGCACAATTTTACATTAATAAAAGATTAGAGGTAGCTGAGTGATCAAAGACAAAGTTTAGAAACGTATAATGATCATAGATGACAACTGGAGATATGAACAAGTGACGTATCTTCACTTAAGAAAAATAAGATAAATGGTATCGGGTGTCCTTATATTTCTCAAACGTTAATTGATCCCAGCCCCCTAGATCCAGAACAGGATAATTTCCCCATTGTGACAGACATTTTCCAAAAGTGGCAATTCTAAGATAGTAACTTACAATCCAACTACACCAGTAAGCAGGATTTATCACCACTATTCCAAATATACCAAACATGGCAACGATACTCCTTTCAGATCAGGAAGTACCACTTAAACATATATAAGGGTATTCCCTATGCTAGCCTATGAGAGGAGTAGGTCTCACAGCAGTGAGAAACAAAAGAGGATGTTTGTCACTACCAGGACATGACACACATTTAAGGCACATGTCATACCTTTTACTTGCACAGCACTCTGTCCATAGGACTACCTAGGTCCTACCTTAGGGTTGACCTATGTGCAATAAAAGGGGAGTTTAAGGCTTGGCAAGTAGTTTTAAATGCCAAGTCAAAGTGGCAACAAACTATGCCCACAGGTCCTGCTGCAGCAGGCCTGAGACAGGTTTGAAAGGCTCCGTCTCTGGGTGGCACAAGTAGTGCTGCAAGCCCACTGGTAGCATTTAATTTACAGGCTCTGGGTATATAGGATACCACTTTATCAGGGACTTATAAGTACATTAATTAAGCCAAACAGGTGTAAGCCAATCATACCATGTTTTAGTGGAGAGAGCACATGCACTTTAGCACTGATTAGCAGTAGTAAAGTGCCCAGAGTCCTAAAGCCAACAAAAAGAGGGTCAGAATTAAAGGTGGAGGAAGATAAAAGGTTTGGGGATAACCCTGCAAAAAGGGCCAAGCCTAACATTGAACATTAAGCACAAAGGCAGATACTGAAAGAACCCTCGTCTTTTCATGAAGAATGAGCTGCAATTCATCACCTTTCAAACAAATGCAGCAAATGGGTGGTACATAAGTGGTACATTCATTCAAACAAATGGAAATAAATGGGTGGTAAATGAGCGCTCTCACACTACCACCCATGTTTTTTTTATGCACAACCCTATCTGTTAAGAATGGTAGACAGGGTTTGTGACAAAAGCATGGGGCAAATGGTTAGGCTTACATTTAATCCAATTATTTTTTTTGTCATATTAAGTTGCAGTAGCTCTTGTAGTTCAGCATTGAGAATAATGGAAGGTGTGATCCATAAACATTTCTGTAACCTTTCCACTTCAGTGATGCCAGTCCAATGCTTGGCAACCACAAGAGCAAGTCAGATGGCCCCAACCCTTCCACAAATCATCAAAGAGGGATGACCTCTTGAGAAAAAAAAATTAAATTATGTGTCTCTTTTTTCAAATGAAGAACAAATGAAGGCATAATAATAATTTAAATATGTACAGTTGCATTATGGAGGGAGCTCTGGAAATTGGGATGTGTGAAAGAAGCACAAATCACCTCATAGACCTCCCCAACCAGCAATTAGGAATTTTATAGATCTACTGTCCCATGACCTATAACCCTGGGCGGAGCAGGCGTAGTGCACCTAAGCGAAGTTCCACGGAGTTGGAAAACAACTCCGTGGAACTTCGCTCCGCTCCTCTATGCACCCTCCCAGAGTAATTATAAAGTAATTAAAAAGGCACTTACCTGCCATGGCTGCCTCCTCCTCGCCATGGCCGCTCTCCTTCCTCCTCCTGGCCATCCTTCTTCTTAGATAACCCCTACGTTGTACATCTTGCGCATGCGCACTTGCAAGATGTACAACATAGAGTCATAGAGTCTTTGGGGCCGGTTCCGATTCAGGCAGGAAATCACTCCGACCGAGCCGTTCCCGGAGAGATTTCCGACCGAATCAGACTCTAGCAGCCCGACCGAATGAGTACGATGCGTACGCATGCAATCGGACTCGATTCGGTCGGACTCCCATTGAAGTCAATGGGAGCCGGTCGTACAACGCGTACGCGGGCTCCCATTGACTCAATGGGTGCGAGGCGAACAAGGGCGCCCCCAACAGCGGGTACGCGTCGATGTGAATCGCGCCATACATGCACAGGTAGGGGGGACCCATGGGTCCCCCCTGTGTGCGACTTGCACGGCTACGCGTACAGGGGGGTCCGACACAGACCCCCAAAGTCCGGCTCCAACTGCCCTTTGGAGCCGGACGGCGCGAGTCGGTCGGACTGCTCAAGGCGCGCATCGTACTTGCCCGGCCGGGGAACGTCTCCATTGCGCGGTGCGAGTCGTGTCCGTGCGAGTCGGTCAGAGCGGTTCAGACCTGCAAACGAGTCGGTCGGCGATTTCGCGTGCGCTCGCATCGTACTCGCTCGCCCGGACGCTCGTACGAATCGGTTGGGAAAGAGGGGTCCGAATCGGATCCAGTTATGCCGAATCCGATTTGGTGCCCTACCGGCCGAGATCGGAATCGGCCCCATAGTTTTGCCTAAACTCCGCGTTCGCAATGGAACGCGGAGTAGGCAAAACTACGTAAACTACGCTGGCAGAGCGTAGTTACCCGCACGGGCATAATGACCTATCAAATGGTATACCTCTCAATCGCTAATCATTTCCCAACTCATACTGCACCTAAAGGGCCTTCCAGGGCTTGGAAAAAATTAAAAAATCACAGAAAAAGGGAAGTTCACCAGTCCTCCAAACAGAGGTCGTCAAGTCTTATTTTCATTGGATGAATCTCTGCTGTCTTAGTTGTTAGAAACATACATCTGGCAGTCCATCTGCCAGAAGGCAGTAGTCTAATGATCACAACATGGCCAGTGTTTCCCAAGCAGAAGACAACAACCA
Source organism: Calotriton arnoldi (assembly GCA_963921515.1). Classification (NCBI taxonomy): domain Eukaryota; kingdom Metazoa; phylum Chordata; class Amphibia; order Caudata; family Salamandridae; genus Calotriton; species Calotriton arnoldi. The sequence continues at coordinate 44,238 of CAWUFW010018886.1, read as the reverse complement.
TAACATGGCAGTCACCTCAGCAACATTTGCTGCTGAAAATGCTCCATTTAGGTCAGCAGGAATACTTTTTGTGAAAATGCCTCAAAGGTGATTAGGGAAATGAGAAAACCGCATGTGGTGTACCGCTGGTCGGGCAGAGGTAGGGGCTCTGCTACCCCAGCCTCTTGGTAGGCCACCCGCCAAACACTAAATATGGTTGGATGTATTCTCACCCCAGCATCCACTGCACACCACTGTTTCTCAGCTGGAGTTGTGCCTCTTAAATACCCATACTTTCACATAGCCACAATGTGGAAAAGAGTAAAGACCACCTCAAAAAAGCATGACAGAGCATCTGCATCATGTGGTTCGTCAGAGAAATCATTACTGTGTAAAGATGTTGGACTCTAGACCTTTCTGGTTGAAAATAAAATACTCAGAGTTCTCTTAAATTGTTAATAAAAGTTATCTTTTAATTGTTGGCAAAGTCAGGTATAGCTATTTCATTTGATCCACTGATATTTTTTATTATATTCAACAGGGGCTCTTTGGCTATCCTTTCCATTTCTTAATATTAGGCTTGTGGTATGCAACAATTTGCTATCACTATCACAATCACATTTTTATTACAACGTTTTTATTTCTACTCAAATGGCATGAGACTGTTAAATTATCAGGGCAGAAAAAGATGGGAGTGCATTTAAAATGTCATCATGGCTTTTCAGACCAAACTTCCACATTTGAATTTGCAGCTAAATGTTGGTGTATATTTTCAAGATTTTTATTATTTTGCTTATAACTTAGTCGTGAGTATTGGTGTAGTGGAAGTGTACGATAATTTTGCTGCATGTAATTTTTGGTGCTGTTAGTTTCTGCTGTGAATGGCTTACAGGGTCAGACAGCATATGTGTAATATTATTTCAATTTATCTCTCAAGAGTAAGAACACAAAGGATCTTGGGGGGAAAGGGGTTCACATTTTGAATATGCATTTAAATGGGGTTACATTTTTAATATGCTCCCAGGCCACAAAATTTTCTAATGGAACCTCTTATGCTCCACACAAGCCTTCTCCAATCTTGACTCTAAACTTAGGGCCTCATGTACTAACAGCTTTTGCCTTTGCAAACATTCATATTTGGAAAATCAGAGGATTTGCGAATGCTAAATCCCTTTGAAAATGTACAAAACCCATTTAACAATTTGGAAAAGGTTTTTTGAAACAATAAATGGGTTTAGGAAACCATAACAAATCGGTATTTTGGAAGGAGTGTGTTAAGGGAGTCCCTTCCAAGAACTGATTCCTCATGGCATGTGTTAATATTTTTCAAAATAGGTAGACCATCTAAGTGTGCTAGACCCGGTGTGCACTGCTATCTGCCCTAGGGCTACTAGTAAACAGTATTCATTCTAAATTCATCAAAGTTCAACAGATGCATAAACATAAATTTCATTTAACATTTTGCAAGATTGCATAATGTTCATGGAAATTTATGTTTATACATCTGTTGAAATTTTATGAATTTTGAATAAATATTGTTTACTAGTAGTCTTAGGGCAGATGGCAGTGCAAGCCTGGTCTAGCTATTTTGAAGAGTGTTTGAGGGTTCGGGTAAGACTCGCTCTGGCTTTGCGCGCTCAGATTCTGAATCATATATCTGTTTGATTATCACATGAAAATTGGAGTAACTTCAGTGCATCATAACTATTTTTTGCATTCACAAATGGGAAGGGGTCCCCACAGGGGCTCTTACCCATTGTGAGACTTTAAAAACACAATTTTTAGAGAATGCAGTGGTCCATGGGACCACTGCCGACTAGGAAGATATGGTTGTAAAACATTTTTTTAAATGCTTCCTGTTTTTCATTTATTAATCACAGACATAGTACTCTGCTGACTCCAGCTCACCACCATGCCTGTGATTGTAACTAATCATAGTCATTCGCAATTTGCAAGCTCCCTCATTAATATTTATGAAGTACATCAAATGGCGACCCACTATGACTCTGTATTTTGTGAATCAACCTATTAATACATAGGGCAGTTCGCAAAATACAAATGTATTTGGTAAAAGTCGATGTGCAAATTGCAACCACTTTTACTAAATGCATTTTTAGTACATGAGTCCCTCGGTGACTCGAATCTCTGGATTTAAGGTGAGCATAGGGAATGTGATCTTAATAATGACTTTCTTCCTTGCTTATTTATACAGCAGCTGAGATTGACTAGTAGGAAGCAATAGATCCACTTATTGTAAAGTTAGAACTTTAAATTCTTTTTGTAGATTTGTATGCTGCATGGCCTAAGAGAAAAGACCAACGGGAGCACCCGTAAAAAGTCCATATGCCAACGTCTGCCTTTAGTAAATTCAAAATGCTTTCAAAATAAGTGCAAGCTCAGATTAATGCAAACCGATTTTTCATAGGTTAACATGATTATAATTTCGGGGGCCAATTCGGAGAGAGTACAAATTGTTCAAAATGTGTTTGAAGATGATGCAAAGTGAATGCTTTGCTTATACGAATTATATCCTTGGTTTATTTTTAACTCTGCCTTATAGCATATTAACTACTTGCCTAATATCAGAATGTGTGTGTTTATGTATTTATTTACAAAGGGTGAGTCATCTTTTTTGTTGTAGTCCCAGATTGCTTTCATTTGTGTTGTGCTGCCATATATTTGGTACTCCTGACATTGGGCACTGCTAAACACCTTTTGGTGAAGTTCCTGTATTCTTACCCCTAAAAAATTAATTAAATAATTGGGTAACCCTTTCTGACTTATTTGGCTCGAAGGTAAAGCCATTGGAAAATGTGCAAACATCGGTCAATTGGCATAAATGTTATTGTTTCATGGGGACTGCAGTGTCCCTTTGCACAAAAGGGTTTAAAACATGGCATCAGAGTTGCCTAGCAAGTGCAACTCTAGACTGCTAGAAGTCTAGCTGCAGCTAGCACATGCCAGATTAAACACCAAGGATAAACAGGGGCTCTATTATGTAGAGGGCGCACTTTTCCTGTTTGCGCCGGGCGCACCTTAAAACAGGTTCCCCGGGCGCAAACAGGGAAGTGCTCCCTATTACATGTAATGTGCTGCCCGCAGGCCAGCCGCTAACTCGCGCTGCCCTGGGGGCAGCACATTCATGTGAAAAATGGAGCTGCTGCTTTGAAGCCGCTCCGTGTTACACAGTGCAGGCGCAACCCAACTGCATTTTTAAGGGGATTAGAGATCCCCTTGCAGGCGGGTGCAGTAATTGACTGCACCAGCCTGCAAGGGGATGTCTGGGGCGTACAAGGGACCCCCTTCACCTCCTCCAGAGGGCTGCCTTTAGGGGAGGGGCACCGACAGTGTGTCAACTTTAGGTGGCACACTGTCAGTGCGCCTCCTGACAGCTTCTTTGCCTCTGAGCCCGCTTATATAATACGGCGTGGGTGCAGAGGCAAAGGGATTCCCTCAATTGCATGGAACCCCTTCTGAAGATAGCGCTGGATCTTTATGTGTGCCAGCACTATCAATATTACAGAAGGGGATGCACAAGTGTCTGCAGCCCGTTCTGTAATACCAAAGTACCCCAGGGGGGCGCGCAAAGTGGGCGCAAATGCCTGTTGCGCCCCGGGGCACTTTCATAATACGGCCTCAGGTCGAACAGTAGATATTCAACTATGATAATACATACTACTAGTTATATTGAATGCTATTTGCTTGTGGATGATTGACTGAATGGTTGATTTATAGATTAATGGACTGCATATCTCTGGTTATACTGATTGGATTTTTGTCATTTTGGTCTCAAATAATTTATTAAAGTGTACTCTATTTTCCTAAATTGGTGCAGGATGTTTCTTGAGTTGTGTTTTCACTTTACTACTGTTTGAAGCAATGCATTTATTCTTTACACATTGCCTCTAAATTATGCCTAACTGCTTTTGTGCCAAGCTACCAGAGGTTCAAGCACAGGTTAATTTGGGCTTGCTTCTGTTTCACCCTGACTGAGATTGTGGTTGCTCTCTGAGAATGGTTTTACCTGCTCACCCCATCAGTAACCCAATTTCCAACAACCATGTAGTGAACCCTGGGGATAGGGAGTACAGAGAGGTGACCTGCCCCAATACTTGTGACAGTTCCTCTGTTGCTCTAAGGTCAGGGTAGGAGAGAGGTTGACACCCTCCACTGACCCATCCTGATCCATGGAATGAAGGAAATCTGTGAGAGGTTCACTCTCCTCCTCCCCTCCATCATCTGTGACCAGTAGTATGGCAATCATGGGCATCTCAAAGTGGGGCTTGAGGAGTTCCTGGGGGTTTTCAGGTCCCCCAGGTAGGTAGCATCTCCCTTGCGCTCCTTCACCTCAAAGGACCCAGACCATCAGTCTTGTAGGGCCCTGGGCTCCACAGGCTCCATCACCTGCACTTTTTGGCTAGACTGAAACTCATCCAAAGTGACCTTCTAGCCATACCACTGCTTCATAACCTCCCCGCTGGCGTTCTGATTCTCCTTCCAGTAGTGCTTCACTTGGGTTTGGAGGTCCAGCATGTAGCTGGCCACATCCTGAGGGGTTTCCTTAGAAGCTTGCTCCCAACCCCCATGGTAGGCCATTATGGATAGGAATAGATATTGGCTTGTCACACCTACTCTTCTAGAAGTATGGAGTTTTCAAGAAAAGCAGGGTAAGCAAGAAGAATCCCATGTTTGAAATCCTTCATGCCTCTGCACCTTGCCAGCTGCCCAGCAATCGGGATTGTAAGCAGAACACCTCATTGAGTGGCCATGATCAAAGAGCTGCTGCTGCTCGCTGAACGGTGCTAAGAAAAACTTCTCAATTAACACAAAAATCAAGCACATACTATCTTCCTCTTGAAAGGTGCAAAGACAAGAGAGCATGCCGCTCCTCCATTGAGTCTTGTTCCAAGAGGTAACAGGTACTTTGACAAAGAGAGGTGATGTTGATGATGTTGAGGAGCATAAGTGCATCTCTTCAGAGAGGTTTAAAGATAGTTAATTGGAGGTGGCCTGGATAAAAGGCAGTCTATTTACTTGCCAATTGTGCAAATGGCCTCAGAGATGGCATGGATAACTTTTTCATGTTCTCGATATTGGATCTCATTATGGTGATCTTCTCACTGAAGAAGTGAATGACGGGATTGCATTTATTGACTGTCGATTGGGTTGAATGATCTGGAAGAGCACTGAGAGGGCGCAAGTATAGGTTAGCATAGAACATTGAAACTAAGGAAATGCCTAATTAATGGAGTCACAAATGATGGCCTAGCAAACTGTAAATGAGGGAAAACCATTTTGTGCATGTGCTACACTGTGTGAAGCTGTCACTTTGCATATATCATTGGAGAATGCCCTTTTGTAACACAACTACCACAATTACAAAACGATATAGATTTGTATGTGCTAGCTACAGTAAAATTGTTCTGTGAAGATAATCTCGATATTACATTTATTGATTTTCAAATCATTGCCAAAAGTATGTACTTTCCACTAGAAATCAAATCACATGATGAACCAATATGTTAGAAATGCTCTGTAACCCTGGATAGAGGCTGTGAATAAAAATTACAGTCACTTCTCCATGAAATAATTGAAAATGACAAATAGAAACCTTTGCCTCTGTCATCTCTAAATACATGAAGGGGCCTCTTCATACAATAACCTTTATGCACGGGAAGTAGTCGTACCATAGTACTAATTGATATATTCTCAAATACTATTCTCAAACATCCATCCACTCCTGTCACTATCTATTACTTGTTGAGATCTATGTCATGAGTGCAGAGACAGCTGCACACAGAAATATATGTTTTTGTAGTTAGTTTGGGATGTGGAGAGGTTGGAAAATGGGGACTATCTACTACTAAGTGGGTGGGGTTAAGAGAAATTTTAAGAGGAGTGTACTGAGGACAAGCAAACGCTAAAGCACACCCACAAGAGAGTAAAGCAATCAACATTCACAAAAGTTGAACCTACATCTACAGCAATAGTACTGACAAAACAGGTTCAAATCTACTTCAGCCAAGCCCTGGAGTAAGTCATGCACCAAATGTCGTCAATTAATTGTATTTCAATGTACTCTCATAGAACTCAATGGAGGCAGGAAACCAAATTACCACCAAATAGAAAAAAAAATATTGGAAAACAAATGGTGAAATATGTTTTTTAATATTTTGTATTACATTTCATTTTGTATTTATTAAAAAGGTAAAACAACATTAATTTTAGCTTCAAGTTATATAATAAATATTTCAACAAGTCTTCAATCACCTGCAACTCACCTGCTGCAGTCAGGATAAGGAAGTAAAATGTCAGAATTCCACCCATCACCATGTGAAACTCATTATAACATTAACCAATCATACACAGCCTGCCCACATAAGAAAGCAGGAAACAGACTAAAAAACATATGTTTCCCCATGTTGGTAAAAATGTATATTGGCTTGCCCTCATTTTGCAGAAGAATTATTTTAGGAGAGGAGATTTGCAGGCAGAGGATCAAAATCTTTGGCATGTCGAGGAAAGCAATCATTGCTAGATACTGCTTCTCACCTGTTATGATCCTTGACATGGTAACAGACTGGGAGCAGGAGCATATTTTCACCTACAGCCCACTCTCAGGTTATACCTGCACAATAATGGCTTCACTTCACCACCTTGACCCCTGGATTTCTCCAGAGGGCCAGTAGAGACACTGTAGGCATCTCACAGGCTCCTGATGCTTGTGACTGCTACAGAATACATCACCAGCAGAGTGGACCCATTAACTCCAGTTCCAGCTATTGACAGCAAAGCACTAGATCTGGGGATTGAATGGCATAAAGTTAAAGTGCATTTACGACAATTTAGACATTTTACTTTCTGGAAAACAGGAGTGATAGAGGCTGTGTAGGAGGGACATGTGTGTGATGTCTACCTATTTGTGAATTGTGGGGGAGGACAAAGTAGCATGGCTGCTGTTGGTAGAGCTTGTTGTGCAAGAGGAGTTCTGAGCCCTTACATTGGGGTTTTCATGAACAGGCAGGCCATATAGCAGGCCAAGGTACAAAGTGATGAGGAAGCATGCTTAGTGAAGCATGAGACAGAGACAGGATCTACAACCATCTCCAAAAACTACATTTGGTTCCTGTATCTTTGAAAGGTTCTCCTGCACCTGCTTCATGACACTTTTTGTTTTAGGTTCCCCCATGCTGAGTGCCTCCACTACGATGCATTGACTTATTCTGTTAACTCTTGCAATGTGCTGATCTTCTCCGCTCCAATGAGGGTGTCTGCAGGCACACCATGTTCCTTGTAATGTTCAACTACAAAGATAACTTCAAGTCAGGTCTCCTCATTAGTGTTGTTCCTCTTCCTCTTAAGTGGGGCTGTCCACATCTTGGAGTCTGTAGATGTTGTGTAGTGTCCTCTTAGTAAGGCAGTTGGAGGGGACAGAGGTAGGAGCCTATGGTGTGGTGTGTATTTATGTATCTGCAGGGCTATTATTGTTTGTCAGGTGTGTGAGATTCGAGTCAAGTGTATGATGTTTCCCTATTCCCTTCCATTTGGAGGATGGAGATTTCAACCTTGGGGGTAGAAAACTCCCCTAACAGATGTATTGTAGAAATCGCACCATAAAGTTACTACTAGTAACTTTAGGATCGTAATTTCTGTTGTAGGTAGCTCCAACCCTTCATCTGATGAGGTAGAGATGCAGAAGTCTTACTACCAAGTGGGATTTTTCTACCCAGAATTGGTTAATACAATCCTAGGCAAAAATCTAAATGTATTCAAATCTCCACACAAACTTTTCTCTTTGTGAATCAGGCTATACATGTATCTAGAATGATTTGCTACTGAACTATGTACCTCCCTGACTATCTACTTGCAAACAATGGGCCTGAGCTACAAAGGTAACTTCTACTTTTGAGTAAGTTAACACTTTTGAGTAATGTAGGAAATTGCAGTTTTGATTGAGGTGGGTAAATACCCTTGTCAAGCAACAACCACAATCCCTGTCAAGGTGAACCACAAAAGGCACTAAATTCACTTGTGCTTAACCCTCTATAGCTTGTCACAAAAGAAGTCAGGCTTAACTTAGAGGCAACTGCAGTAAAAACACAACACAAGAGAAATGTCACAGCAATTTAGAAACATAAAGTAAGTTTCAATTAATAATTAATACAAGGATATCATAATGATAAAAGTCCAGTCAGTAGAACTGAAGACATTGAATTTCAAAGCTTTAGGTAAGTACAGTGCCTCACAGTCATCTGGTCATGCTAGACAAGAGAAAAGTCACAATCTCTGGCTGGCCGCGATGGAGCAAGGGCCGTATACAGGGACCAGGTTAGTCCCAATGAAAACTGTACCTTCGCAAAGTACGTTGAAAAGAGTTCAGTTCATGGTGGAGGGGGGCGCGAGGAGCAGGGAGAGCATAAGTTGTAGCACGAAGAGCAGGTCTGGCTTCACTTACAGCCGGCGCTATTGTGTGAAGATCTGAAAGGGCATAGTGGACGGTCATTGCTGGAGCTCCGTGTTGCAGGTCACTGTGGGTTGTCTTTGCTGTACAAAGTGCAGATCTCGCGTTGCCAGTCGTTGTTGGGGGTTTCTGTAGTACGAAAAGTCGGGCTTCACTGGAGCTTCGTATTGGCAGTCATTCTGGGCAGCAGAGCCTTTGTGTGAACAGGCCTTTTTGCGGTCATGAAGAACCTAAAACTTCAGGATTTCACCTTTCTTGGCAGAGAAGTGCACTCTTATGCCAGCCAAGGGTCCATGACCCAGGAAGGCACTTCTTGGGATCAGAGACTTAATTGAGCAGAGGCCAGCAGGGCTCAGGCAAGGTCAGTTGCAAGTCCAGTAGCAGCAGGTCAGCTGGGCATTTGCAGGGGCCTCTTGAGCTTGTTGTGTCCCTGCAGCTCAGAACAGGAGGTCAGTCAGCTAGTCCTTGGAGTCACTCTGGTGGTCCTGAGTTCAGGGAGCAGGTCCATGCTTCCTTCCTTATGCCGCAGGGCAGTCCTTCTTCTGAGTGTGCCAAAGGTCCAGAAGTGATCTGACAAGTGGTTTAAGAGGCCCAATATGTATAGCCGGTGCCAGACTTCGAAGTGGATGGACTCCCAATACAACCCCCACATCTGGTTCTGTAAATTATTTCCCTTCCTCATTCAAGGCTCCAAGTAGTCTGTGTTAACTAAAGGCTTTTGTCAGGTTACTTTGTGTGTGTGTGTGTGATGGAGGGATCCCTTTGAAATGTTATTGGGGCAGGAAACAACTCCACCTCAACATTTAGTCCCCTTTTGTCGCACTGTCTGGGAGAAAAACACAAAGGCCAACTGCCAACTATTCACAGTCATGGGATCCAGGACAGAGGCAGCAGGCACCAGAGTTCAAGAAAATGCCAACGTTCTTAAAATACTACTAGAAAGATGGTAGCATGCACTCCGAGTTGATCAAGTCCATTTATGTGGCTCAAAGGCTCCAAGTTGTTGCGTGCAACCCTGAAAAATGTGCTCCGCCCATGCGCGCAGTAAATAATTCGGAAACATTTTGGAACTTTCCTAGGTCCCAAATCAGGATGCACTGCGTTGAAGTGAAGCATATTCCCAAATAATAAAGTTCCAAAGTTTGTTCCATTTGTTTTCCATATTTATTGCTTCCATTTTAATCAATGATCCATTGTGATACAGATAAATTCAAACTCCAAATTTCATCCACATTTTTAACGTGTGCCCATCCAGGCTTTCACTCAAAACATTTGGGGATTCACCATTCCTCATAGCGCTGCATGATGTCATGGAACCCAATGCATTTCGGGCATCAACTGCCCTTCTTCGGGGGTAACTATAATAAAACAGGGCGCATATTAATCACGCATACTCTTGGCAGACTACTATGCTGTTAGTACTTTGTGCGTCCCTTTCTGATGCCACTTAACCATTACTTACATGCGTCCCATGAATTGAGAGGACATTATTGTTTTATGTGAACATGCGCATTCTCAAGGACTTTGTGAATATAACGTGAAATGAATTCCACCAAGCATTTGTAACCTTATATCATGTAACATAATTAACAATGAGAAACGAAGGACAAAAAAACAATAAGAAACACTACCTTTTGTACCCACAGTGACTGCTAAAGGAATATCTTGAAAAAAGTGTTCACATCGATAGATTTAAATAAAAATGAACCAAACACTTGTAACCTCATGTCATGCAGTGTACTTCATCAAAAAAAACTTTTTGTAAAACAAAACCTTTCATACCATCGTGTCCACGATATTCGTGTCTCAACAAAAAAGTGCTAACTTAATCTGCCTATTACCTTATAGCCAAACGTGCGCCAGCGCTTTCCAGCAGCCGAAACTAATGTGCCGTTTAAATGGTAATGTACAACGCGGGTGTGTTTAAATAATATCACGTGACCCCGAGTTCCATAGAACTCGACAAAATACTGTGACTGCCCCATGTTATCTGGAAATCTGAACAACAAATTCAGCAAAAAAGTAAAACGAAAACCTCATTCTTTCCCCTAAACACATCATGAAATAATAAACATATCAATGACTACCACACATATTCTAAAATTAGAATGATCAACATTATAACATAGTGTACAATACTACAAGCCATTAAGCATACATGTTTCCTTCATGAAATAATCGAGTTCTGTGGGACATCGAAAAAAGGGAGAGTCTGTTGCTGTCGTCAATATGTGTGATTATGGGGATGAGTTACGTGCCGCTACCCTATGGGTTATTCCTCTGATACCTTTTAAAACATATTTTAACTATTTTTACCTATCTTTGATTATTGTAACTTTGCTGAATATGCACTGTGTTCACCGCCAATTTGGCCCGGTTGCTTCCTGGTGTGACGTGGGTCTAGGCGCCCAATCACAGCGGAGGGGGGCGGAGCCAAGGCTGCTACCGGACTTTTAAAGCCGGTCGCAGCGCGGGAGCGGGCACCTAGAGTTACGGGCCGCTACCCTATGGGTTATTCCTCTGATACCTTTTAAAACTTATTTTAACTATTTTTACCTACCTTTGATTATTGTAACTTTGCTGAATTTGCACTGTGTTCACCACCGATTTGGCCCGGTTGCTTCCTGGTGTGACGTGGGTCTAGGACCCCAATCACAGCGGAGGGGGGCAGAGCCAAAGCTGCTATCGGACTTATAATGCCGGTCGCAGCGCGGGAGCGCAGCGGGCACGACGGCGGCGCACCAAAGGCAAGCCCGTCTGCGCCCGTCCACGGATGTCCGGGGCTAGGAGCTAGGGGCTAGGTACTATGCCCAAAACACTGTCTACTCCTCAGCTGAGCTCAAACAGCTCCACTCTGTCAAGCTTATACCCAATCTTTCTACCCTGAACAGCTTGGTTAAGTATGGGATTATGGCTACTAGATCTACCTTCCCTGAATTATTATATAATACTACCCCCCACAAGTCACAGGACAGAAATAAAAGTCCAAAGCTATCCGTCCTATTTCTTAACACTCGCTCTATGGTAAAACATCAATTGGACATATTCCTTTTACTAGAAACTGAGCAGCCTGATATTCTCCTGTTGACTGAGACTTGGCTCTCCCATGACTCGTCCCCCGATATTCTGGCAGCCTTACCCAAGGATTATTATATTCTTCATGCCAACTGCCCTCAGGGGAAAGTAGGTGGAGGAGTCGCTGCCATAATACACAATTCCCGGAAATTCACTGCACTAGAACCACTAGACCTACCGTCAGTTGATAACTTAGTAGTTAAATTAGAATCTGACACAGCCCCCCTGATTTGTGTCCTGCTCTATAGGCCCCCCCACAGCATGCCCCTATTTCCACAATCTCTGGGCGAACAGGTAGCTCACCTTATCACTAATCATGCAAAACGTCTACTGATTGGTGACTTTAACTATTGGCCCTCAATCTGCAGAACTATCTGATTTACTCACGGGGCTCATACTGGATCAAGTCTGGACAGCCAATCTTAATATATCCACCTTGTCGACAGCACCTTGCATATGGTCTGACCACCATTTAATTAAATTTACCATCAATAACATCACTCTGGGCAAAACCCCTCCTATTGTTGGGGGAACGGCAAGGAACTGGAATAAAGTTGACAAAACTTTATTTCTTAATACTTTGGCTAACACTGTCCCGCCCGATCAACTCTCTGTCAACCTTAGTGACGAGAGCCTAACAACCTGGCTATCAGTTGCCAGCAACATGCATGCACCTCTAAGAAAATTAAGCTTTGCCAGACGTCACAAAGCTCAAAGATGGTTCTCTGTCGATCTTAAAGCTCAGAAATTAGCTCTCCGGCAATTTGAAAGGAGGTGGAGATGCAACTATCAATCAGAGGACAAACAGATCTTCTTAGAGGCGATGAATAATTACAAAAAAGCTATTTTGGCCACTAAAGCCGCCTATTTTTCCTCTAAAATTTTAACCACCACCAATAAGTCCAAAGACATTTTCTCCATTGTTAATGAGCTGTCCAACCCTGACAGAATTACAATAAAACCCACCCCCTCTCAAACCTTTTGTAATTCTTTGAACACTTTCTTTATTGAAAAGATCTTCAAAATTAAGGCTAGCATTCCGAAGCATCCCAACCCCAACGTCAGCCCTACTGCATCCAGGAATCCTTGTATTTTTAATCAATTCCCGCTAATAAGTAACCAGATATTCTTGGATCTCCTACTTAAAATTAAATTGGTCTCACCTAGGGACTGCTGCCCTCCCAGCATCCTGAAAGAAGTATTCACTGCTATTCCTGGCCCAGCTCTTTCTCTTTTGAATGAGTCACTGTCTCAGGGTTGTGTTCCTGCAACTTTCAAGGAGGCAATCGTTGTACCCCTCCTGAAAGAATTAGGAACTGACCCCCTAACCCCGGCAAATTACCGTCCTATATCCCTACTTCCATACTTGGCTAAGATTTTGGAAGCCTATACGACTAGATGTCTGTCCGCTTTTTTGGAACAGTCTGAGTACTTTGACCCAAATCAAGCAGGTTTTCGTCCAGCACACTCTACTGAGACTGTTATACTGTCAGTACTGACACTCTCCGGATGGAGACGGACAGGGGTCATCCGCAAGCCTTGGTGCTGATTGATCTCTCTGCAGCTTTCGACACGGTCGACCATGATATATTGGTCGACCGTGTCAGAGACGCCGGGATTCAGGGGTCAGCTCTTGGCTGGATCTGCTCCTTTCTGGAAAACCGCTTTCAGTCGGTTCGTACTGCTCAGTTCACTGCCCCTAAGATGAGAATTTCCTGCGGAGTTCCGCAGGGCTCATCACTTTCCCCCCTTTTGTTCAACCTCTATCTTCTCCCTCTGGTCCAAGCCTTGAAAGAAAGGAAAGTTTGCACCTTTAACTATGCTGATGATTTCCAGCTAATCTTCCCCATCAGCAACACTCTCGACTCGGTCCGCAACTTTCAGACCACCATGCTGTTCATCGGCGAGTGGATGAACAGCAATCATTTAAAACTTAATCCAGATAAAACTGAGCTAATCCTAACCGGTGGGACTCAGAATCCCTGGAGCCCTCACTTCTGGCCAACAGAATGGGGCCTGCCCCCTTCTTCTTCTACCTCAGCCAAAAGTCTTGGAGTAACACTCAACAGTGACCTCACCATAAAATCCCAAATAGGGTCAGTAATTTCAACCTGCTTTTTCCAACTGAGGAAAATAAAAAAGATCAGAAGATTTCTCACGCAGGAAGCTCTGATCCAGGTGGTCCTTGCTATGGTGATGTCCCATATTGACTATGCCAATTCCCTATATTTTGGCATCCCTCTGTACTTAGCCAAACGACGACAACTTGTACAGAATAAGGCAGCAAGACTGATTTTTCAGCAACCCAGGCACCAACATGTCACCCCCTCATGAGGAAGCTGCATTGGCTCCCTATCTCACAGCGCTGTGCTTTTAATGTATGCTGCCTTATCTTCAAGTCCCTCAATGGAAGTATTCCCAAATTCATGGATAATCTTATCCAAAAGTACGCACCTCTGCGCAACTTGCGCTCAGCGCATAAGTACCTTCTGTCTACTCGCACTTTTAAACTGAAGCTACTGGGCGGCGCCAGGTTCGCTGTTTTAACACCTAGATACTGGAATTCCCTCCCTGTTGAAATCCGCTCCTGCACTGACCTCCTGCGCTTTAGGAAGCTCCTTAAAACTTGGTTGTTCAGACAAGCCTATGATTAATTCCCCTGGGTCCCGGCACCTCTCTATGTAGCGCCATGAAACGAATCTGGTGTACGTGCGCTTTACAATTTTTTTTAACATTACATAACAAGGGTGAACCTCCAATGTTGTGTTATCCAAAAGTACAAAGGACCATATTTCATTTGCATCAATACGTTGTCCTTGGGTGCAAACATACCAGAGGACGGAAAAGGTCAATACTACTAGAAAGATGGTAGCAAGCACTCCAAGTTGATCAAGTTCATTTATGTAGCTCAAAGTTGTTGCGTGCAACCCTGAAAAACGCGCTCCGCCCATGCGCGCAGTGAATATTTCGAGAACATTTTGGAACCTTCCTAGGTCCCAAATCAGGATGCACTGCGTTGAAGTGAAACATATTCACAAATAATAATGTTCCAAGAGTTTGTTCCATTTGTTTTCCATATTTATTGCCTCCATTTTAATCCATGAACCATTGTGATACAGATAAATTCAAACTCCAAATTTCATCCACATTTTTAACATGTGTGTGGTAATTGCCTTCCCATTACTCTGTATTAGTGAGCTGCTCTCAAATAGAATACATTATCTTTAGGAATCTAGAATGTATTAAGGGTCTGCTTTGGTTGCCTAGGACTGGGAGTCAGTTGCTGCTGGCTGCCCTGTGGCTAGGACGTTGTTATACTCTATACCAAAAATAAAGAAGATCTGTTCAGCTGTTATCCTGCTTCCTCGTACTTCACACTGGCGACGAGCGTGGGATGACCAGACCCCATCCAACAAGACTATCATCTCTGACAAGCAACAAGAAGTTTGTTACATCAAGATCTTCACTTTCAATCATCTAAAAGAGCTTCCGTTTAACCTGCTCTTCTTCAGCAACGTCCTAACACAACTGTGTCACCTTCAAAATATAAAGGTACTGTGCGCGCTTTCTTTTCAATTTCTAAGGCGCTTTCCTTCGCATCAGTCTAATTTCAAGAGACTCTTCTACCCTCTTAAGCTGGCCCCACTGCGCTCCACCCACTCGCGCTACAGCTTATTTATTCATTAATTAGACTCTGCTGTTATAAAGAATTATACGTAAAGTACGAGGCAAAGTCTTCCCGCAAGCGTTTCACGAGCATTATTTAATCATATACTCGCGCCATACCTGCTCGCGCCGAACACCACGGAATCTTTCCTCCACTTCATTCATCGTGACACGTTGATTACGCATCACGCCTCTCATCGCTCTCGGCGTCTTGTTACCCAGCAACCAAGCTGTTTACGCGTGACGTTTCCTGTCCTTCAACGCTTCCCAGCGTCTTTGCTGTAGCTACGCGACGCCTTACTTACATTGCGCTGACGCGCACAGCTGTTCCTACGCACGACGATTTCACGTTTATTGTTCATTCTCGGAGCTCCTTGACAACGCGCTGATGCGCACAGCTATTTCTACATTGCGCTGACGTGCACAGCAATTACGAACCTCTTTCACCGAGTTTGTGCTGTTTTTCTCACTACATAAAAACAGCGCTGTTTATTATTTCTTGCAGCCAATTAGCAGCAACGACAAATTCACGCTGACACACACAGCACTACTAAGTAAATTTCGTGTGTCAGCTATGATTACTGTTTCTCTTTCAAATACTGCTTCACGCTGACACACACAGCATTACTAAGTTCAATTTGTGTGTCAACTGTGGTTCTACGCTGATACACACAGCTTATGTTTCATTTCCTGGAACATTTACTACTTCCTCACTACGCTGGAAGACATTATCTAATAAGCTGCTTACTGTACATTCAAGATTTGATTACATCGAATTTGAATTTAAAATAGGAGCAATATACCTTGAATATTTACTTACTTGTATAGTTATCTTTACAATATTTATGTAAACACTTTCTTCATTAATTACAATTTTACTTATTTTACAATTTGATACATTATGCAAAATGTAACTCCTCCTCCGTTTTTCCTATCTAACCCTGGGGATCCAAATATACGTTGGTCAAAATGGAAAAACGTTTTCCTAAATTATGCAAGGGTTTGTGGAGTATCTCTGAGCGCTGAAAGAAAATCAGCATTACTTTTACACTGTTCAGGTTCGGAAGGACAAGAGGTGTTTGAACATCTTCCGAACCTAACTGACAAAGAATCAGATAATCTCAATGAATTTAAATCTGTCTTAAAAAACGTGATAAGCATTATCTCCCTAAGGTTAGTACCATTCTTGAACGCTACCATTTTGGTAAGCGAGTACAAAAATCTGATGAGTCTGTCGAAGCATACATTACTGCTCTGCGTAAATTAGGTGCCACATGCAAATTTGATAATTCTATTGAAGAACGCAGACGTGACCAATTTATGCTGGGCTGCTCTGTTGAGAAAATTAAAGATGAACTTTGGCAGAAGGATGATCCAAAACTTGATGAGGTTGTTGCAATAGCAAAAAGAATTGAACACTCTGGGGCAGATTTACAAGCCCCTTGCGCCACTTTTGCGTCACTTTTCCCATGTTAAAAGTGACGCAAAAGTGGCGCAAGGGGCTTGTAAATTTGCCCCTCTCTTGCTTGTGTAGAGGTCATTAAAAAAGAAAATGGTGCTTTAGAAGAAAAGGTTCACAGTGTTACTAAAAAACCATCAAAGCCGATTTGTAAACAACGTGAACCTACTCACTCTACTTACTCTTCCAACTCTCAATTTAAGGGTAACACAAAGATAAAATGCTACCGTTGTGATATGTTAGGTCATCTCGCCAATGACAAATCATGTCCTACCCTCACATCAAAGTGCAAAAACTGTGGAAAAGTTGGTCATTTATCCAAAGCCTGTAGAGCTAAAAAGAATAAGTCCAACAGGCGGGTCAAAGAAGTTTTGGTTGAGAGTGGAAGTGACCCTGACTCTGATGACAATGAACTACACTGTGGGGAGGTTATTACACCAATGAGTAAAAACAAGTGTAAAGGTCCCATTGACCTGGTCTTAGTGAATGATTGCAACATCAAGATGCTATTCGACTCCGGGGCAAAGATCTCTCTCATTCCTTAAGAATTTTTTGATTTGAATCTGCGTGGGAAAGTCACAATTTACAAGCCAGATATAAAACCCTTAGCCTATGGTGGTCAACCTATAAATTGTTTGGCTACTTCATGGGCAATATTGAATACAAAGGCAGGTTGACTGCGGGGAAGATATGTATTTCTTGCAGGGGTGACAGCATAATCAGCTGGTTTCACCAGGCTGATCTAGGTGTATCTTTAGTCCCTGGTGGTGATCCCTGCATTGTACTCAGAGACATCTCCTCACAGTCTGCTTCTTCAAAACTTGTCCCGAGCGAGCATTGTACAAGTGTTATTTCTAGTGCGAGTGAATTGAACACTAGTGTTATTTCTAGTGTGAGTGATTCAAATTGTATTCTACGTTCTGAATTCAAGGAAGTCTTCTGCGAGAAGTTGGGTTGTCTTTCAGGCTACACGCACAAGATTGTACTAAAGCCTGATTCTCAACCCATCACATGTAAAGTACGCAGTGTACCTTTGGCTATGAAAGAGTCTATGCTTAATGAACTTGAGAATTTAAAGAAAGAAGGTATTATTGTTGAAAGAGAGGCCAGCGAATGGTTGGCTCCGGTGGTTTTGGCATGCAAGGCCTCCGGTGAGGTTCGCTTATGTGTGGACCTTTGTGCTCTCAACCGTGCGGTGGTCGCTGACAAGTACCCTCTCCCAAACATAACTGAAATGTTAGCCCAGCTGAGGGATGCACGCATCTTCTCCACTTTAGATCTCCGTGCGGCATATCACCAGGTCAAAATTGATGAGAAGTCCATGCACCTGACTGCCTTTATAACCCCTTTTGGAACATACAAGTTCACACGCCTTTCCTTTGGCTTGATCTCTGCTGCGTCCGTCTTTCAGAGAGTCATGGAAGACGTGCTGAGTGGGGTGGAGGGAGTCAAGATATACCAGGACGATGTTTTGATCCATGGCTCGTCTCAGAGCGAACATGATGCAAGACTGAGATGTGTGCTTGAACGTTTCAGTGAGAGAGGTCTAACTTTACATGAGAATAAGTGCAAGTTTAATCTTTCTGAAATCGATTATTTAGGCCACTGTTTGACCAGTGAGGGAGTTAGGCCCAGAGAGCGTCTTGTGAAGACCATTGAAGAACTTCCTGTTCCGCAGTCCAGGGATGAACTAGTAACCTTCCTGGGTATGGTGGAGTACTACAATAAATTTGTTCCACGGTTTGCCTGTTGTACATGTGAGCTTAGGTCTCTCTTAAAGAAAGGTGTGAAATTCTCCTGGTCTTCTCAGTGTCAGTTGGCGTTTGAGGGAGTCAAGAAAGCTCTTTGTTCTGCTCCCTCTCTACAGAGCTTTGACACTTCTTCAAGCTCCATTCTTGTCACTGATGCCAGTTCACAAGGTTTGGGTGCCGTTCTTAAACAGATTAGGGATGGCAGGGAAGAAACCATACTGTTTCTTTCAAGAGCTCTTGTTGGTCCTGAGCTTCAATATTCTGTAATTGAAAAAGAGGCGTTGTGCATTTTCTGGGCAATAAAGAAGCTCAAGAAATTTCTCTGGGGTACCTCTTTCGTTGTTCATTCAGATCACAAGCCTCTAAAGGATCTATTTTGTAAAAAGTAATTAGATGCAGTCTCCTCTCGGATATGTAAGTGGGTCATAGCACTTCAGGACTTTGACTTTGTTTTAAAATACATTCCGGGTGTTGATAACAAAGTGGCAGACTGTCTTTCTCGCCTAGTTCCAAAGCAAACTGATGCGATCTCTCTTGACCCTGAAGATACCTGGGAAATTGATGATTTCAAAGTATGTGAGGTGGTTGAAGGAGTTGTTTCTGAGTCAGAATGGAGAGACTCTATGAAAAATGACCAAGATTTACTTAACGTATGTAGATTTGTGTCAGGAGGGTGGACCGGTATCAGAAGTTTGACTGAACGTGTTAGAAAGTTTTGGAATATAAGGAATGAACTTTCGTTGAATGATGATTTACTTTGGAGGGGAACGCGTCTTGTTCCTCCAACTTCCCTCAGGCAAAAAATAGTCAGTTTAGCCCATCTGGGACATCAAGGCATCTCCAAAACCAAGAAGAGGGTTCGTCTACATTTCTGGTGGCCTGGAATTGATATGCAAGTAGAACGCATGGTGAGAGACTGCATGGAGTGTAATGCCTGTGATAACATTTGCAAAACCAGAGTTCAGCCGATGATTATACGAGAGGCTCCTAAACGTTGTTGGCAACACGTGGCCTTAGATCTTTTGGGTCCTGTCACCTCCAAGACGGGTCAATCTTATGTTCTTGTGTTAATTGACATGTATTCTAGATGGCCGGAGATCAAAGTCACACAGAGTATAGAAACTAAAGATGTCATAAAGTTTTAAGAGAACATTTTTTGTAGGGAGGGTCTTCCTGAATCTCTCCTGACGGATAATGGCGTACAGCTGAAATCAAGAGAGATGGAAGAGTTCTTGGCCAAGAAAGGAATTGAACACAAGCGTTGTTCTCTTTATCATCCAGAAAGTAACGGAATGGTAGAGAGATTCAACCGTGTTCTGAAATAAGCAATCCAATTGGCCAAAGAACAAAACCGTGACTGGAAAGCTGCTATAGTTGAGCGTGTTATGGTATACCGCTTAACTCCACATTCTATCATTGAGAAAGTTCCATTTGAGTTGTTTAGAGGGCGCACTCCTAATACCTATATGTTTCAAACCTGGATGAGAGGGAAAGGTGCTGATAATGACACTAGTGAGTACGCTGAATGGCGTGCCCGTCAAGATCTCAAGTCTGCTAAGAGAAAGGTCAACTCTGATACCAGACATGCGGTTTCTCGCACCTTAGTAAGTGTGGGCGACCGTGTGAGAGTACGTATTCCCCAGAAGTGTGGTAGTGCAAAATTCTCCTCTCCTCGCACTGTGACCAAACTATTTCTTAATGCTGTTAAACTTGATGATGGCCGTATTTGGAATTTGAATAGAATTTCTCCTGTACGTGCTTGTGTTCTTCTTGACAGCAATAAAAAAATTGTTTCTTCTAAAGAAGTTTCTCCTCTATGTAGGAGTACTCGCACTTGTAAAACTCAGCAGAAACTACTCAGCTGGGTTTTTAAATGAATGTATCTACTCAGCTATGTTTTGAAGTGATTGTACCTTTAATTATTCCTTATGTTATGTTTTGTATTGGGGGAAGGTGTGTGGTAATTGCCTTCCCATTACTCTGTATGAGTGAGCTGCTCTCACATAGAATACATTATCTTTAGGAATCTAGAATGTATTAAGGGTCTGCTTTGGTTGCCTAGGACTGGGAGTCAGTTGCTGCTGGCTGCCCTGTGGCTAGGACGTTGTTATACTCTATACCAAAAATAAAGAAGATCTGTTCAGCTGTTATCCTGCTTCCTCGTACTTCTTCACAGTGTGCCCATCCAGGCTTTCACTCAAAACATTTGGGGATTCACCATTCCTCATAGCGCGGCATGATGTCATGGAACCCAATGCATTTCGGGCATCAACTGCCCTTCTTCGGGGGTAACTATAATAAAACAGAGCGCATATTAATCATGCATACTCTTGGCAGACTACTATGCTGTTAGTACTTTGTGAGTCCCTTGCTGATGCCACTTAACCATTATTTACATGCGTCCCATGAATTGTTTTATGTGAACATGCGCATTCTCAAGGACTTTGTGAATATAACGTGAAATGAATTCCACCAAGCATTTGTAACCTTATATCATGCAACATAATTAACAATGAGAAACGAAGGACAAAAAAACGATAAGAAACGCTACCTTTTGTACCACGGTGACTGCTAAAGAAATATCTTGAAAATTGTTCACATCGTGAACCTGCTAGTTTTAAATAAAAACGAACCAAACACTTGTAACCTCATGTCATGCAGTGTACTTCATCAAAAAAACCTTTTTGTAAAACAAAACCTTTCATAACATCGTGTCCACGATATTCGTGTGTCAACAAAAAACTGCTAACTTAATCTGCCTATTACCTTATAGCCAAACGTGCGCCAGCACTTTCAGCAGCCGAAACTAATGTGCAGTTTAAATGGTAATGCTCAACCCGGGTGTGTTTAAATAATATCACGTGACCCCAAGTTCCATAGAACTCGACAAAATACTGTGACTGCCCCATGTTATCTGGAAATCTGAACAACAAAATCAGCAAAAAAGTAAAAGGAAAACCTCATTCTTTCCCCTAAACACATCATGAAATAATAAACATATCAATTACTACCACACATATACTAAAATTGAGGAATGGTGAATCCCCAAATGTTTTGAGTGAAAGCCTGGATGGGCACACGTTAAAAATGTGGATGAAATTTGGAGTTTGAATTTATCTGTATCACAATGGATCATGGATTAAAATGGAAGCAATAAATATGGAAAACAAATGGAACAAACTGTTGGAACTTTATTATTTGTGAATATGTTTCACTTCAATGCAGTGCATCCTGATTTGGGACCTAGGAAGGTTCCAAAATGTTCTCGAATTATTCACTGCGCGCATGGGCGGAGCGCGTTTTTCAGGGTTGCATGCAACAACTTTGAGCCTCTGAGCTACATAAATGAACTTGATCAACTCGGAGTGCATGCTACCATCTTTCTAGTAGTATTTACCTTTTCCATCCTCTGGTATGTTTGCACCCAAGGACAACGTATTGATGCAAATGAAATATGGTCCTTTGTACTTTTGGATAACACAACATTGGAGGTTCACCCTTCCATCATAATCACACATATTGACGACAGCAACAGACTCTCCCTTTTTTCGATGTCCCACAGAACTCGATTATTTCATGAAGGAAACATGTATGCTTAATGGCTTGTAGTATTGTACACTATGTTATAATGTTGATCATTATAATTTTAGTATATGTGTGGTAGTAATTGATATGTTTATTATTCCATGATGTGTTTAGGGGAAAGAATGAGGTTTTCGTTTTACTTTTTTGCTGATTTTGTTGTTCAGATTTCCAGATTACATGTGGCAGTGACAGTATTTTCTCGAGTTCTATGGAACTCGGGGTCACGTGATATTATTTAAACACACCTGGGTTGAGCATTACCATTTAAACGGCACATTAGTTTCGGCTGCTGGAAAGCGCTGGCGCACGTTTGGCTATAAGGTAATAGACAGATTAAGTTAGCACTTTTTTGTTGAGACACGAATATCTTGGACACAATGTTATGAAAGGTTTTGTTTTACAAAAAGGTTTTTTGATGAAGTACACTGCATGACATGAGGTTACAAGTGTTTGGTTTGTTTTTATTTAAAACTAGCAGGTTCACGATGTGAACACTTTTTTCAAGATATTTCTTTAGCAGTCACCGTGGTACAAAAGGTAGCGTTTCTTATCGTTTTTTTGTCCTTCGTTTCTCATTGTTAATTATGTTGCATGATATAAGGTTACAAATGCTTGGTGGAATTCATTTCACGTTATATTCACAAAGTGCTTGAGAATGCGCATGTTCACATAAAATAATAATGTCCTCTCAATTCATGGGACGCATGTAAGTAATTGTTAAGTGGCATCAGCAAGGGATGCACAAAGTACTAACAGCATAGTAGTCTGCCAAGAGTATGCGTGATTAATATGCGCTCTGTTTTATTATAGTTACCCCCGAAGAAGGGCAGTTGATGCCCGAAATGCATTGGGTTCCATGACATCATGCCGCGCTATGAGGAATGGTGAATCCCCAAATGTTTTGAGTGAAAGCCTGGATGGGCACACGTTTAAAATGTGGATGACATTTGGAGTTTGAATTTATCTGTATCACAATGGATCATGGATTAAAATGGAAGCAACTAATATGGAAAACAAATGGAACAAACTGTTGGAACTTTATTATTTGTGAATATGTTTCACTTCAACGCAGTGCACCTGATTTGGGACCTAAGAAGGTTCCAAAATGTTCTCAAACTTTCTTAAAATGCCATTTTCAGAAATGTGACTTAAAATCCAACTTTACCAATACAGAGGGTTTTAAATTACAATTCATTTGAGTGTAAACATAATTTTTTTATCTGTTCACAAACTTATGTTATCACTTATTAGGTGTAATAAGGTAACCCAATGTTATCCTATGGGAGAAATAGGCCTGGCAGTAATGAGAAATGACTTTAGGCGTTTTTCACTACTAGGTCTTGTACAACTCAAACTCACATGTCTTACTTTATAAATAAGATGCATCCTGATCTATGAGCTTTTAGGGCCTACTTTAGGGGTGACTTATGTGTATTAAAAAGGAGGTTTTAGGCCTGGCAAAGGGTTTATTTTGCTAGGTCAAAATGGCAATTAAAAACTCACCAAGGGCTGCAGTGTCAAGCCCAAGACATGTTTTAAAAGGCTACTTTGGTGGATGGTCTATATTTTGGGTGGAAGGGGCTGCACCTTACTTCCACCAACTTGGTGACCAAGGTGGACCACGGAATCCTGCCCTATCTGGCACTTACTGGCCTTGATAGTCAGGCCTGCCTTCTGCAGGGCCTGAAACACTGCTTCGAGGAGGTTCAGGTTGTCTTTCCAGCTAGAGCTGAAGACCCTAATGTCATCAAAGTAGGCGGCACTGAGGTCCTCCAACCCAGTCAGGACCTGGATTACCAGTATCTGTAAGGTTTCAGGGGCATTCTTTAACTGTTAACTGAAAGGTCATCACTCTGAACTGGAAGTGGACATCTGGGGTGGAGAATGTAGACCTCTCCTTGGCCGTCTCGATTAAGGCAATATGGCGGTACTTTTATGTCAAGTCGAAGGTACTCAGGAACTTGGCAGCTCCCAACAGATCTATGAACTCATCAGCTCGGGGGATGGGGTGTACATCAGTCTTGGTGACTAAATTGAGCTCTTTATAATCCACATCAAATCGGCATTCTTGGGTGGTGTCCGATGGGGCAGCCTTGGATACCAGCACCACTGGGCTGGACCAAGGATTGTTGGAGTGCTCAATCACTACTAGCTCTAGCATCGTGGATAACTCATCCTTGATTCTGGCCCTCATTTTGTCATATAGCTTGTATATCTTATTCATCACAGGCATGCTGTCTCCTGTGTCAATGCCTTGGGTACACCAATGGTTGAGCCAGGGCTCAGTTAGAACTGGGGGAGAAGGGTTCCACTAGCTGGTGGCAGTCTCTCTCCTGTTGGGGGGGACAGAGAGGGGGAGATGTTCAATCCCTCTACAGGTCCATCATGCTCTTTTGAGGAGAGGAGATCCAGGAGAAGTTCACTCACTTCCTCCTCACCTCCATCTGTCACCAAGATCCTAGTGACTTCAGACCCCTCAAAGTGTGGTGTGAGGTAGTTAACATGCAGGACCCTTAAGGGGGTTCCTGGGGTCTGGAAGTCCACCAGGTAGGTGAACTAAACTTGCATTAATTTACCTCATATGGTCCAGTCCACCTGTCCTGCAAGGCCCGAGGCTCCACTGGCCTACATCACCCATGCCTTCTGACCAGGTTGTAACACAGCGAGAGTGGCCTTCCGGTCATACCAGAGCTTCAATACTTCCTGCCTTGCTGCTAAGTTCCCAGTGGCGGTCTTCCAAAACTACTTCATCTGGGATCTTAAAACCAACATGTAGCAGACTATACCTTGGGGAGTTTCCTTCACAAGGCTAAGATGCCCTCTGATAGGGTGGCCATACAGAAGTTCAAAGGGGCTGAACCCAACTCCTTTCTGAGGCACCTCCCTGTATGAAAACAACAGGCATGGCAAGAGGACATACCACTTCTACCTCAAGTGATTTGATAGGCCCATTATCATGCCTTTCAGGTTTTTGTTTAATATTTCAACAAGCCCATTAATTTGGGGATGATATGGTGTGGAGAACGTATATATTACTCTACACTCGTTCCACAAAGACTTAATGTATGCAGACATAAAGTTGACCCCCGGGTTGGACACCACCTCCTTGGGGAACTCCACTCGGGTAAAAATCCCAGTGCAGTCACTGTTCTCAGAGGGATGGCTTCCAGGTACCAGGTGACATGATCCACCAAGACCAGGATAAACCTGATAACCAAGCCTGTCTTGGGGTCCAGAGACCCCACAGTATCAATGCCCACCCTTTCAAATGGTTTGTTAACAACAGGAAGGGGAACCAGGGAAGTCTTCTGCTTTCCCTCTGTCTTCCCACTGGCCTGGCAGGTAGGACAGAATTTACAGAACTCATATGAGGTCATTGTCATCCAGGGCCAACAAAAGTTGATGACGAGCCTTTCAAAGTTTTGGTCTGCTCCAGAATGTCCTACCAGGAGTACATCATGAGAAATGTGAGAAGTTGGCCTGGTATATGCTGTCCACTAATTAAAGTGGGCACCTTGCACCAGTCCAAACGACCCTTATTGATGATTAGGTCAAAGATAACCTTTATGAAAACTATCCTAGTGGTAGCTATGGAGAGCAGCCTTCAGGCTTAATCTTGAAGGAATGTAAAGCAGCTTGTTTTACCAGAATATCACCTCCTGAATGACTAAATGAAAGGAGAACCATCCAAGTGTTATATAAAAATATGTATTTATTACTAAAACACTCTCTACTAATCTCTACCCGAGATTAGAATATACAGTACACAATATTAAATCAATAGAACGACAGTAAATAGCATAATACACAGCGGGCTCCAGGGGGAGACCGAACCATATACTAAAAAAATGGTATAAGAACAACTACTTCAATAGACACAGTGCCTAGAGCACGTAGAATTGCTGGGACCCCAAGGAACCACCCAGAGGAGGGACACAGGGAGCCCACGGAGGACGGGTGCAGTGTGGGAACACGACCGCGTGTTCCGTGCAACTCTATGGGAAAGTTGCGGTTGGAAAATTACAGTTTAAGGACACTTCAGAGAGGACTTCAAGCAAACCCTTTGGAACATAGAAGGTTCTAAGGCCAGCACCCTTGTGAGTACTGAGGTACCCGTGTTACCTATTGCATAGGGGTCAAGTGGTGTCGGAAACCCCGGTCGTTTTCAATGGCGTGATGCGAAGAAGTGCTGCTGCCGGGAAGATGAAAAGTGTTCGGTGGAATACAAGCCTGGATTCGGAGTAAGAAGAACCTGAAAGCAGAGGGGACAGAGTCTGGGTCACATCACGTGACCAGGGGCTCGGTAGTCGAATGCCCACCGATGTCGGGTGCTTCAGATGTGAAGATAGGATGCTTGACTCTGCAACCACGGGGACCAGGATATGTCGACGATGACCAAAGTCCAGAGGTGAGCTGTACCACAAAGGATTTCGAGTGCTGAGGGGTCAGTGTCCGGATTGAATACCAACAAGCCTTGGCAAAGGCAACCCATGCGGGAAGAGGACACAGGTTACAGTGTAGACCAGCAAGGTCCAGGAGACTCTCCAAGCTATGGGGAGTCAGGGCAAATCTGGAGCAATCAGGGAAGCCCAAGGAAAATCAAAGTGACCCTCGTCAGGACCCACAGGCCAATGGACCAAGGAGCGCAAAGGGACCTCAAGCAGAATCACAAAGTAACAGCCCACGGAGCACTCGTGGAGTGGAGGCCAAAGATCTTTGATGGAAAAATTGCTCAGGGTTGGGACTACACGTAGTCCAAAGCACAGCCTCAGGGATTGTCAAGAAGCATATGCTGCTGCAAAAGCACATGGTGCACAGGGGTTTGGGTTGCACGGTCCCCACGAGGGATACTGGTCTCAGGAATGCTGAGAGAGCAGATCAACTTCAGGGACGCTTGGGAACCCACCTCTTGTGCTGCAGAAATCTTCAGAGTCCTCAGGAGCTTGGGAGATACAAACTGGTCAGATGCGTTTAGGTGCCTGCTGCTGCAGGGGAGTAACTCCTTTACTCCAAGGGAGATTCTTCTGTCGTCCAGCAAAGTGTAGACCATTGAAGTACTTGGTTTCTGCTTGCAGAGTTTAGTCCAGGTAAAATCCAAAGTCCTGTAGTCAGGTTTCCTACTTTATACCCAAGGAAGGGGTTGGACTAACTCTGGGGACCCACCTAGGGGAGGGTCAGGACAGAAAGGTGGCTACACCCATGTCCTTTGTCCAGTTTCGCGCCAGAGCAGGAGCAAATGGCTCCTGCAACCGGTTTGAGCTGGACTATGCACAGGGACACCAAATGTGCCCCCAGTGCAGACTTTCTGGCACTCTAAGAGTGCACCCACCAGCCCCAATACACTAAAGCCTGTCTGGGAGGTGGTCACACCTCCCTGTGACAGGAACCCTATTGTCAGGCCTTCCTCTGCTCGAGCTTGGCTCAGCAGCAGGAGGGCAGACTTGTGTCTGTGGCTGGCAGCATCCATTTTGTGCTGCCCAGGTCGAGAAAGCTGGTACCGGTAGACCAGTGACCCATAGTAGTGGTTCTACAAGGGAGGAATCATACCTCCCACATCAGTACTGGTGTGGAAGTATGATTCCAAAGTGTTTGACACCAAACACGACATGTTTCCAAGCAGCCGTTTTAAAGTTAGCATTTACCGCGAGGTTATAATGCACTTAAGTATATATGGTTGGCTGCAACACAGACAACCCCGGAGAATAGATTATGAAGGCTGCAGAGGGGCTCTGCTCATGCAGGGGCACCCTCTCACACAAAACCCAGCACCCTGCCTTCAGGATTGATAAGGCCTGCCATAGGGGTGACTGATAGGTTTTTATGTGTAGTGATTTAGAATAGATATAGGTAACCTATATCTAAGTAAGGGGTGCATGCACCTCCTTACACAGGTTGCAGTAGCAGACCTGTGGTGTCATTTTGATTGGCCTCTCAGGGGTGGCACAATACATGCTTCAGTCCCTGGGAGGCCTCTGGGGTACCTATGCCCTGGGTACATGGTGTACCATATACTAGGGACTTATAAGGGTACCCCAGTATCCAATATGGAGTGTACCTAAAGTACATACATGGCAATTATAGGAGAAAGCAGATAGACTGGGGTCCTGAATAGCAGGATCCCAGTCAGACTAGGCCAAAAACAGTGAGACATCAGCAAAAAGTGGGGGTAACTATAAGAAGCAGATCCTACTCTCCTAGACAACCCCCCCCAAACGAAAGGACATTAAACTAACCTTGACCAGTTGAGTCTTCATGTTCTAAGTGGAAATATCTGGAGAGTCCATCTGCATTGGCATGGTTACTCCCAGGTCTATGTTCCACTGTATAGTCCATCCCCTGCAGGGAAATGGACCACCTCAAAAGTTTGGGGTTTTCACCCTTCATTTGTTTTAGCCATAAGAGCGGCTTATGGTCTGTCTGAACAATGAAGTGAGTGCCAAACAAGTATGGCCTCAGCTTCTTCAGAGCCCAAACCACAGCAAAGGCTTCCCTCTCAATGGCTGACCAACGTTTCTCTCTGGGGGTCAACCTTCTGCTTATAAAAGCTACTGGCTGATCCTGACCCTCTTCATTCAATTGTGATAACACAGCCCCTACCCCTAATTCAGATGCATCAGTTTGAACAATGAATTGTTTGGAATAATCAGGACTTTGCAGAATGGGAGCAGTGCACATGGCCTGCTTCAGGTCATCAAATGCCTTTTGACAGCTAACTGTCCACTGAACTTTCTTAGGCATTCTTTTGGAAGTTAAGTCATTCAAAGGGGTCACTATGGATCCTTATCCTTTGACAAACCTCCTGTAGTACCCAGTTAGGCCCAAGAAAGCTCTGACCTGAGTCTGGGTAGTGGGAGCAACCCAGTCCATGATGGTCTGGAGTTTGCTCTCCAATGGTTGAACCTGACCTCCACCCACAAGGTGGCCTAGGTATACAACCTTACTCTGCCCTATCTGGCACTTGGTGGCCTTGATAGTGAGGCCTGCTTTTTGCAGGGCCTTCAAAACATTTCTCAGGTGGACCAGGTGATCCTCCCAGGTGGAGCTAAAGACAGCAATATCATCTAGATAAGCTGCACTGTAGGCTTCCAGACCTGTAAGGACTTTGTTCACCAACCTTTGAAAAGTGGCAGGTGCATTCTTCAAGCCAAAGGGCATCACCACAAATTGGTAGTGCCCACTAGGGGTTGAGAATGCTGTTTTGGGTTTTGCATCCTCAGCTAATCTTATTTGCCAGTAACCAGCTGTCAGGTCAAATGTACTCAGAAACTTGGCAGAGGCCAAAGTATCTATAAGTTCATCTGCCCTGGGTATTGGATGGGCATCAGTCATAGTGACTGCATTGAGACCCCTGTAATCCACACAGAACCTCATCTCTCTCTTACCACCCTGGGTGTGAGGTTTTGGTACAAGGACTACTGGACTAGCCCATGGGCTATCTGAGGGTTCAATTACTCCCAGTTCCAACATTTTCTGGACTTCTGTCCTGTGACAGTGCCTGACATGGTCAGGTTGCCTGTAAATCTTATTTTTAACAGGCAGACTGTCACCTGTTTCCACTTCATGAGTGCACCAGGTAGTCTGACTTGGAGTCAGTGAAAACATATGTCTGAACTGATTCAGGACTTGCCTACAATCAGTTTGCTGCTGGTCAGTGAGGCTGCCTGCCAAGGCTACACCATCAACTGAACCATCATCAGGGTTCTGTGAGAGCAGGTCATGGAGTGGATCACTCTCTTCCTCCTGTCCCTCATCAGTAGCCATGAGCAAGCCCATGTCTGCCCTGTCAACATATGGTTTGAGCCTGTTCACATGGAGCACCCTATGGGGGCTCCTGGGAGTTCCAAGGTCCACCAGGTAGGTAACCTCTCCCTTCTGCTCAAGGATAGTATGGGGTCCACTTCACTTGTCCTGGAGGGCTGCTAGGGCCACAGGCTCCAACACCCATACTTTCTGTCCTGGCTGATAAACAGTCACAACAGCCTTTTGGTCATGCCAGGCCTTTTGCAATTCCTGGCTAAGCCTCAAGGTTTTTGGATGCCTTCTTCATGTACTCAGCCATCCTGGAGCGGAGACCAAGTACATAGTCCACAATATCCTGTTTAGGGGGTTTGAGAGGTAACTCCCATCCCTCCTTCACTAGACATAAAGGACCCCTAACTGGATGTCCAAACAGAAGTTCAAAAGGGGTGTAACCAACCCCCTTCTGAGGAACCTCTCTGTAGGCAAAGAGAAGGCAGGGCAGAAGGATGTCCCATCTACGCCTGAGCTTTTCAGGGAGACCTTTAATCATGCCCTTGAGGGCTTTGTTGAATCTCTCAACTAACCCATTGCATTGTGGGTGATAAGGGGTGGTAAATTTGTAATTTACTCCACACTCCTTCCACATAGCAGTCAAGTAACCAGACATAAAGTTTGCATCTCGGTCTGATACTACCTTCTTAGGAAAACCCACTCTGGAAAAGACTCCCAGGAGGGCCCTAGCCACAACAGGAGCTGTGGTAGTCCTAAGTGGAATTGCTTCTGGATACCTAGTGGCATGGTCCACCACCACTAGTATGAATCTATGCCCAGATGCAGTCTGAGGATCCATGGGACCAACTATGTCAATCCCAACCCTCTCAAAGGGAACCCACACCACAGGTAGTGGTATCAGGGGGGCCTTTGTAGTACCACCTGCCTTACCACTGGCTTAACAAGTGATACAGGAGCGACAAAACTCCTTTGTGTCCTCTGACATATGAGGCCAATGAAAGTGAGGAACAAGTCTGTCCCAGGTCTTGTTTTGGCCCAAGTGTCCTGCTAATGGGATATCATGTGCCAGTGTCAATAGGAAGCCCTAAACTTCAGAGGTATAACCAACCTCCTGGTGGCACCAGGTTTGGGGTCTCTACCCTCTGAGTATAATAGTCCATCATCCCAGTAAATTTTATGGTACCCACTGGCACTCCCAGCAGCCTCAGCAGCAGCTTGCTGTCTGAGGGGTTCAAGAGAGGGGCAGTTCAGCTGCTCCTGGCTCAGGTCTGCCCTGGAAGGGCCCCCTGTCCCCAAGAACTCAACCTGATCAGGTTCAAGTTCCTCTGAGACAGTTTCTTCTTCAGGACTAAGATCATCTCCCTCAAGAGACTGATCCTCACTCTGAGGCAGGGGGGAAGACACTGCCTTACCCCTACTGCTCCTTCTCTTGGAAGGCACCTGGTCCATTGTTCCAGGATCCAGGGCCTGTTCAGTGGAAGACATTTTTGCCTGTGACCTAGTCATGGCAAACACATCTGCAGGGATGCCCAGCATTTCTGCATGTGTACTGAGTTCCACTTCAGCCCACGCTGAAGTCTCCAAATCATTGCCCAATAAGCATTCTACAGGGAGGTCTGCACTTACCACAACCTTCTTAGGGCCAGTTACCCCTCCCCAAGTGAAATTCACAACTGCAAGGAATGGTGTGTCCTGACATTGCTTGCATTGGTCACTTGGTACATCTCACCAAGTATGATCTGGTCAGGGGCCACAAGTTTTTTTGTCACCATGGTGACACTTGCACCTGTGTCCCTATATGTCATGGCCTCCTTACCATTGATCAAAGGCTGTTGTCTGTATTTGCCCAGATTACTGGGACTGACAAATAAGGAGGCAATATCCATGCCTCCATCACAGACTAACACAGCCTGAGTTGGAATTCTGACTAGGCCAGAATCCATCTCAGATCCCAGGGTCAACCCTACTACACGCTTATTCTGTGTACCACCACTTGGAACTGAGCTAGGGGGAACAGTTGCCTTAGGGGCAGTGGTGGCTGGAGTAGATTCCTTGGCCCTTGGACAATTGGCATCTTTTGTCCAATGGGTCTTCTCTTTACAGATATGACGCCAAGGTTTCTTTTTGCCTTTACCCTTGTTTGATTGCGACTCCCCCCCAGATGCAGGTTTTTGGGGCCCTTGTGAAGACTTCTGGTCGGTCTTTACCCTTCTCCCCACCCTTATCTGAGGTTTTAGAATCTTGCTTCTTAGAGTCACCACCTTGGTTCTGAGCTTTCTGCTTCACCCTGGTTCTGACCCATTTGTCTGCCTTCTTTCCCAATTCTTGGGGAGAGGTCAGATCAGAGTCCACCAGGTACTGATGCAACAACTGATTTTGGCAATTATTAAGGATCTGCTCCCTCATAATTAAATTGTACAATCCTTTAAAATCACACACTTTACTGCCAAGTAACTAGCCTTCCAGAGCCTTAGTAGCATAATCTACAGAGTCAACCCAGTCCTGAGTCTGTGCTTTCTGGGTGTCTTTGAACTTAATTCTGTATTGCTCAGTGGTTAAGCCAAACCCATCAATGAGAGCACTCTTCAAGACTGAGTAATTGTCAGCATCCTTTTCTCTGACAGTGAGGAGCTTATCTCTACCTTTGTCAGCAAAGGAGAGCCACAAGATAGCTGCCCACTGCTCCTGAGGGACCCTCTGTACTTTACAGGCCCTCTCTAGTGCAGTTATCCATTTGTGGATGTCATCCCCACTCTGATAGGGAGGGACTATCTTGTTCAGGTTCCTATGATCATGAGAATACCCTCTAGATCTAGGGACACTGTTGCTGCCACCATGGGACTCTAGTCCCAATCTTTTTGTAGCTCTTTGGAGCTCTAGGGATTCCCTGTCTAGGGCCAACTTCTCTTTCTTGAGCCTGATTCTGATTCTCTCAAGCTCTAGTAGTTGGCACTTCTTATCAGAAGAGGATTCTCTCCTATGAGATACAGAGGTCCCTACAGAAGTACCTGAATGATTAGACTCCACAGAGGGAGTTCTGGATCTTCTAGGTAGACTCTGTATTCTTCCTGGTGGAGTAAAGAGAGGGCCACTGGGGCCTTCTCCCCCACCTGAAGGAAGAGTTGGATTTTCCAGGTTAGAATCATCTTGATCCTCCTGGCCAGGGTATGAGTCCAGATCAAAGAAGTGTTCACTTCCAGCTCTTTCCTCATCTCCTGTCCCACCCACTCTTTCTACTTCATCAGACCCTGGGGTCTTTCTGAAGTCATCTAGGAGCAACATCTCTATAAGACGTTGGGTGTTTGCATTTCTCCCTGACTTCAGCTTCCTAGAGGCACACATGGCTTTCAGATCCTGAAAGGTGAGCCCATTGTATCTAGTTGGCAGAGAGCCACTGGCTTCTCCTATAGAAGCATACTAGTGTGGTGTGGTGTGTGCACCTATCTACCCTAGTGGAGACTAAACTCTCTTGAGTTGGAGAAAGGGTGTGCTAGACCCTCGACTTACCCAACTCCAAGTTCAGTAGAACTTACTTATTCTAATCTTGATTATATGTACCTAGTACTTAGTGGTTTTCAGTTAATCACTCAATGAGATTTATCTGGTAAAACAATAGCAAGCTTCAATCCCAACCGCTGCACACCAATGTGAGAAGTTGGCCTGGTATATGCTATCCACTAATTAAAGTGGGCACCTTGCACCAGTCCAAACGACCCTTCTTGATGATTAGGTCAAAGATAACCTTTATGAAAGCTATCCTTGTGGTAGCTATGGAGAGCAGCCTTCAGGCTTAATCTGGAAGGAATGTAAAGCAGCTTGTTTTACCAGAATATCACCTCCTGAATGACTAAATGAAAGGAGAACCACACAAGTGTTATATAAAAATATGTATTTATTACTAAAACACTCTCTACTAATCTCTACCCGAGATTAGAATATACAGCACACAATATTAAATCAATAGAATGACAGTAAATAGCATAATACACAGCGGGCTCCAGGGGGAGACAGAACCATATACAAAACCATATACTAAAAAAATGGTATAAGAACAACGACTTCAATAGACACAGTGCCTAGAGCACGTAGAATTGCTGGGACCCCAAGGAACCACCCAGAGGAGGGACACAGGGAGCCCACGGAGGATAGGTGCAGTGTGGGAACACGACCGCGTGTTCCATGCAACTCTATGGGAAAGTCGTGGTTGGAAAATTACAGTTTAAGGACACTTCGGAGAGGACTTCAAGCAAACCCTTTGGAACATAGAAGGTTCTAAGGCCAGCACCCTTGTGAGTACCGAGGTACCCGTGTTACCTATCCCAGAGGAGACGGGTGCATAGGGGTCAAGTGGTGTCGGAAACCCTCATCGTTTTCAATGGCGTGATGCGAAGAAGTGCTGCTGCCGGGAAGATGAAAAGTGTCCGGTGGAATCCAAGCCTGGATTCGGAGTAAGAAGAACCTGAAAGCAGAGGGGACAGAGTCTGGGTCACTTCACGTGACCAGGGGCTCAGTAGTCGAATGCCCACCGATGTCGGGTGCTTCAGGTGTAAAGATAGGATGCTTGACTCTGCAGCCACGGGGACCAGGAGATGTCGACGAAGACCAAAGTCTGGAGGTGAACTGTCCCACGAAGGATGTCGAGTGCTGAGGGGTCAGTGTCCGGATTGAACACCAACAAGCCTTGGCAAAGGCAACCCACGCAGGCAGAGGAAACAGGTTACAGTGTGGACCTCTCAATAACAAAAGAGGGAGTGGAGAGGTGGTGTCCTAACCGGACACCGGGGGTGGATTCGACCTCACCTTGTAATTTGTCATAAACACTAGGATCCACCCTTGAAGGATTATGGCGGGGGATTATTGAAATCCAGGGTCATGTGCATTACCTACATTGGTTGGAAGCACATTGTGTTTCTTAAATACCCCTCACACACCAAAAGGGCCCTTGGTGTCATGCTTCATCATAGGGGTCTTCGCGCCCCTCTACGGGACGCGGCGTGCTACTACATGCGAGTACGCGGGAGCACTTATTTTGTACACTATGTGTGGTGTAGAAATGCGTGAGTGGGAGGGTCAGGAGTGAGTGAACAGTGAATGTTAAAAAATACCTAGCTCCTGTGGAGTAGAAACTTTAATATTCCATGGTGCCGGTATTGTTAAAGAGGTGTGGGTCGGAGGTGTGTTGTGTCAATGCACAAAGCCTCCTGTGTGTGTCAACATGTTTCGAAGCGTGCTGCTTCTTCTTCAGGACAGGTTAACAGATCCCTACTGTTCTCACATAGCTAGTTTGACAATGTCATCATTAATGTAATGCTACACAAATAGGTAGTAAATGCTACGTGTTAGAGACAAATTGTCTGAATGTAAAATACGATACCAAAAGGAAATTCCTTAAGGATAATTTGTTGTATGGAAGGCGGGTGCCTCATGAGCCTTAGAAAATGAGGGAGACAAGGTGCTAATTGCACTATGCACCAGGGTACTACCTCGTACAAAGATCTCCTCCTCGCGGCTCCGTGGACCAGCAAGGTCCAGGAGACTCTCCAAGCTATGGGGAGTCAGGACACGTCTGGAGCAACCAGGGAAGCCCAAGGAAAATCAAAGTGACCCTCGCCAGGACCCAAAGGCCAACGGACCAGGGAGCGCGAAGGGACCTCGAGCGGAATCACAAAGTACCAGCCCACGAAGCACTCGTGGAGTGGAGGCCAGAGATCTTTGGTGAAAATGCTGCTCGGGGTCGGGACTACACGTAGTCCAAAGCACAGCCTCAGGGATCGTCAAGAAGCATATGTTACTGCAAAAGCACATGGTGCACAGGGGTTCGGGTTGCACGGTCCCCACGAGGGATACTGGTCTCAGGATTGCTGAGAGAGCAGATCGACCTCAGGGATGCTCAGGAACCCACCTCCTGTGTTGCAGAAATCTTCAGAGTCCTCAGGAGCTCAGGAGATGCAAACCGGTCAGATGCGTTTAGGTGCCTGCTGCTGCAGGGGAGTAACTCCTTTACTCCAAGGGAGATTCTTCTGTCGTCCAGCGAAGTGTAGACCGTCGAAGTACTTGGTTTCTGCTTTCAGAGTTTAGTCCAGGTAAAATCCAAAGTCCTGTAGTCAGGTTTCCTACTTTATACCCAAGGAAGGGGTTGCACTAACTCTGGGGACCCACCTAGGGGAGGGTCAGGACAGAGGAGTGGCTACACCCATGTCCTTTGTCCAGTTTTGCGCCAGAGCAGGAGCAAATGGCTCCTGCAACCGGTTTGAGCTGGACTATGCACGGGGACACCAAATGTGTCCCCAGTGCAGACTTTCTGGCACTCTAAGAGTGCACCCACCCAGCCCCAATACACTAAAGCCTGTCTGGGAGGTGGTCACACCTCCCTGTGACAGGAACCCTATTGTCAGGCCTTCCTCTGCTCGAGCTTGGCTCAGCAGCAGGAGGGCAGACTCGTGTCTGTGGCTGGCAGCATCCATTTTGTGCTGCCCAGGTCGAGAAAGCTGGTACCGAGTAGACCGGTGACCCATAGTAGTGGTTCTACAAGGGAGGAATCATACCTCCCACACCAGTACTGGTGTAGAGATATGATTCCAAGGTGTTTGACACCAAACACAACATGTTTCTAAGCAGCCGTTTTAAAGTTAGCATTTACCGCGAGGTTATAATGCACTTAAGTATATATGGTTGGCTGCATCACAGACAACCCCGGAGAATAGATTCCGAAGGCTGCAGAGGGGCTCTGCTCATGCAGGGGCACCCTCTCACACAAAACCCAGCACCCTGCCTTCAGGATTGATAAGGCCTGTGATAGGGGTGACTGATTAGTTTATATGTGTAGTGATTTAGAATAGATATAGGTAACCTATATCTAAGTAAGGGGTGCATGCACCTCCTTACACAGGTTGCAGTAGCAGACCTGTGGTGTCATTTTGAATGGCCTCTCAGGGGTGGCACAATACATGCTTCAGTCCCTGGGAGGCCTCTGGGGTACCTATGCCCTGGGTACATGGTGTACCATATACTAGGGACTTATAAGGGTACCCCAGTATCCAATCTGGAGTGTACCTAAAGTACGTACATGGCAATTATAGGAGAAAGCAGATAGACTGGGGTCCTGAATAGCAGGATCCCAGTCAGACTAGGCCAAAAACAGTGAGACATCAGCAAAAGGTGGGGGTAACTATAAGAAGCAGATCCTACTCTCCTATAAGAAAGTCCAAGTAGGAAGGCTCTGTAGCACTGAGGGAAGACCAACACACAGGTTGCCCCAGGCTCTAGAACCTTAGACTCGCTGTACAGGTGTTGATCACCAGAGGTGTTTCCATTTGCCTGGGCTTGGGCCTGGCACGAAATGCCCTTGAGAGTAGGGCACTCCTTCTGCACTTTGCAGACCTCTGTCCAGTAGGAGACTCATTCAGCTTTCCTACCGGCCAGTACAGGTAGGTCTCCAAGGGCAACAATGTCTTCCCCTGTTAAATTAATTTAAATTATTCAATTTTTTTAAAAATATAAATAAATATACATTAATATTATTAAATATTTGAAAATAGTGGATATTTGCAAATGTGCATTTTGTCAATGCCGAAAAGTAGTAAACTTGCTCAAAGATGTAAACTTACTCAAAACTACAGTTTGTGAGCCAGGCCCAAAATAGTTATCTCAGGAAAGTTATGCTTGGCATAGTATGATAATGCACCTGCATTCTTGAATCCACTTTCTCCATTGTTTTTTTATCCTGCCTTTAGGTATCTTCGTTTTTCCAATCACCTCTGGTAAAATGTAATCTGTGTCCAATTTTGCTCTATGGCAATCCACCATGCTTATTTTCATGCAGGATATAAAAGGTGATGGAACAATGTCCTTGTCCTTTGTGATGATTGTCACAAACACAGTCTGCTTCTTAGCAACATATGGCCATATTTACAATGAAATGTCAGAGCTCGGAGCTGCGCCAACTTTGGCAACGCCGCACTCCGACATTTCCAAAATGCAGGGATGCGCCATATTTAGAACAATTTGGCACACCCCTGAGTTTTTCCTAGCGCTGGCACTAAAATTAGCTGCCTAGCGCCTATGCACTATGGTGCAAGGTTGCCTGTGTTGCAGGGAATGAATGTTTATGTGCAGGAAGGTGTCCCTTCCTGTACATAAACAATCCATAATGTACTTCTATGTGTGCTGCATTCAACCCAGATCTGTGACTGAGTGTCTGAAAAGTTTCAGCGCTCTCTCCATCATCTCCTTGTGTTTGCATTGTTTGCCCTACGTTGGCAGGGTATGGACAGACGTGGGTCCCTTGCTCACTTTGCCACTGAATTCAAGCTAGCCTGGCTGATGAGGGGTGTAACCCCAAAACCGGTCCCGGGATGCTTGTTTCCAGTCCAGGGAAGACCTGGCTTGGCAGTTCTGGCTGGACTGTTCCCATAAGGAACAGGGTCAAGACTGATTTGCATATGGCTGGGTCTGAACTGGGGTAGTGAAGTGAACTAAAGTGCGATGATGGATTCAACCCAGATCTGTGACTGGGGATGAGTGTCTGAAACGTTTCAGCACTCCGTCCATCATCTCCTTGTGTTTGCTGCATTCCGCAGCACATATAGAAGTAGCAAATCGTCAAAATGTAATGATGGTTTATGTGCAGGAAGGGACACCTTCCTGCACATAAACAATCATTAATGGCGTTTTGCTCTTTCTATGTGTGCTGCAGGATGCAAAAACACGGCGAAATAAAAGTATTTCTCCCTGTTTCGCCATTCTAATGCCTGCTCTTGCATAGCATTAGTTATTGGCGCTGACTCAGTTTACACAACCTTGTAAATCTGGGGTAGTGTCAAAAAGCAATGGGTGTTGCGGTGGAACGCCCACAGCAACACCCATTCCACGCCCCTTTCACGCCTAGCAATGCGTGTAAAGGGGCCGTATTTACAAGGCGACGTTAAGCCATGAAAGTGGCTTAATGCCACTTTGTAAATATGGAGAAGGGCATAGCGCCACCAGAACATCACTAAAAGTGACGTTACAGCGGCGCTATCCCCTTGTAAATATACCCCATAGTTATTAGATGGTGCTCTTTTACTCGGCGAAGCACTGCCCTGTGCCTTTGAGCAGGCATTTATTTGCAAGTTATCAAGTAGTTGGCCTCCAGTTTGCCTGCTTTCGGAACACAAAAAGCAGAAGGACTTCTAACTTCAACAAGTCCAGTTAACTAAAGAGGACTAAATGGTGCAGGAGAACTAGCTGAAGAGGGATCTGGTGACGAGAATCCTGCCCCAGAGCTGGCTTTAGCATTGGTGGCGCTCAGTGCAACAACCTTTGTTGGCACCCACCCGCAATGACATGCTCACAGATTCCCTCACTACCACTCATTTCTTCATAGCACTTGCCGAACATGTATTTTATTTGCTGATGGCGCTACTCATACCATTGCAGGGTGTCAGAGCACCTTACATGACACACGCATTACGCAGAGTCAATGAATCATACGTGTGTAAATCAGTGTATAGGAAATGTTGCATAAGATAAAGACGACTAAAAGGTGTAGGAGTCACTTGTCATCCATACAGCTAGGCATTATATTTTAAGAGTGCTTGGTCTGGAGAAGCACAAGCTCAGGATTTTAAAGTAACACACTGGTTGAGGTCGGCTTTATTAACCCCTTAACTGCTGGGCCTTTTCTACTACTACTACTACTTGGGGTAGTTTGTGCTTAGGGCTTCATACCTTTTTTTACACATAAGCTATCTATGCCAAATTTACATCCATTTTTTCCAGCATCCTGGGGATTTTAAAGGTACCCAGGGTTTGTGGATTCCCCTGGAGAGGACTGAGAAATTAGCCAAAATACAGCAACATTTTTTTGGGGGGGAAGAATTGGAAAAAAGTGCTGAAGAAGAAAGCGTCTGTTTTTTCCCCCTGCAAATGGTATTAATAAAAGGTTTACTGTGCTAAAATTACCATTTTCCCAGCTTTCAGGAACAGGCAGACTTTTGTCAGAAAACCAAACTTTTCTTCACAGTTTTGGCATTTAAATGGGACATAGCCTATTTTTCCTATTTTTTGTGCTTTCAACCTCCTTCTAGTTACTGGTAGAAATTGATATGCAACCAATAATGGATCCTGGAAAGCTATATATCTCTGAAAAATAGACAAAACTTTAAATTCAGCAAGGGGTCATTTGTCTAGATCCTACAAGGTTTTCCTACAGAAAGTAACAGTTGAAATAAACAAATATTGAAAACAAGTTGAAACAAATCAGCCATTTGTGCCTGCGTTTTCACCTGTAACTTCTTATAAGTATGGCAGATGTTTAAAAGTAATATACCATTACGTATACATATAGGATAGGGTATATAGGATGTGTAGGTTCACCAAGAACCCGAGGTG
Organism: Calotriton arnoldi; assembly: GCA_963921515.1. Classification (NCBI taxonomy): domain Eukaryota; kingdom Metazoa; phylum Chordata; class Amphibia; order Caudata; family Salamandridae; genus Calotriton; species Calotriton arnoldi. Next base: position 4,139 of record CAWUFW010018886.1, on the reverse strand, counting down.
CCCAGAGCCAGTAACTGAGCTGCACCTTGCAATAGTTTTTCATTGTGTAATGGGTATACAGCAATTCACTTTCTAAAATATAAAGAATGAAAAATAGGCATCAAGGAAAACTATATATTTCTGAAATGCAAACAACATATGGAGTTTCGAAGCAGTGGTTATTTGCACAACTCCTAATATGTGGGTACCTATACTTGCATGTGAATTAGAGGGCATTTTTGAAAATGACTTCTTTTTTTACGCATCATCTTACATTTGGAAGGCAGAAATGCATAGAAGGTCAATTGGAAATAACACTTGTTCTACTATTCTGTGTTCCCCTAAGACTCCTGATAAAAATGGCACCTTACTTGTGTGGGTAGGCCTAGTAGCCCGACAGGAAACGGCCCAAAACACAACATGGACGCATCACATTTTTTCCAATTAAAACTGACCCTTTTTTTGCAAAGTGCCTAGCTGTGGATTTTGGACCCTAGCTCAGCCAGCATTTAGGGAATCCTAGCAAACCTATACATTTTTTTAAACTATACACCCAGGAAATTCAGGATGGGGTGACTTGTCTGGCTCTCAAAGGGTTCTGTTACCCAGAATCCCTTGCAAACCTCAAACTTTGTCTAAAAAACACATTTTCCTCACATTTCTGTGATGGAAAGTTCTGGAATGCATGAGGAGCCACAAACTACCTTCCACCCAGCATTCTACCAAGTCTCCCAGTAAAAAAGGTACCTCACTTGTGTGGGTAGGCCTAGTGCACGCGACAGGAAACAGCCCAAAACGTAACATGGGCACATCACATTTTCCAGTGAAAACTGACCCTATTTTCGTGCCTAGCTGTGGATTTTAGACCATAGCTCAGCCGGCACATAGGGAAACCTAGCAAACCTATACGTTTCTTAAAACTAGACACCCAGGAAATTCAGGATGGGGTGACTTGTGTGGCTCTCATAGGGTTCTGTTACCCAGAATCCCTTGCAAACCTCAAAATATGTCTAAAATCACAATTTCCTCACATTTCTGTGATGGAAAGTTCTGGAATCTGAGGGGAGCCAGAAACTTCCTTCGACCCAGCATTCCCCCAATCTACCTATAAAAATGGTACCTCACTTGTGTGAGTAGTTCTTGTGGCCGCAACAGGAAACGGCCCAGAAGGCAACGTGGACGCATCACATTTTTCTAGTGAAAACGGACCCTTTTTTTGCAATGTGCCTAGCTGCGGATTTTGGACTCTAGCTCAGCCGCCACCTAAGGAAACCTTGCAAACCTGTAAATTTTTAAAAACTACTCACCCAGGAGAATCCAGGATGGGGTGACTTCTGTGGCTTTCACCAGGTTCGGTTACTCAGAATCCCTTACAAACCTCAAACTAAGTTAAAAAAAAAAAATGTTCTTCAAATTTCAGTGATGGAAAGTTCTGGGAACTGCGAGGAGCCACAAACTTCCACCCACCCAGCATTCCCCTATGTCTCCCAATAAAAATGGTACCTCACTTGTGTGGGTAGGCCTAATGCCCGGGACAGGAAACTGCCCAAAACGTAATGTGGACACATCACATTTTTCCAGTGAAAACTGAGCCTTTTTTTGCAATGTGCCTAGCTGTGGTTTTTGGACTCTAGCTCAGCTGGCACCTGGGCAAACCTAGCAGTACTGTACATTTTTAAAACTAGACACCCAGGGGAATCCAGGATGGGGTGACTTCTGTGGCTCTCACCATGTTCTGTTACCAAGAATCCGTTGCAAACTTCAAACTTTGTAAATTAAAAAAAACACATTTTCCTCACATTTCTGTGATAAAAAGTCCTGGAAACTGCGGGGAGCCACAAACCCATCCCACCAGGGATGACCCCCCCAAGCCATCCCTGGTGTCTAGTGGGCATTACCTGCCCATGGATCACAGCAGGGCTGCGATCCACAGCCAGGAATCCCTCTCAGGGAGGCCTCGTTTGAAAGGGGAGACTCTCCCCTTTCAAACGAGGCCTCCCTGAAACCTGGGGAGGCTGTTTTCGGCCTGTTTTCATCACCGGAGTCGAGAGCGGCCTTTCCTACGGCTGTCCTCGGCTTCGGTGGGGAAAACTGTGAAGTCAGAGCACCTCATGGCATGCTGACGTTACAGATATGGGGAGAGTCACGGAAAGCCTTCAGCGTCTCCCTCAGGGAAAAAAAAGAAACCTCCAGTGCTTTGCACCAGAGGATTTAAGGGGGCACTCCCTGGTGTCGGCCAATGGACATGCACCACACCAGGGAGGTAGTGGCCGACGCACGCACCAAAAGGGTAAATAAGAATGCATTTATACCCTAACAAATCATTTTTAGCAACATTAGGATAATGAGAAACTGAGGAAAATTAAAAACGTTCTAACCTATATCTTGCAGTTTGGCTGCAGGTCTTTCATAACAGTTCATAGCTCACAGGGCTATATGAGGATTGTGACTTATGAATTATTAAGAATAAGATTGTCTAAATGCATGGATTTTGTACACTTTGATGGTTTGAAAAAAACTGCAAGTCACAAACGTATCTCCGTGACAAAAGCAGTAATGCACTAAGCTATTTAAAATACAATTCTGTGATCTGCACAATCCATGTTCTTTACAGCAGGTTTGTTAACCCTCTGTGCTACTGTATTTTGAGTCAAAACTGCCACTAGAAAAAACTCTGATCTCTATCCAGCTTTGACATTAATCATCAGCATTATCTTGACATTTTTATTGTTATTATAGAAATGTAGTCGCTGATAGCTCTGGTTCCCCTTAACCTATTTTAATCATCTTGGTGTATTTTCGCTTATTAAATTGTTCTCTGTTTTCCTAAATTTGTTTGGGAATTTTATTGCATTGTATTCTTTACTTTGGAATTGTCTGCACTGCTTGAACGTAACGCACAGTTAATCTGGGGATTATCTGCTACTTGTGATATAGCTTCAAGGGGTTGAGCAGAGATTCTCAGAACTGTGTGTTGACCTAACCGGAGTAGGTTTATTGAGTTTGTAGTAGTGCCTCCTTCCCAAACAAATAATCCCCTTTCCAACACCCAGAAGTTCCCTCGTCGCTCAATGGGCAAGGGAACAGTTCCACCCAGTGGTTAATTTGTAAACAAATGAGTTCTGGTGCATAAAACTCTACTCAGAAGTAGCGGCTGCCACTATTAAATGTCAGCATGCTGAATACCAAAGCTGCAAAGTGTTGAATCCACCTCAGGCCTCTTTCTTCTACTGCCAGACACTTCCTGCCCCTTTATCTCGCTCTTGTGAGTTCTTGTTTCCGCTCTCTGTTACAGTTTTCCATCTTTGTCTTTCTCTTTCTTTCTCCTTTGTGCGATTTCCCTCTCTTGCTCTGAGGAAATATTTGAAGAGAAAAATAAGTGCAGGTCCACAAAAATTAGTGCTGGTGGCCCCAAAAGGCAACTACCAGCTCTCATTAAGCACTGATTTCACAAAATTTTAAATGGACCCCTAATTCCGTGGATGGATTCTCCTCCAGAGAAATATCTTTCATTGGAGGATTAGGAACTTAATCCCCAAATCAGAGGAATATACATCACTATCCAACATCAAGTAATTTCCTAAATATTAAAATATTCAAATGGCTGAATTTTAATAAAACTTAACAGCATTTGATCAGCACGGGACTCTCGCACCACATATGGAGAACTAATGTTCCAAGGACCCAAACACTGGCAGTAAAGTGTCTATTTTTCAGATCTAAATAATCCATCTGTTTAACTTACTGTACAATCGGTAATGAACTCTCCTTGCTACAGGCAGCTTGAGCTCTTTTCATAAATCCATCAAAAAGGAGTATAAAGAAGTATTGAGAGAAAGGGCTTTAGGTCAGCCATTTTCACCCATTGGCTCTCATGTGTTTATCAGGTTTTACCATTGCTTACCTAATCAACTACATCTGCCATAACCAGCCTGCCATACCTTTCATACCTGCCGTACCTACCTATCATACCTAAACTAACAGACATAATTTATCATCCCTAACCTATCAGCTACCTACCACACTTTTCAAACCTAACTACCATACCTACTTATCGGATCACTGACAGAATATCGAGGAGCAGAATATCGAGATGCCAGAATATCGATGAAAAAATATAGAATGACAGAATATCGACTTCCTATCTACAAACAGGTAAG
>CAWUFW010018885.1:0-205921 GCA_963921515.1 Calotriton arnoldi | reverse complement strand
TCACACTTTAGTTTCTTTTGGTCCTGATGAAGTGCCAGTTGACCCGTTAGGGGCAAATGGGGCACGAAGCTATGTTGACCCACTACACCTTGATAGCCCTTTAGGAAACATTACATCCGCTTAGGGCTCCCACACCTTTTAATGAGGCTCGAGCTACCTTAATATTAAAACCAATTCTGAGTAGGACTGCTCCTGACCTATTTTACTTCACTCGAGCTACCTTAATATTAAAACCAATTCTGAGTAGGACTGCTCCTGACCTATTTTACTTCACTCACCTGTGCACTACCCATGCCCTCACACCCGCATGCACCCAACGGCTTCTTCAAAAGATCTCCGACATAGAGCCCCGTTTACGGGAGCCCGTCGGGCATTGCAGCGCCGGCCCGACGAGGAGCAAGGCCCAATGATGAAGCATGACATCCCCAGGGATGTGTGAGGGCATCACGAAGAAAGACCTCCAGTTTCCCACACGTCCAGTTAGGAACTGCACACCCTTTTGATATACTGTCCCCTTCGGGAGCTAGTGTGCAGGACCTGTTTAAATATAGCTCCCCGTCCCTTATTTTTGATACATTTAGCACGGCGGCTCTGACAAGGGACCTATTCTTGCCCTCAATCCTATAGTGGCAATCCCTTTCTATAACATTATGGAGAACAACCAAGGACTATCTTTCGGCGAGGAATTGGTCTCTGAATTACTGAGAGCACCTTCAATACTCGACCAGGATGGAGGAGCAGCCGCCAGCAGCTCCAGCAGTGATTGGACTTCAATCACGAACATGAAACGCCAACTAATGAAGATCATCATGCATGGGGCTATCATGACGGAGTATCTCCGCGCCAACATAGCCCCCAATGGCTTAATAGTTACCAATACACCAAGAATATTTCTTGATGACAAGCAGTTCAAGGAAGAATGGTCGCTGGTGGCTTGGAAGTGTACCAGGGACCTGCTGGTACTAATCATCAAAACAGCCAAACGTTTGGCCGATGACCTGATAATGAAGATCACTATAGCCGAAGGGGCACTAAAAGCCACCATCGCCAGTACCGCCTTTAAAGCAAAATTGGCAGACATTACCAGAGAAATTAATGACAACAAGGATTACTTGATGAGGCAAAAAGTTGCTAAACTCCAAAAGGACATCACACGATTTAGTAAGGAAAAAATATACCCTTACCTCAAAGAAGACTACACACCCTCAGGAGACGACTACTCATCTGATGATAGCACCAACTCACGCAGAAGAACTTATTCTTCAGGAAGCAATTCCAGCACCGACAGCCGAGGGGGACGCCAATCCAATCAGCAACAAAGAATACCATCGAACACTATGTATGGATATGGACCATCACCCTACCAGGGGCCTGCACCTTTCCAAGGACCCCAGATGTGGCAATACCTTAACTACCAACATGGGCCACCACCACCTTTTGCTCCCTTTCAACCACAACCTTTTTTAGGCAGAGGCTGGGGCAGAGGGCGAGGCAAAAAAAGAAGAGGAATGCAGAACCAACCGAAGCAAGTGCATTGGCAAGACCAAACACCACAAATGCACATGGAATTGAGGAGTCACCAGGAGAAGAAAAACTGATTGTGAACCTCTCGGACCGACCCCTCACGACTACAGAAACCACTGTACTCAAACGAGGATTGGGTTTCGTCTCCACTCCCAAACTGGATCATTTTCGCACTAATTGCGAACTACAAAATCTTTTCAGGAAGATTCGCCTTAAAGCCTATTTCGGCAATCAAGCTGATTCTCCACCAACAGATACGGGATTACGCAAGCCATCCACTTTCACGCCAAAATCGAGCATGGTCCCCCCGAAGGTCCTCACCTTTGAAAGAGCTGTCCTGAAAGAAATAACGGAAAAACGCTCATAACCCATGGTTCTCCAACACATCTAAACTAGAAGCTGAAGCCATCAAAACCCTAGCTAACGACCCAGCAATTACCATCAAAGAGGCTGATAAGGGTGGTGCAATAGTGATTATGGCTACCACGGATTACAGAACCGAATGTCTGCGCCAGCTCAATAACAACTTCTACTACACTCCTCTAACAGAGGATCCCACCCCTCGCCTACTCATACGCATCAGCTCCATGGTCTCAGCGGCCCTTAACCAAGGGTGGATTTCCAAAAATGAGGCCGACTTTTTGACTAATGACAATCCAAGACTGCCCTATTTTTACATTCTGCCCAAAATCCACAAAGGGGTCAGACCGCCCCCTGGGAGACCAATTGTCTCGGGCATAGGGTCAGTCTTGGAGCCCTTGTCCAAATTTTGTGACCATTTCCTTCAACCGTTGGTCCGTACCACACCCACATTCCTACAAGACACCAGAGATGTCCTTAAACTAATTGAGACAACCAACCAAGAGGGCACCCAACCTGACGTTCTCTTAACACTAGACGTAGAGGCCCTTTTCACAAACATTCCCCAACGGAACACACTTGAGGTTGTGGAGGACATACTTCACAACAACCCATGGTCCTCGCCTACCCCCATAAGCTTCGTCATCGAATGTGCGCACATCGCGTTGACTGAGAATTTTTTTCAGTTCGAGGATCGTCTTTTCCACCAGATCCAGGGGACGTCCATGGGCAGTACCTTTGCCCCGAGTCTGGCGTGTCTTTACATGTCGGACTTTGAGGCAGGGTACTTGCTCACCGACTCCAACCCCTATTTGGACAACGTCCAACTGTGGCGACGCTATATAGACAACATCCTGGTCTTCTGGAAAGGCAATGCCAACGAGATTGCTGCCTTCCTTACTTGGATCAATAGCCTTAATCCCTACCTAAAATTTACAGCCAATAGTTCAGAACTAGAACTTCCCTTCCTTGACCTGCTGATCATCAAAAAACAAGACAGACTAGATACCATCACTTATAAAAAACCTACTGACAGCTATTGCCCATTACTCTACCAAAGTTTCCACCCCAAGGCCCTCAGAGAGAACCTACCCTACGGTCAGTTTTTACGCATTCGTAGAAACTGCAGTAATGTGGAGGATTACAAAAGACAAGCATCAGAATTGAGTACGCACCTAGCTGAGAGACAATACCCACCCAGCACAATAAAAAGTGCCCAGAAAAGAGCCCGTAAAACACACACAGGTTGGCCCTATTGGAAACACACGCCAAACCTAAGTCTGACCTCATCACATGTGTCACCACTTACACAACTGAATCAAACATGTTAAAAAGGGTCATCAAAAAACATTGGAAAATACTCCAGATAGGAGATTTATCCTTGAGTAAACCTAGGTTCGCATTCAAACGTACCTCAAACATCAAAGACCTACTCATTAACACCAGACCAAAAAAGAATACACCATCAGCCCCCAATACACTGTGGAATCTTCCACCAGTTACTGGACATTACCCTTGTGGACAATGTATAGTCTGTCCCCTCACCTCAGCAACTAAGACCATTGCATTAACCACCAACTGGACATGGAATCTAAACAAGCATACCAACTGTAACACACGCAATTGTGTTTACTTAATCACTTGCCACTGTCACCTTCAGTATATAGGGATGACTACACGTCCAGTGAAAACAAGAATCACCGAACATAGAAGTAACATCAGGTGCAGAAAGACCAATACCAAGATGTGTGCACACTATGTTGAAGAAAACCATACCCCTAATGACCTACACTGGACCATCCTTGAAGCCTTCCCCAACATCACAAAAGAAGCTCTGTTCAGGAAGGAACAATGTTGGGTTTTCAAACTGGGAGCTCACGACAGGGGACTCAACGACGATATTCCGTGGGCGGAACTGAACCATTAGGGATGACCTTCTAACCATCCTCAATTCCCAGTATCCCCTACCTTACCTCTGTCCATGTATAATACCTCCGCCTAGACACATACCCCTCATTTGAGGTTTCAACCAGTGCCACGGATGCCCAATCTAAGAGACAAGCGGCATGTTGCGCATTCAACTACAGACCTCAGAGTACCTGTCACACTTAGTTGCCCCGTGTTACATCCTGCCTTTCCTCTATAATACTACTGGGTCACGACCTTTATACCATCATTTAGGTCCACTGCTTTGAACAGCAGGTCAGGTATTACACAATCAAATATCAAGAACCGGTGTCTTTCATACCTTATCCATACACAAGAGTAAACCCCAATTTTTAATTGGTTTTACATCGACCTGCTCCAATAACACCTTGGCGTCAAACAATGGAAATTAGACACTATCCCAAACAGGGCCACATACTATTCACCATATTCCAATGCATCAGTTAATCTGAGCAATTGATTAACTTGGAATTGGTCTTATACTTCCACCTGCTCACAACACTCTTAGCGCCAAATTAGGCTACTGAACGAGATTGCACACTTAGTGTTCGCCACACTTGGTTCAATAAAGCTAACTCGAGAATTTCACACCCAAGATGGCCGCACCGGTTATCTCGCCAGCCTATGCACGCCCCACACGTCTCAATAAAAGCCAGAACCCGGAAGCACCCGGCACGGGGTCCAGGAGCAATGGGTAGGATCCACGCTAGTCGTCTGCCTCCCGATGTGAGTATCTCATTGATATCTGGATTTCCGGTAAGCAAATACCGCATGCCCGCATTTGACAAATGCTTACTTTCTCTACAGCCTTAGAGCAACGACGTGCTCTGCCTCCCCCGTCAGCCTTAGGCTACAGCACTAGGGGTGAGTGTTTTTCCGATGTTTTTCCTATGCTTTTCCTTTTCAGGCTTAGTACTCCATAAGGATCTATTTGGTATAGTTTAGCACGCGCACGCTACCACCATTTAAACGGTATACATTAATTTGGGTGCGGTCACCGTTTACCGTCAATTTTAAAACCTAGCGTTCGGCCGGTCTAAGCATATATCCCCTTTATTTCCATGAATGTTGGTTACGCCCGGCATTAGTCATGCAAGGACCATCAATTTCGGTTTACATCAGCACAGGCATGTTCTTCACCGCACGCATGGTCCCCCTGCATCACCACAGTGACTGGCAATTCCTTATCTGTTCATAACACCAGGTTTAACTGGATACCTGGTCACACTGGATACCAACACAGGTTCGAATACTACTTCCTGCCTCAATTTTGCTCGAACTGGCAATTGTTACCTAGTTTGATGCACAACTTAATTGTTCTCCTTATCACGTCGTGTGATATATGAAGAACACACTGACTTACCCCCACAGCTCTTGAAACACTGGAGCCCATTTATCGATAACAAGCAAGCATAAAACCACTAAGTCACACACTGCATGCGCATGCCCCATTATAATTTAATTTAAATTGGTATCTTTAATGTCGATGGAGCATGATGACATAAGCTCCTGCTTTTAATGTTTTTAATGTTTTTAATGTCTACTTGGTTGTCCCCCTTTCTCTCCCCTTTTTCACCAGGTCTACAATACCCCAGTACTAGCCTACTAGGTTACCCCCTACCGTGTCTGGAAAACTAATCAATAATTATAAACCCAGACGGTAGTGCACCACTCACACTTTAGTTTCTTTTGGTCCTGATGAAGTGCCAGTTGACCCGTTAGGGGCAAATGGGGCACGAAATATGTTGACCCACTACACCTTGATAGCCCTTTAGGAACATTACATCCGCTTAGGGCTCCCACACCTTTTAATGAGGCTCGAGCTACCTTAATATTAAAACCAATTCTGAGTAGGACTGCTCCTGACCTATTTTACTTCACTCACCTGTGCACTACCCATGCCCTCACACCCGCATGCACCCAACGGCTTCTTCAAAAGATCTCCGACATAGAGCCCCGTTTACGGGAGCCCGTCGGGCATTGCAGCGCCGGCCCGACGAGGAGCAAGGCCCAATGATGAAGCATGACATCCCCAGGGATGTGTGAGGGCATCACGAAGAAAGACCTCCCGTTTCCCACACGTCCAGTTAGGAACTGCACACCCTTTTGATATACTGTCCCCTTCGGGAGCTAGTGTGCAGGACCTGTTTAAATATAGCTCCCCGTCCCTTATTTTTGATACTCTTTTTAACGCACAGAAGCGCAATGGGCTTGCCCATTGTTACAAGGCCATGTAAAGTCACCCTGTGTGACCTTTCATGACCTTGTAAATATGGGCCCCTTTCACGCATTGCTCTGCGTGAAAGGGGCATTCCATGGGTGTTGCTGTGGGTGCTACAATGCAACATCCATGGAACATGACACATTCCCAGATTTACAATGTTTTGTAAAGCTGGGAATGCATCACCCAGGGGAGGTGTAGGAGGGGCGCAACGAGGAGAAATACTTTTATTTCTCCTCGTTTTTTCCTCTTTCTATGTACAGGAAGGAATGCCTTTTTTCACAAAAACAATGCTAGAGGTGTATTCCTCTTTCTGTGTGTGCTGCAGCATTCAGCACACGTGGAAAGAGGAAATAACGAGGAGAAATGAAGATATTTCTACTTGTTACGACCCGCTTGGGAAGACATAGCATTTTGATGACTTCCCAGGTTTACAGGCTTTAGTAAATCTGCCAAAGCACCAATATCCATGGGTGGATACATGAGAAGCCCATGCTCCACCCATAACGCAGACACCCTTGCACCATGCGTTTGGAGCTAAGCAGCCTCATGTGCACCAGCACTCTCTCCATTTCATGAAATGCAACGCAACAGAGCAATGTGCCTTGCTGCACCGCATTGCATGAATTCTAAGTAAACCTGCCCATTAAAGTATTAAATCAGATCCATACTATACTAGCAGCATGTAGATTTAACCTCGCCAGCCAGTGGTCATTGATAAAAGATTGTCAGCGTATGCCCCTGCAAGACACTAAATCAGAGCTTGTCGGCAGGTTTCCATTTCCAAATGGTTCTGTGGGTTCTATAGGCATTTCTTGGGGGCTGATAGCAGTGCTGGACAACCTACTTATAAAATATGTGGGGCAAAAGCTTTGTGGTGTAAAGGGTTACATATCAATGGGGCATTAAGTCTGCTAAAGATAACAGACCTGTATTTATTTCATTAATTGAAAAAGAGTTGAGTAGCTAGCGTCCAGGTAAAATTTCCTTTGCCTGTAAATATAAGAGTTTATGACGGTCCAAGTATGCAAGCATCTACTCATGGCCAACTTATCTCCCATAAATCTTTTATTTACTGTCTTTTTAAATAAATCATTGGTCGTAATGGGATTCAATTGTTCCACAATGTAAGATTGTGTAATGATCGATCTACAAATCTTTTCCATGGATTGATGCTTTCTTTTCTATACAATTCTATTTCTTTCCAAGTGAGATTCTTTAATGAAGAAGAAGGTACTCTTTGTAAAACATAGCCCGTTCTAAGAAATGGGGCAAGTTGAGACAGTTACTGCGCAATGAAATCAAATTCTACACGGCTCAGTGCTTGAGATATAGATTTTGGTAGAGTATGTAATTTTATGTATACATTGCATTGAGCCAGATTACAAACTTTGATAAATTTGTCAAGAGTTCCTGGGCCCCACAAGATGAAAATGAGAAATCTGACCTCTAGTCTCAACATCCCCAAATGGATGTTCCTCCTCAGTCCTATCAAATTGTGCCAATGAAGCTGTCAATTGGTTTAATCATAAAATGGAGCTAAATAATATCCCCATTCATAGGATGGACCCTAAACATAGGTCAAAGAAAGTACCCACGAACATGTACAAAGAATGCCCTTACTTTAAGACTCTAGTAATGCCTCCCAACTCAAGCTGTTATTGACTGTAATTTCAAAATCTTTTTGTTTTCACATTTGCCAAAGGACTTCAATCAACTGATCAAAATCTCTTAAAACTGCTTTTGCCAAACATCAATGTTTAGCTTTCTTTGCGGTTGATTGTGAGCACGTTAATTTGCACGTAAGTAGCCAAGCATCAAGTTTACTAGGTCTAGGGCCGAAAGGAAAAAAGGGTAGCCCTGCTACCAAATTCGCAAACCTAGCACTGATATTAGCTAAAAGGTATTTGTCACTATGAGATGGAAGGCAGCGAGACCGCCCTCCACCTTAGATTGGTATAACGAAGTGGTCAGATGGGGCAGGGCGGAGGGAGCTGAGCTTCAATGGGAAGAACAAAGGGGACTGCGCAAGATACCCATTTCGCTAGAATGGCATGCAATATTGGAAGAATTTACAAGCATAGATTTGCAGATATAGGAAGAGAATATAACAATAGATTGTGTGGCCGAGGTCCCAATGATGTGGGTTGTGTGGTATGGGGGGATATAAGTTCTATGTAATGCTTATGTATTGAAACGTTAGTCTGCTATTGTAAATAACTGCCTGATATTACGTTGTACTGTAGACCACTAAGCAAGTACACAATGTCAGATTGAGTCCGGGGTGGGTTGGGGGGGGAGTTGGAGAATCTTATAGTTCTTGATTTTGTCATTAGATGTATCTTACAATGTATAAGACGAATACTGTGGATTATAAGAACAGTAATGTTACGAAAATCAATAAAATTATGTATAAAAAAAAAAAAAAGTAGCCAAGCATCAAGCAGCCATTTCAATCTCAGGCAGGTGGTCGCATAGTGGAAAGGCATCTGCTTAGTACACCACCCACACCACGACTACCCCAAATCAGGAGGACATGAGGCGTACCAGAGAAAGATACATTCTCATGGGAAGTATTCAAGTAAATGTTAAATGAGGTGGGAGCAAGTACACATCCTTGTCATGACCCTTGGTGAGATGGCAGATAAAGAGGATTTTGTGCTCTTTAACAAGGCATTGAGATGGGGAGCGGACAAGCACAGACAGGTACACATACAAATACACACATGCACAGACAAAGGCCCAAGCCTTCTCACAGATTATCATTCAGTCCTCCTAAATAGAAACAAGAACACACTTACAGTCATACCGATTCAGACATACACAAAGGCCTAGTCATCATGACACACACATACACACATATTCATGCACGCACGCATGCAACAACACACACACTTGGGCTCTGAATAATAAAATCCAATCAGGCTTTGTTTTTTCAAGATATCCGCAATGAAAATATATGAGGAAAATGTATGTACAGTTCATTTTAAGAGATTGTTTGCATGCTGATTATTCTGAAAACCCAAATAGATTTTGATTTTCGATAGATCTGCATGCCTTGCTGTAACACTCGCAAACACACGCCCAGCCACCGACCCACACACAGATTCTCTCTCTCTTTCCTTCTCTTGCTCTCATTAATTTCTAAAATCCTCCACTGATGTGCCATCAGCTGTATCTGCCACTGGATGTTGGCTGACTTGGTGGTATGATGCTAAAGAGACCACACCAGGGACAGTGCTGAAAGATTGCAACTTCCAGGGGGTGCTACAGTGGACAGAGTGGCAAGGCAGGCCTGATTCAGGCAGGACCTATGAGAAATTGTAATTGTAATTGCATTTATATAGTGCTTACTACCCCTGACAAGCCGCAAAGTGCTTTTCGGTGAGTAGCACGCTACTCCGGTACCCAAAAAGGATAGTGGTGAATTAGTATAGGGAAATATGAAATTAATTTAAGTGGTGGACATCTGAGTATTTGGGTTGAAAAGGATTGTGAAGGGATAGAAGAGGGAGGGGTTTGCATTTATATAGCGCTTGTTACCCCTGATGAGGCATCAAAGCCTCATCAGGGGTACCAATACCATTGGTATAGAGAAATATGAAATTAATTTGAGCAGTGGACATGTGAACCTTTTAGTTGGAATGAAAAGGATAGTGGAGGGATAGAAGGGTCTACAAGGAGTTTATTTGGATATCATATCAGTAGAAGCAGGTTTGGAATGAGTAGGGGGAGAGTCAGAGGGAAGGGTTTAGAAAGGCTTGTTTGGGAGATCTGAATAGTAAAAGAGGTTTGAGATGATGCAAGGGAGGGGTAGAAAAGGGAAGAAGACACCATGGAACTTGGCAGTGACTGCTTCTGGCACTCATGCAAGAGGAACCAGAATCCGTGTGGCTAGCCATTTATGTTCCTGGCATAGGTGCAGGAAGTATGGGTGCAAGGGGTGCTGCAGCACCACCAAAATAACAAGGCTGGAAGTCAGAAGCTAAATGAGCAATAAAGATGTCTTTAAATTTAATTTGAGATTATCTTGTCCCATTTGCTGTGCGTTCAAAGACAAAGATTAAATGTCAGGCTGTGTCTCCCAACAAAAAATGTAGATTATTCTTTTAACAAGGAAACTAGATTTCTTTCTCTGACTGCAAACAGGGAGCATTTTCTAAAAGTGGCCCTGGTGATGATCTTGATGGGGGAACGGGGATTGAAAGAAGTGTTGTTGGTTGTCATTTTTTTCCAACACACAACAAAAAGTAAATACCTGTAATGAACTATACAGATTTCAAACTATATCAGCAATTAGGAAAGTACAAATGAAGTATATTTTTGGCAGTTCTGAAGTGTGATGGAAAAAAAGATTTTAGCAGGATGAAAACAAATCAAGACTTTACTTGGTGATGTGCAAATCATACATATTAGCTGAAACCCGATTACCACACATATCATTTGTGCGCTATATAATGTTATCAATAAAAATGCATCTCTTTGCAACTTTAGTGGCCATTTCAACAGAAATTGTGCTGCCTGTAAATGACACTGAACTACCACACAAGTGCGGCAAAATGCACCACCAGCTACATACCGCACCATTACCACTCTCCTGTTGAATGGATGTTGCACATTTGCTACACTTGTTCTTTGCATGACACTTGGATTTTTCACAATCCCTATGACTTCAATAATATAGCATTACTGGAAAAATCCCCATACTGATAATTGTCCCAGGACCACTGGTACCTGGTACTTCTGTTCTCTTCCCTTAATGGACGGAAAGCTGGATGGCCTTGCACATGCATGCCAAGCTAAATGCCAAAATCCACCTCCACAGGAGCCTACAACAAATTACGAGAATTGTCTACAGGATGCTTTGACCCAGGTGATTCTTATCATGACCTCTGTCAGGTACCATAGGCAGAAGGGCTTGATTTTTTTGACGAGCACCATGTGAGAAGTGTTGTCTTGTGACCAAACTGTAGATGTCAGAACCATAATACATGGTTATTCATTTTGGCTATCCCACATGACACGTTGGTAGGATCCTGGTCAAACTTTTTAATCTACTGGTGCCTCAGTTTACTTATGCGACAAATATTGGGATAATAAAGAAGGAATTCCGTCAGCTATATGTGTTGTAGAAGAATAATATTTGCATCTACTGCCATATTTGTGTTGAACCCTGGTATGTTTTAGCAGAACTCCTGGTAAGATGGCAATATGAGCAGCACCAAAATGATAATGGGCGTACTGTAGAATATTTCAGTACCAACGCCTGTGTCTATTAAAATAGAAAAGTGTGGCACTAAGACCAGCATGGAAGTATTTATTATTTATACACATGCACGTATTCTAAAGTTTTTTTGTTTAGCTTACTTAGCTTTACAATAGAATCAAAAACAAATAGGTATGTTTAAAAAAAAAAAAACTTTACATATACACCATTACAAAGCTTAAAAAGTAGTTCAGGAAAAGCCCCAGATGGTAAAAAGATGAACTTCGCATGAACACTATTCCCACCCAATCAGGAGATTATGCTATTCAAAGATAATGCCCAGGTATGATGCAAACAGGGGCAACCAAATGCTCAACATCATAATTGTGAGGCGCTTACTTTTGCAGTAGATGAATGACCTTCAATCTTGTAATTTTGTTTCAAGAACCCTAATTGGCATTCTCTAACTATTAAAGATGAGGCCAGATGTTTTTAATGATGTGTCCTCTTTTACTTTAGTCTCTACTGGTGGCCCCAAACACTGACAGCAATTAAATTGTAGCACCCTTTTATTACGATGTTTGTTTTAATTTTCAGATCAAATGCTTTTTTCTCGTAAATAAATTCAGCCCTTTATTATTTTTGATATGCCTTTTATTTTGTTAGAGCACAGCCAGGGAGAAACATTTGTCCTTCCACCCAGTGAGAGCATATTTTTGTTCCCGCCTGCTGGGTGCATATTACATAATTGCGGTGTCCCGGGGGTTGGGGTCTCTGGGACACTGCAACAGAGTCAGCTCTGGGGATGGGGTCCCTGGGGCCATACAATGGCTCAGGGAGGGGGGTACATGTGCCCCCTACCCTTTCAAAAAAAGATGCAGCCACAGGGGATGGGGTACTTGGGACCTGACAAAGGGGGGGGGGGCACAGACCTCACCCCTTTTAATTATATGTACCCCCTGGGGTTGGGATCCCCATAGCTAGAAAAAGGCTCAGGGAGAGTGGCCCCATGCCCCCCTCTCAAAAGAATTTGAAAATATGCAATCCAGGGCCCCGGCCTATCCGGAGGAGGAGTTTAAGCACAAACTTGCGCTCGGAAATATTGCTGCTGCCATTTCAGGACTCAGTAGACTTTGCTATGAAAATGGTGAAAGGCGTTGTCACTTTCTAGCTCGGCATGGATGGCACTGTGATAATCCAATGCTTAAAAACTCTGCTAGGAAAACAAATATTTGAGGTAGTAGATTTGGAGTGTCATTAGAGTTGTAGAGTGTTCCATATAAAGGAACTGCGTTCCACCTAAATCTTGGGAACTATCTAGGGTTCCCTGCTTCCTTTTTAACATATTTTAATTGCCACTCTAAGCCTGAAAGGGCATAGCCTTGATATCTTTTTTTTTGGTGGGTGACCCCCTAAACCCTCCTTTTTTTCAAAAAACCTTTCCTCCCTTTACTTCTACACACCCCTGAACCTTAAAAAATCCTTACACCGTTTTACCTCTATACATCTCTGTACCCTAAAACCCCCTTACATCCCTTTACCTGAACCCTAAGAAACCTGTACCACTTTACCTTTACCCATTACTAAAGACTATAATCACACTTACCTCCCTCTACCTTTACCGCTACCTGCCCCTAAACCTTAAAACTCTAAAGAAAAACCCTTACCTCCCTTTACCTCTACCCACCCTTGAACCCTAAGAAACCCTTACACCCTTTATCTCTATCTGCACCTAAACCCTAAAATCACCCTTACCTCTGTTTACCTTAACCCACCACTGAACCTTAATAAACCCTTACCCCCATTACCTTTTCCCACACCTAAACTCTAAAGTCACCTTTATCTCCATTTACCTCTACCTGCCACAAAATCCTAAAACCTATTACTTTCCATTACTTTAAAAAAAAAAAAAGATATATACTTACCTGCAGAGTAAAGTACTGCATAGTAAAGGGTGCAGGGCAAAGGTAAAACCCCAATATATATATATACTTTCCTGCATGGTACTTACCTACGTGGTAAAGACTATGGGGTAAAGGACATGCGGGAGTAAAGACAACAGGGTATAGGCTAATTGCCCATAACCAAAGATCAGTAGTTCCAACATTTTCCCATCCTATAGTATGATATCAAACCTTCTTCAAATTGGATGAATTAAGTTTTATCACTCCGGAGACTGATACATATGAAGGCTTTCTCATTTTTGTTCTAGACAATACCCAGAAAGCTATCTTGGCTCAAAAATGTGCACAACCCACTATCTTGATTAAACCTGAAAAACCTTAATAAGTGTCAATCTAAGACCATTAACCTCTTTAGTTGACCAGCCCAGTGCACTCCTTCGCTTTCTTCTAGTTTGGAGGCTATCATTCTGATCTATAAAAAGACTGCCAAGTGATCCTCTTAATTATAGGAAATTATCTTTTTTTGCATCTACTCAGAAAACTTTATTGAAATGTTACTGCTGTGAGTTAATGTTCAGAATTGCTTTCACTGCTTCTGCCAAGTTGATTTTCAGAAGAAAATGTGCACAGTGGACCAGGCATTCTGTTACTATCTCCTGTTGGTGACAGAGTCTTTTTATATTGCCTTGTTGATTTAAAGTGACATTTTGACACTGATCCTCATCCAGTCCTTTGTTACTTCTAAAGAACTATGTGACTTCCAACAGATCTTCTGATTATCATAATGTGTCTCACAAGAGGAAATTTGCCAGTGAAAGATAGGGGCCAGGAGCAGAAACAGCCAGATGATTCCTTGTATCAAAAGGCATAGAGCGGAGTTGTGTCCATTCCAACTCCCCGTTTTCTTTATTCATTAATAGGGCAGTTGCTCATTTGGCTACCTGCACAAAGGATGCTCCTGTTCATGATGGGGAAAAGATTGCCACTTTGATATTTGCTGATGAAACCATACTTATCCTTAGTACTCCCATTGGTTTGCAATAACTCATTGATGGGTTGTTGACATTTTATACTGTAAGGAGTTTAAATATAAATAAATAAATACAAGACCAAATAAATGGCATATAATCCCAGAAAGAGTTTATGATAAAAAATGTATATGGATTCCACCCTGTTAGCGAGGACATCAGATTATAATGATTTGGGCATGATGGTGGGATATGATCCTAAATGGATTAAATAGACAATTAAAAGCATCCTTCTCCTGTCTAAAACCACAGGCAATATATATCACTAATATTTGAGGTTGTGCAGCTTCCCCACACTAGAAGTTGTGCCATAGCACAATTGGGGCTCATCTATGTTGCTGAAATTTAGGGTTTTGCAAACTTCAAGAATCTGAGCATAGAAGTTATCTTGTTTTCCTGAATCTAGCTTTGTTGACCTGTTTTTGGTGGATGTGAAAAGCACGTAGTGATGTAAATAGGCTGTTAGTTGTTCAGTCTGTTGATAACTTATCTGTGCATTGTGCCAAGTAGTCCGGATTCAGTGATAGATACCAAATCCCAGCAGAAGGCTTCTGTCATGTCAAGCTGAGGTAAACTGCAGAAGAAAACATCAAATTTAAATTTGACAATCAACCCAGAGTGGCACAACTAGCTGATGAAGACGACGATATTTAATTCTGAAAAATATTGTTCTACCTAGGTAATCAAATATTACCTCAAATATTTCTTAAAAGTCTCTGCATGCCTTTGGAGAGGAAGGCATGGAATAGGTTAAGGGTAGGTGTCCTCGTCAGGCAATCAAGGGATCGCATCGTATAGTAAACAAAAACATTATCACCTTTAAATAAACATATAATATGCCAAAAATATTGATTCACACAATATAGACTACAATAATATTGCTAAAATAATTAAATTATCATTAATACATAGAAAAAAACACTTTTTGCATAAAATAATTATTAGAAATAGACCTAAAACATTTTATACACGTTTAAATGAAATATAAATATATTACATCACCAAAATATTTACCATTCACGCCAATAAATTATATAACTAAAATTATAACAATACAACCCAAAACAATACTAGCATTAACTACAAACACTTAGAAAACAACCTAAATATTAATAAATATACATATAAATACATTTGTATTCAAAACTATCGCACATATATATATCATGCATTATAAATAAAAAATTGAAATTAGCATTTACCATAGGACATAACTGATAAAAAATATCCAAACTAAAACGGAACCAACCAATAAATTCAAAGAATAAACAACATTAAGAAATAGAATCAGACAAATAATTAAATCAACAATATATAAGGCACACAAACTTAAAACTTCAAAATCAACAAATGATGCAAGACGAGGGATCTCTGCAAGATTCTCTGACCAGATACTTAAGGAAAAAATATATAAATCTCAACAACTACTTACCCAAGTGAGTAAAACTTATATGCAAACTAAAAACATACCTGTTAATAAACATAAAATTGTAAAATAGCAAATAATTAATAAAACACTCTCCAACTTCTATCTCTTACATATACTTCCTAAAAGAAAACACTACAACTTGGAAAAGTGATAAACTGACACAAAAAACATCTATCACAAGTCAGCAAAAAGATATAAGAACATACGTATACATAAATTAATAAAAACAACTATAAACTCACCTAAATAGTGAGCAAAAATAAACCTAACTACCTCAACCTTTGCAAACTACCAACAAATTAACATTTCAAAATGAAACAAACCTTTTTTTATCCAACAGAAAAGAAAGCACTTGCTCCACATTAGAACATGCCCAATGGATAAGCTAGAAAACAGTGTGAAACATCTAAACAGAACATACATGTTAACATACAAAATAGAAGAAGTTGCATAATTTTACATGTAAATAACAAACATACAATCTTTAAAATATTGTATATTTTTATACTACTATACTGCTTTCAGATACAATGACAGAGGCAGCAAAATACATAACTTCACAGAAAGGAAAGCAGTTACTTAATCACATGGCCTACACCTACAGCCAAAAAAGTGCATCAACAGAAAGTATACATTGGAAATGTACCACATAGTATTCTACTGCATGCTAGGGGAGGGCAACTACAGAAGATTATGTTGTAATTCATGTAAGAGAGCACAACCACCTCCCAAATGAGACAGAAATAGAAGTAAAGGAGGTATTGCAGGATGTAAGAGAGCCAAGCACTAGCTCCCAGGAACCCAAAACCAAAATCCTTGAAGATATATTGCCTAAAGTCCCTGAACACATCACAGGGCAACTACCACCTATACCCACTTTAAAACGTTTAACTGCACAAACTAAAAAAGCCACCAGAGATACTCCTCCTGCCCCTAGAAGGTACCAAGATACAGAAATACCAGAACATTCAACAATGACACATAATGAGGAATCTTTCCTTTTATATTATAACCTAAACAATGATAAACAAATCCGAATTTTCTCTACAGCAAATAACTGACTAAAACTAAGCCATTGCCAAAATCATATGATGAACGGGACCTTCAAAATGTGTCCCAAACGTTTCGCTCAGATAAACGCCATACATGGTGAATATCATACTCTCCATTAACAACAAAGGAGTAGATTACTTAGAAATAATAGCCAAAAGCATATTATAAAATAAATAGTTACTTACCAATGTCCAAAAAAACTATCACAACATCTGACCAAATAACAAATCATTTTTTAAATGTTAAATATAATATTTTATTCCATCAGTCTAAAATTTAAATAAATGTCCATTGTTAATGAAGACTGAGATAATAAAATGATATGTAAATTATTTAAACATTTAACCGTCACCAACTAAAAAACAAGCATTGGCATTGCCAATAGGTCTTGCCTTTGGGACCTTATAAGTGTTCAGCAAAAGCTATCAGAGTTGCCAATGTTTTTTTAAGCTCTGTTGTAGAGCATTGTGGCTGCTTAAAAGTATTATAAGTATTTTTGTTACCTTGTATATAACCAAGAACATATTATGTACAACTGAATGACTCAATTAAAAAAAGAGTACACATAAAAAATGTATTGTAGATTTTTTGTCCTTGCAATGCTGGCAACTTCTTCCTGGCTGTTCTAAAGTTGAGGTGGTGGTTAGTGATGTTGAGGTGGTGTTGAGTGATGCTGTGGTGGTGCTTAGTGATGCTGTGGTGGTAGTGAGGCATGGTGAGGTTGTGGTATTGCGGTGGTGTTTAGGTGCTCCTTAGTTGGTGCTGGGTTCTGTTCAGTTGGTGTTGTGGTGATGCTTGTTTGATGCTGAGGTGATGTTGTGCTGTAGGGTATATTTTTTAAGAGATTGCATAAATTACACAATACATCATTTAAGCGCCGCAAGGCAAGCTCAAAAGAAAGCACTGCTGGATGTTTTCCAGCTTCACCTATGTTGTGCGATGTGTGGGAAGGGTGGGATTAATGTTTACCTAAACCACAACATTATTTCAACGCGCAACCGTGACATTGAACAAAAAAGAATTGTTACATTAAAAACATAATAAAACGTACAAACAATATGCTCCAGGTCCAATTGAGACAGCAAATTGCACCACACTGCTAAACTGCACAAACAGCCACGAGTAAGTACAAGGGGAGCGCTTCAACAGACCAAATTTATTTTTGTCTGTGTTTTGTAATGGGTCAACAATGCGCTTTCAGAGTGAACATTGGTAGAGCTCTAAAGATTGCTGTCGCTCTTGTGGCCTGCATCTGTGTCTGTTTTGGGAATGTAAACATTTAGGGGCATATGTACAACGAGTTAACGCAGCGTTAGCGGCACTTTTCTGCCGCTAATGCGGCGATAATTCTATTGCCCTATTAACAAGCTGTCGCTAACAGCCGTTAGCGACAGCTTTCTGGCGATACCTGCCGCTTTCAGCATCGCCACCCATGTTAGCGATAACTATCGCTAATGACATGCAAGGTAGGCGTTCCCGTGCAAAAACGCACGCTAACCCCACTTCGCGATATTTACAATGATCGCCCGGACCAGCGATATGTAAAAAAACAGCTGCTAAAGCCCGTTAGCGGCTGGGACTTAAGACCAGAAAAAAGCTGGTCTTAAAAATGGAGATAACCCTTGGGGCCTCATTTCAGCAGGTTTTGTTGCTGGACCGCGCTGCAAGCAATGTTGCTGCGCTGCCCTGTGACAAAACTACATGGCAGAACTGCGCACCATCAATAGGATAGTGCACATTCCTGGGCCTCACTCATGAAAAGTGTTGCAGCGCTGCGACAAGACAGCGTTGCAACACTTTTCACTACCCCCTTCTTGCGACACCACAGATGCGCTGTATTTACTGGACAGCGCTCCATGACGCAAGTAATGACAGATACGTCTGGAATCCTGACGTATCTGTCTGCGCTACAGTCACCCATTGCTGCAGTCGCGTCACAACCATGACGCAACTCCAGCAATGCATGGGGACAGCCTATCCCTGTGGCACTGTGTCACCCTTACGCCTGCCATCATGCAGGCGTAAGGTACTGATGCAGTGCCGTTATTGAGGGGTGCCCGGGTGTCGGCGCAGTTGGAGATCCATTGGTGGCGGTTGCACGCTGCGGTGTCATCGTCTGTAAGCGTTGGCGGAGTGGTGGTGCTGAGGGAGTTGACGAGACGTACTTCGGTGGCCTTGATCCAGCTGCGAGGGGGGCGATGATGGCGGTTGTGTACGGTGGGTATGGTGAAGCCGTGATGTATACAATGATGGTCTGTCCAGGAGAGTCCGGTGGTGTGGCTGTAGTTGAAGGTCCCGATGGCAGAGGAGACGTGCTCAACCGTGTGTCCTGCTATGTGGCTTGCTGCGGGGACTAGCTGCTTGAGTCTGATGTTGGGGAGCTACCCCAGGAGGGGGAAGTGTTCTGGTCACTGGGGTTGTCCAGGTGGAACTTGAATTCGCCGATTAGAATGTCGTCGGTGGATGGGAGAGGCTGGTGTGCAATGAGGTCTACAATGGTATCGGAGAATGGGTGTCCATGGCCCGGGGGGCCTGCAGGTGAAGGTGCCGCAGGGGATGGGGTTGGGGTTGGTCCGGATCTGGAAGTTGAGGTGTTCCATGGTCACAGTTGGGTCATTGGAGTGCGTGGTCAGTTGGAGTGTGCTTCTGTAGGTGATGGCAGTGCCTCCTCCTGGACGGTCGGGGTAGTCCTTGCGGGTCATTTAGTAGCCGTCAGTGATGGCGATGTCCGGTCCGGAGCAGATGTTGGGCCTTGCAGGCGATGTGGCATCCAGGGTTGATGGCGAGGTGGGTGCTGGCGCCATCGGGGTGGAGTGTCCGAGAGGAAGGGTCCTTGGTGCTGAGCACCTTCCAGGGGCAGACGGACGCAGACGGGCTTGCCTATGGCTTGCCTTTGGCATGGGAGACGTCCATTACAACGCAGGCATTACATCGTAATGCCTTTAGAGCGCAAATCCAACAACACAGGTGACTTTACTTCGCATTCCATTACAACGCATTGTGAGGTCAGTATTGGGGTATTTTAAATTTTTAGGGTGGGTATGGGTTTCGGGTGTCGGAGATGAAATGTGGGGTGTATTATGGTGTAAACTTTGAAATTTGGGGTGTGCATTTGGGTCGAATATGAAATTTGGGGTGTGCATTTGGGTCAAATATGAAATTTGGGGTGTGCATTTGGGTCGAATATGAAATTTGGGGTGTGCATTTGGGTCAAATATGAAATTTGGGGGTGTGTTTTTGGGGCTCAGAGATGAATTTTAGGGTTCAGGGTTTGCTTTGGGGTGCAAGGGTCAGTTTTAGGGTTGCACCCACTGAAGTGTGAATAGTAATGTTTACATCTCCGCAATCCAACACCTTCCCTACTGTTGCAATATGCCTAGTATTAGTATGCATTGGAATGGAATGCGTGGTATGGCATGCGTCATAACTATATATGTACCTTTGGCACACGAGTGGTACGCCCGCTGCGCATGGGCGCACAGCGTCCGCCATTGAGAAGTGCTGGGGCGGGACTGGACAGCTGGGAGGTGGTAAACACCGCAAAGAAAACTGGATGGGGCGTGGACGCGGGGGTGTGTGTGTGAGCGGGTGTTGTAAATATTTTAATAAGGGAAGTCTTACCTCGAAGCCGGGTCCCGTGTCTCCGTTGCTCCTGCTCTCCTGCGTCTGCTTCCAGGAACAGGAAGTAGGCAGCCAGGCTCCCTCCCCTGAGCCAATCACAAAGCTGCGATGCGGTGGTGGGATTGTTAATTGGCAACAGGACAAGGCATGCAGCCAGGGTCTGGAGGGGTGGGCATGTTCTCCATGCAGGCTGTAATGCAGCCTGCATTACGAACAGGGAAGTGCGCATGACTGCTTTGGGCGGCCTGAGTGGGCCGACCAAACAGTCATTGCGCACTTGAGTGGGCATGCCAATCCGCCCATGCCCTGCTCCGTGCTTGGAGCAGTCCTACCCACCCTCCCACCCACAAAGGAAACATAGCACAATTATATCAGTAAGTTATCATCATGTGATGATTGTTCCTCTTCTGCACTGCTTGGAAGCAGTGGGGCGCCGCTCTTTCGCCATAGCAGATGAGCCGCCACTGGGGGTGTGTCATCTACGTGTGCTAGGCCTGGGCGACTCGACCCCCAGGCGTCCTGCGCTACACGTCCCACCTTCTCCTTACCTGGACATTGACACTGTGACGCAATCCGCTGCACTCTCTCCAAATCTGTGACTCAGCCAGCAGGAGCCTCAGCCAGGTTGGATTTCACAAGCCTGGGTACAGCAGTCGCTGCCAAGTCCGCTGGTGAACCTCCCGATGCAGTTGATGCAGCAGGGCCCCCTTAGGCGTGAAGTTGCAGCGCTCCCGCAACACAAGTTCGACGCAGCTCAGGGGCCTCACCCTCCACAGCGTCCGGCCAGCCCAACATCATCAGGATGATGATGCAGAGGCGGCACCCACCGTTGGTAATCCCCTCCGTGCACCCCGGTGTAGTGGTGGATCAAAAGTATGCGATGCAGACCTCCCTACGTTGGGGCGCAGGAGCGCCTCTACTATTAACTGCTCCAAGGTGCGCAAGGCGGTCTTCTCACACAGGCCAGCAACATGTCTCCATGCGACCTGCCAGACTTCACCTCCAGGTACGGGCGTTCGTCGCGCCTCAATGTCTACCGCCATGGCTCATCGACTCCATAGCTCCTCCGCATCCCACTCCAGGCTCCAGACGCAGATCCAGCGAGGCATCTAGGCTCCAGACGCAGGTCCAGCTAGGCATCCAGGCTCCAGACGCAGGTCCAGCGAGGCATCCTGGCTCTCATCCTGGTCATCCTGGATGTTGGGTGGCTTGCAGGGGTTGTTGATGTGTGCTGCACTTGGCCCTGGCTGCTCCATTCTGCATTTATTTGGTTTTTATGCCTATTTTCTATTGGATGTTGACTGATAGGCTATTTTTTGCATTAGAGGGAAAAAAATCTCACGTTGGGCTGACTAACGTGA
The DNA here is from genome assembly GCA_963921515.1 of Calotriton arnoldi. Lineage (NCBI taxonomy): Eukaryota > Metazoa > Chordata > Amphibia > Caudata > Salamandridae > Calotriton > Calotriton arnoldi. Next base: position 184,267 of record CAWUFW010018885.1, on the reverse strand, counting down.
GTTTTTTTGCCGCTAATGGGCCTATCAGTAGTTTTCGCCCGCTAACGCCGGAATTCCTATCGCCATCGTGCTAATGTTAGCGGCAGTTTTCACCGCGATCCCTGATACTATCGCCATGTAGCGACGGCTTGTTACTAAGCCGCTAACATGGCGATAGTTTTCGGTGATAGGCGGCGATAAAAATACTGCAGCTAACTGGCGTTAGCGATAGTTATCGCCAGTGCTTGTACATATGCCCCTTAGTGAATTGCTCTTAATCACAGGATCTGAATCTTCCTACGACGGAAGGAACCTTATTTTCAAGTTGTGAATACATTTGGTGTTGCTATTAAGCCTCATGTTGTGTTCTTTATGTATAGATTATTTTTTCAAAAGTAAATAGTTAACATGTGGCAGAGAAAAAAAGAACACGCTTACATTTTGCTACAGCAGAGACACACAAAATGTTGTTGTATTTTATTAACACTACATTTAAAAGACAACCAATGTGCGGATATATGAGATGAAAGGCTGCGTGTCTTTGTCATAGGTGTTTATTTGTTGTATGCTTTAGGCAGATTTGAAAGGGAGTGTGTCTTTTGGTTCTTAGGGTTTAGGTAGCTTGGAAAGGGAGCGTATCGGCATATTGATTTGTTTTGTTAATTGGTTTTTGGTCGGCGAAAAGAGACATGCTGCCAGCATGCAAGCTAATTTTAAAGCCTCACAGGTTGATGTATATTTTTGGAAAGTGAGATGGGTGCGAGAAGGAGGGAGAGGTAGCAGGAGAGGACTGAATAGTTTTGAGCTGTGTTTTAAAAGAAGACAACATCGTTCTTTAAAAGAGCAAATTAGCATAGTTGTTAAGATTGTTATATTTGTCCGCCCCCGCTTACTTTGGATGAAAAATAAAATAATGTTAACAAAAGAAAGTAACATTGTATCAGAGGAAAAAGTCATTTACAAAACAATGTGCTTACATGCTCCCTTTCAATCATAAAAAAGTTTGCAAACTTAAACAAATTAAAATAAAAGACACACAGCCTTTCAGATGCCATTTACAAATATATTGCTTTATTGTAACTGTGCATTTTTAATACGCAAGTACGAGATGAAGGGCTGCGCATCACAGTTCTGATTGTTTGTTTGTGGTTTGCTTTGCGCACTTCTGGAGGGCAGTGTGTTTTTTGTTTATTGTTTATCTATTCTGATTGCAGGCATTGTGTGTGTAGGCATGCGGTTTCAAGAGTTAAATTAATATCGGAAATGTCTTGTTAGTGTTGTTCAGCATGCAATTTGTTTTATATTAGAAAGGGTTATTGTTTATGTTGGAAAGGGAGCCTATAGCCACTTTTCTGTGAATTCATTTCTCCTCTGCGAAGAGAAACACGCTGCCTTTCATCACGCACATAAAGAAATTAACAAAACAACGGGCCTAGTAGGCCTACCTGAAGAAACAGCATGCTGAACAACAGGTTCCAAAGATTTTCTGATATTCATTTATTTTTGGAGGCAGTATGCCTGCACGCGCAACTTTTGCAATTGAAATAAAATGGATAAGGGAGGCTTTCGAAGGCGCCTGGGGTGGACTGCAGATGGACAGTTGGAACGGAGTCACACTGCCTTTTAAAATGCACAAAATCATCGTAAATTCTCAAACTGTGCTGAAAGGCTGTGGACAACGGGAGGGGGGCAGGAGCATGTAGAACATGGACAACGGGAGGGGGCTAGAACAAAGGGAACACAGACAACGGGAGGGGGCAGGAGGATGGAGAAAGTAGACAACGGGAGGGGGGCAGGAGGATGGAGAAAACGGACAACGAGAGGGGGGCGGAAACAAAGGGAACGCGGACAATGGGAGGGGGGTGGGAGCATGGAGAACATGGACAACGGGAGGGGGGCGGGAGCATGGAGAACATGGACAACAGGAGGGGGCGGGAGGATGGAGAACACAGACAATGGGAGGGGGCGGGAACAAAGGGAACACGGACAAAGTGAGGGGGCAGGAGGATGGAGAACATAGACAATGGGAGGGGCGGGAACAAAGTAAAGCACAACAGGAAACTAAAAAAATAGTACACGTACCGTGTAACAATCAAGTAAAGGGGCCAGTAGCCATGGGAGGATACAAATGACAACATGGCCGTACTAAGGAGGGACTAACAAGCCTATTAAGGAAACAGACTCCAGCATTTATGAAGGGCAAAGACACAAGCCAATGAAAAATATGGGCGGGGCTTCTCCTCCGTACTCTACCTACAACAGATCGCCAGAGCAGCACTTGCGAACTGGCTCAGGCTCGACCTAAAAAGGGTTGTGTCATTCAAAGCTTGGGAGGCTTGGTAACAGAAGGTGCGACCCCCATGTGGAGTTTCTTTGTTCTGGGAATATGCAACAAGTGACCTGAGGATCTCAGGGGCCTTTGAGGATAATAGTGTGTCAGGTGGAGATTGGCGCCCAAAGAGTATTTAATAAAATAGTCTTAAAAATTGTGCGCCACCCACTGCTGAACTGCATCCAGACACTTGTGCAGATTCCCTGCAGAGCTAGGTGTTGATGGTCTAGGCATATCCCTATCTGGGTGTCATACGTGTAACTGAATGCACTGCATCAAAACATGATGCATAGCAGTTTTTGAAGTCAAAGATTAAATGGCATAGGACACAAGGAGAAGCCTTGTTGTAATGCTGGAAGGATTCGGGACCCTTGGGGGAAGGAAGGTGGCTAATCTTATGATTCACAGGGTCTTGTCAAAAAGGACCTGAACCAGGTCTAGAGTGTGCCTTTGAAACCCTACTCAGCTATTGTTCTCAGGAGAACCAGGAAGCCTTCCATATCAAAGGCAGCAGAGAGATCCAGCATTATCACCTCATCTGTGTCACCTTCATCTGAAATGCCCCCGATTTTATCAATTAAAGCAGGGAAAGCAATCTCATAACCTCTGCTCAGTGGTGTTAAGGTTTCACCTAACCAAAAGCAATTTTGAGAGTGTCACAAAATGGGGTATTTCTGTAATCTGAACTGCCAAATGTGATATAGGCAGTTCATAAACTACACTTTTATTAGTCATAAGTCATTAGTTATAAACATAGTATCTTTTTTACTCCAATATTTTGCCTCCTTTCATTTGTCAACCCCTCATCTTCCAGTTTGATTCTCAGTCCTATTACAGAACTGACACTCTCATTTGAAGTGGTTTGGTTAAAATATATTATCTCTTTGTCCCCAAACATTAACTTCTTAGTTTAGGAAACAAACACTTAATTCTCCAAAACATAAGTTTAGCTCTTTTATGGGGAAAAAAAATTGTCTGTCCTTGCTTTTTAGTAGATTCCTAAATCTGGATAGATTCTGCCTTGCACGCCTATGTATCACTATCTCACGCATCCCATCACGTCTACAGTTGAAGGAAGAACCAGAATCTTCACAGACGTGGGCACCACTATTCCACGGATGTCCACAATGTATCAATAATTACCATTACTCCAAGGTGAGCTTTAAACCATGGATGGGTAAAGTATGCCATAGAGGCTCTCAAAATACTGTCAAGAATTACCATTATGCCAGAGCCAGATTTTATATCATCATGCCACAGTCAATAATTACAACAGTATATCAGGGCTGGTTTAATTATTGTGTCGATGCCCACAATATGACAAAAATCTTCGCACACACGTACACAACCACCGACACAAGGAAAAGCACCAAAACAGGCCCTGCTAAGCAACCCGCTGACGTTCTGCCTTCACCTGCTCACCTTTACTGCACACCTATGCTCCGCTTTCAGTTTCTGCTGTTCACTCCATGGCAGGTCTGCTACATAAGAATCAGCTTTATTGATGAAGGTTACGAACTTTGCCTTTTCAGTCAGTGGAGTACCACTTATTTTTGAGAGTTGAGAAAATACGGGCTGATCTTAGGCACGAGGATGTGCCGGGAGACATAGGGTATGCAGATACAGGGCCATCAGAGCGTTCAGATGGCTTGGACTGTTGTGTCATTTTTCCTTAAGACAGACTCGCCGGCTGGTCACAGTCAGACCTACCCGTTTACCGGCTTTCACTGTGTCTGCGCAACACGCCGCTTCCTGCTCACATCGGAACTTACCTGCGCTTGCAAGGGTGCATGCTAAAATCACAGGCTCCACAGGTTCCTGGCCGCAACACCAGTGGAAGAGCTGGACTAGGTTTAGGCAGACGGTGCAGGAGAGCACATAGTAACCTACTTGTGATGAGTGCCGCCATGACTGACCGGAAGCTGGCTCAAGTGGGGGCGGGAACGTGTCCTCACATTCAAGCACACGGAGGGGGGCAGGAGGATGGAGAAAAAGGACAATGAGAGTGGGGTGGAAACAAAGGGAAGGCAGACAACAGGAGGGGGGCGGGAGCATGGAGAACACGGACAACGGGAGGGGGTGGAAGCATGGAGAACGTGGACAACGGGAGGGGGCAGGAGGATGAAGAACATGGACAACGGGAGGGGGCAGGAACTAAGTAAGTAAAGCACAACAGGAAACTAAAAAAAGTACACGTACCGTGTAACAACCAAGTAAAGGGGCCAGTAGCCATGGGAGGATACAAATGACGACATGGCCGTACTAAGGAGTAACTAACAAGCCTATTAAGGAATCAGACCCCAGCATTTATGAAGGGCAAAGACACAAGCCAATGAAAAATGTGGGCGGGGCTTCTCCTCCATACTCTACCTACAACAGATCGCCAGAGCAGCGCTTGCATGCTGGCTCAAGGTCAACCAAACGAACTCAATCCATCACATAAAATAATTACAACACATAAACCACACAATTCCAAATAACAATCATATAATCTTTACACAAAGAAAAAAATATTACATTTCCCCACCCCAAAAAAATGAAATAAAAAAGACTTAGGTCCTGATTATGAGTTCGGCGGTCCGCCCAGCTATACCATCGCAGCAGCGGTCTCCCACCCATCGTATCACGATGTCGCTGATGGGTCAGCGGCGGTCTTTCTGATGGCAGTGAATGTTTTTTCAGATATGTTGATGCAAGTGTGTATAGTTTGACTGCACAAGTGTTCAATGTACACATATGCATGACACGTGTGAAAAAATACCTACTACCCATTGCTGGAGTCTGAACAATATGTGCCCAGTCCAGTCAATAGGTAAATACTACCAAATGGACTTACCTGGATTTCAGCACCAAAAGGGTCATTTTCTTTGGGGTCAAGATGCTGTTGTAAAGGGGGAACCTGGAGGAAGGGATCCACATCAGAGACTGAAGGTAAGAAAAGGAAATGGATGAGTATGCAGCCCAAATCCCTTGCTTCCAATGACTCGAAGCAGGTGGTCCCACCACGATGGTTGGCTCGTCAGAAAGCTAACTCTTAATACGGACGAGTAGAAAACTTCTCTGTACCGAACTATGGCAGCTGCTTTCCCCCGACTGACACCCCATCGGTCGGCAAATGGCTGGCTGTGTCGGCGGTGCTCCAGAGGTCTTTTATTTTGAAAATCCTACAACATCGTAATACGGCAGGCAGAATGCTTAGTAAGTGGCGGTGAAACCGACGTGACCGTGGTGGTCAAACCGCTAAACTCATAATCAGGCCCTTAGTTTTGTGTAGCTGCAGATTTTCCGCTGTATCAATGTAGTAAAAATAGTAATCCACCAAAAACATAAAAATATTATCCAAAAAGACCCCAAAAAATGCAAAAATAAAACAAATCCAATAAAGATCCCTCAAAGCAATGCAAAGTATCTAAAAAAAAAAAGGATATCAAAGTAAAAATCATTGGTTTATTATAAACCAAAATTGTTTTTTTTTTAAAAAACAGATACTCCCAGTACCAATAGGACACATTCGTAGACAAAAACCTGTAAAGTAAATAAGAAAACCCACCCGCAAACACAGTACAATCCCAAAAACACATATACATCACACTTGGGGCCCAATTACGGGTCTGGCGGTCCTCGGACCGCCAGACTCGTGGTGGCACAGGGGTGGTGGCCCAGCCATCACCGCACCGGCGGTCCGCCTGCCTCATTACGACTTGGCATGTCAGACAGCCATGGGACCGCCGCCACCACCAGGGAACCGTCGTTCCCTGGAGGTGGCGCAGCGTTCCGGAGGCTGCAATATGCTGTCCAGGACCGCCGTGGTCCCGCCTAGCATATTACGAGTTTCTTCTCTGCCACGGTTTTCATAGCAGTTCCACCACCATGAAAACCATAGTGGAGAGGACTCCCTACCGGAGCCCCTGGCGCCTCAAGCCATGAGGATGCACACATGGGGGGTACAACATGTGCCCCCCTGTGTGCATGCACACTAGTTCCTGCATGTCATGAGCTTAACACTCCATGCCATGCAGGAACCTTGTGTGGCAATCACATTGTGGCATTAACATTGTGGTACCTTTTTCAAAGGCACTGCTGCTTTTGAAAGAGGCACCGCCGCGGGACCACCACGCCATCTGCCTGCCAGACCACTTTTAAATTGTAATCTGGCAGGTGGTTGGCTGTGACTCTTGGTGGTGCGGGGCGCGGTAGTGGTGTGCCGCTCCCACCCCGCACCACCAAAAGTTGTAATTAGGCCCTTAATCATCAAAATACAAGTTACATAATACAATTTCACATAACATAACAATATATTGCTAAAACAGTGTACAAAAACCCAAAATTACAAACTACATCTAAATATACAACAAACAACACTATAACTACCTTCTAGACCTCCCTCTAAACCCCCACCCTCAAAACTCTTAAAAAATCCTTAAAAAAGGACTTACCTACTTCGGCGAACAGCATCAATGTATCGCAACCTAATTCCAGGAAAATAGATTGAAATAAAACAAATAGATTACAAAATAGAAGGTAGTGGTAAAAAAATGTTTTTGTACAGACTACCTCTGGCTAATTTGCAGACATTGATGACTTTTCCTCGGATTTGTCACCCGCACCATTGCATGAGATTTGTGCATTTATTTTATGGCTAAAACAGAATTACCTTGTACCACCTTGGATTTATATTTGCCATATATATATGCTGTTTCACGGCTTTTCTTTTTTGTTTGAATTGGATTTGTGACATATTTCTTTTTGCTCCTTAATGGACATTATCTCCCTGAACGCTCTGCTGTTAAACTGGCAACTGAGGTATTGAAGCCTCATTCTTCATCACATAATATACGAAGATAACTGTCCCTTGTGAAAATCTCTGCATTTCCTGTCCCGGATGGCATTGTTTGGGATAAGGTCTCAATTGATATTTTTGGTCCCACAGAGACTTTACAGATCCCTTATGTTTTTAAAATTTCATTAAGTGACATAATAACTCCTGGTAGCTTGTCTGATGATTGAGATGTGAATAATGGTATTTTTATGCTTCTGAGCTAGAATATTATGAAGTATTTACAAGTGAAGATATGTATAGTGAAACAACCAATTATGGTAAAATGTTCTATTATTATCATTATGCACACCATTATTTACACAGAGCTAGTACTCCGCATGCAGGTTTTATTTTGCACAAAATAAGAACATTGTCCGGCACCACCAGTGAATAGCTCAAAAACATATCTGCAAAAGTTTGCATATTTTTCTGGCAACAACCCCGTAGACCCAGTTTCTTACTTTCCCCTTCCCCAGAAAAGAAAAATATGCTGACCGAAACTAAGTTGATTTATTCAGCTTCCTTATTTCCCAGTTGACCATATAGGGTTATAACTTTTGGACACACAATATCGATTTAAAATCAGTTTGGGGAACAAAAGATTAGGAGGTTCAGTGCAATGAGGCTTGGTTTAGAGTATGTCTAATGCCAATACAAATGATTTTTCTGAACAAAACAGCACAGCAAACATCATGCCTAGGTTTGGCTAAAATAAAGGACATAAATACACTAAACATTCCTGCAATTGCACATTTTGATAATTGACAACAGTTTACAAATTATACAGAGTAACATCTCAACAACGTAATACAGAATGGTACATACAATTCTTCACATTCCAGTTCAGATGGGTGGCTAGCGTGGCCATTAGATATTGATGGTTAACATGCATGTTTTTTAAACACTGCAAAAGGTTTCAAAACAAACAGACCAGATCCATGTTATGTGAAGACACAACACTCAGGAGTTGTCACACCATACAGTGCGGGAAAGTTATGCCAGCAATGGTTGCAATATTCAACTTTAGGTGAGGTGAAAGAACACTTGTCTCTCCTCTCTGATCACATGGATTTTCAGGATTTTCTGTTAGGTCCTAGAGCACCACGTCATTAAAGCTTTTTATGTGCCATATTTAATGAACTTTGGAAAGTTTCCCAGCAGGAAGCTGCTGAGCTTATACGAGAAATTGACTAGGCAAATTTAGAAAAGGCATTGGCGTTGTTGATAACGACATGCATTATCCACTAGGATTTATTCTCTGAATAACAGTGTGTCCTCAGCAATTGACATCATACTAAGTGACATGTCCCTCTTACAACATGGGCAAAGTCAACTTAGATCCATTATGCAATTAAGCTGGATGTTGTAGGCCTTGAAATCTGGTTGCGTGCCTTGGAAGTACCTAAATGTGACTGATTTATTTCCACTTTATGATTAAACACGCTCGCAAAAAACTAATGGTGACAAAGGACACAACTTATACAACATTAAACATAGAGCATTTAGAGAAACTATACTGTACTTAAGGCTACGGTAGAGGGCCCTCCACCTAAGCCGGAAGGGTAGAGAGGTATTCCTGGATGTGGATACGTCCTCCCGAATCAAATGTTAATCACTAGAGGTATTCCAACCTGTAAAATGAAAGCTCAGTGCTAGACTCTTGTGGAGTCAACCGCTTAGATGCGGGAAAGGAAGCAATTCCTTTTTGTTAAGTAACCCTCACACACCCTAATGGTGTCATGCTTCATCATTGAGTTCACCCTGACTCCTAAAGGTCAGGGTGGGCTCGACCGTATTTCAAGGAGCACTTAGGAGAGGTAGGCCAGGGGGTCTAAAGATAAAAATCCTCCTCCGTCTCCAGGTATCCCTTTATTAGTGGAGACATAGTGGATGTTAAAAATTATATACAGAGGGGTCGTCAGGAAGTGATGGTCCTATTGCCCTAGTGTCATGCCAACATGCTTCAGCCCTATATAAAGGCCACATGGGTCCCGGGCTTTCCTCAGGGCAAACAGAGGTTCCCTCCCTGGATATTCAGAAGGGGTTATTTCCCTAATTTTTCTAAGTGAGGATGCAGAAAGGTGCACCCTCGTGAACGGTATGGAAGGTATACTTATCGCCCATCCAATATCCTTATGTTTTGTATCCACCTGTAAGAGAAAAGTGAGAAGAAACCAAATTTTTACATTTTATACATTTCACCCATGCACTACCAGCGTACTGGATGCTGTCATGTGCTCTCACTCCCTTTACTAGTAGTGATCTGTGACCAGAAAAATGTGCTCTTTATGGGCCTCGCTGTCCCATCTAGGCGCATCTAGCGATATGTGACAAATAATCGCATTGTTTGTGCAAGTCTGTGAACACTATTCTAATAAAAACTCCACGATAAAATTATTATTGTGATCTCACAAAAACAATACACATTCATCCACATCATCATCATTCCAGAGGTTAAGCTCTTGTTCCTCCTCTCACTCGTGGTGGTTCTCATATCATACAAAACGTACCCTATTGGGGAGGATTACATGTGTTTCAAGGGGAGCAGTAGTTGGGGTAGCCCGGTAGTCACACTCTGTGTGATGGGCATATTGAGATAAAGAGAGAAAAAAAGACAAGGCTCACATAATTAGCATCGTTTGTCCCCTGTCGCAACTACGAGGTTATACAGAAACCCTTTCCACTCGGGGTGGAACGTATGTCATCACTTACTTTGTCAAAGGTCCTGCCCCTCCATTCCACCTACTTGGGTCCCGCATCTCTCGGCATTCACAATTCTATCTTCCGGGAGCGCGGTTTTTAAAGCCGTCTTCTCCGTGCAACTACGTGGAGGACGGGAGCAGAGCCCCGCCTATGGCGCGTATGTGTCGCGTCATTTCCTGCAAGTCCTTTGAGGAACTACAAGGAACCCACAGTCTCATGAGGGATGTAGTCCAGTCGAGGGGTAACCTTGGTAACCATAAGGTAACCTTGGTTACCATGTGTCATTATACTTTCCATCTCTCGGCGACATACAATAAATGCTTCATATTCCTTCTTTTGGCAGTATGGCAAGATAGAATCTCTTATGATGAGACTAAAAAGACGGCCGATAATTAGGGTATGTGAACTTCACGTGTATAAGTGGGTGCAGACGTGTTTGGATAACAGATTTGTATCAACGGTTTTCCGCACCAATATAAGTGTCTATCCACAATCCTTCGTGTACTTGGGAGCTGATCAATAGATACTCTAACATGGGATGTATTTAGTTTTGTATATATCCGTCTTCCACCTCCCTGTTACTACATAAAGCAGAGGGAATGAGAAAATATATATTGTTATGTGGAAGGGGTCTGCCCTAAATATAGGTAAGGGTTATCAGTAATAGGGCTATCCGTGTCTCTCTACCTTTGTTGGTTCAGTTGGTTCCAGGGAATCGAGTTGTTCAGTCCCTGGGTATGTGTCTGTAGTCTATAGACCCAACGCTGTTCTTTTTCCAACAATCTCTTGGATATATTGGTCCCACCTTTTACTCTTTCAATAATGGTCCATTCCAGATCATTATCAGTATGTCTCTTTTCCACGTAGTGGGCAGTGAGTTTAGAAGCCATGATCACTCATCTGATTGTGCTCCTATGTTCACTGATCCGTACCTTTACCTTCCTAGTAGTCATGCCAATGTACTTTGCCTTGCAGGGGCATGTGATCATGTATACTGCGTTCGCAGTATTACAATTTGTATGGTCCCTTTGTTCCCAATGACGCGTCAAGCCTAAATCAACACTAGTGGTGTGGGTGGTGAACTGACACACTACACATGAGACACAGGGGTAATGGACCTTCACCTGCGGTTGGCTCCACAGTGTGAGTTGTGTGTTTTGTTCTGTCTCCAACTGTCAGTGTGGATCAGAGTGTTCCTTCTGCTCTTGTTGCGCTTAAATGAGAATATGGGGTTCTCAAATGGCAGTTTGTTTGAGGTCAACATATGAAATTTGTTGTTGATTATCTTCTTTATGGCGTTAGATGACGAGTTATATGTTGTGACGCATTTTAGAGCTTTCGTGTCTTTTTTTGTGTTTGTTTCTAGCAGAGCACCCTGTGGTGTATTGCGGGATCTTTTCCGTGCCTGTTCACACCTTTTTAGGGTATGATTTCTCCCGTAACTTCACTGTGAGTTTACAGGAGAAATCATATAACTCGTCATCTAACGCCATAAAGAAGATAATCAACAACAAATTTCATATGTTGACCTCAAATAAACTGACATTTGAGAACCCCATGTTCTCATTTAAACGCAACAATAGCATAAGGAACACTGATCCACACTGACAGTTGGAGACAGAAACAAAACACACAACTCACACTGTGGAGCCAACCGCAGGTGAAGGGCCATTACCCCTGTGGCTCATGTGTGGTGTGTCAGTTCACCACCCACACCACCAGTGTTGATTTAGGCTTGACGCGTCAGTGGGAACAAAGGGACCATACAAATTGTAATACTGCGAATGCAGTATACATGATCACATGCCCCTGCAAGGCAAAGTACATTGGCATGACCACTAGGAAGGTAAAGGAACGGATCAGTGAACATAGGAGCACGATCAGACGAGTGATCACGTCCACTAAACGCACTGCCCACTACGTGGAAAAGGGACATACTGATAATGATCTGGGATGGACCATTATTGAAAGAGTAAAAGGTGGGACCAATATATCCAAGAGATTGTTGGAAAAAGAACAGCATTGGGTCTATAGACTACAGACACATACCCAGGGACTGAATGACTCGATTCCCTGGAACCAACTGAACCAACAAAGGTAGAGAGACATGGATAGCCCTATTACCGACAACCCTTATCCATACTTAGGGCAGACCCCTTCCACATGACGATATATATTTTCTCATTCCCTCTGTTTTATGTAGTAACAGGGGGGTGGAAGACAGATATGAACAAAACTAATTACATCCCATGTTAGAGTATCTATTGATCAGCTCCCAAGTACATGAAGGATTGTGGATAGACCCTTATATTGGTCACGGAAAAAACGTTGATACAAATCTGTTATCCAAATGCGTCTACACCCACTTATACACATGAAGTTCACATACCCTAATTATCGGCTACCTTTTTAGTCACATCATAAGAGATTCTATCTCGCCATACTGCCAAAGGAAGGAATATGAGGCATTTATTGTATGTCGCCGAGAGATGGAAAGTATAGTGACACATGGTAACTAAGGTTACCTTATGGTTACCAAGATTACCCCTGGACTGGACTACATCCCCCATGAGGCTGTCAGTTCCTTGCAGTTCCTCCCAGGACTTGCAGGAAATGACGAGACACATACGTGCCATAGGCGGGGCTCTGCTCCTGTCCTGCACGTAGTTACACGGAGAAGACGGCTTTAAAAACCGCGGTCCTGGACGAGAGACTTGCGAATGCTGGGAGACGCGGACCCAAGTAGGTGGAATGGAGGGGCAGGACATTAGACAAAGTAAGTGATGACATATGTTCCGCCTTGAGTGGAAAGGGTTTCTGTATAACCTTGTAGTTGAGACAGGGGACAAACGATGCTAATTATGTGAGCCTTGTCTTTTTTTCTCTCTTTATCTCAATATGCCCATCACGCAGAGTGTGACTACAAGGCTACCCCAATTATCGCTCCCCTTGAGACACATGTCATCCTCCCCAATAGGGTAAGATTTGTATGATATGAGAACCACCACGAGTGAGAGGAGGAACAAGAGCTTAACCTCTGGGATGATGATGATGTAGATGAATGTGGATTGTTTTTGTGAGATCACAATAATAATTTTATCGTGGAGTTTTTAGTAGAATAGTGTTCACGGACTTTCACAAACAATGCGATTATTCGTCGCATATCGCTAGATGCGACTAGATGGGACAGCGTGGCCCATAAAATGCTCTTTTTTCTGGTCACAGATCACTACGAGTAAATGGAGTGAGAGCACATGACAGCATCCAGTACGCTGGTAGTGCATGGGTGAAATGTATAAAATTAAAAAAATTGGTTTCTTCTCACTTTTCTCTTACAGGCGAATACAAAACATAAGGATACTGAATGGGAGATAAGTATACCTTCCTTACCGTTCACGAGGGTGCAGCTTTCTGCATCCTCACTTGGAAAAATTAGGGAAATAACCCCCTCTGAATATCCAGAGAGGGAACCTCTGTTCACCCTGAAGAAAGCCCGGGACCCAAGTGGCCTTTATATAGGGCCGAAACATGTTGGCATGACACTAGGGTCATAGGACCATCACTTCCTGACGACCCCTCTGTATATAGTTTTTAACATCCACTACGTCTCCACTAATAAAGGGATACCTGGAGACGGAGGAGGATTTTATCTTTAGACCCCTGGCTACCTCTCCTAAGTGCTCCCTGAAATACAGTGTAGCCCACCCTGACCTTTAGGAGTCAGGGTGAACCCAATGATGAAGCATGACACCACTAGGGTGTGTGAGGGTTACTTAGCAAAAAGGAATTGCTTCCTTTCCCGTGTCTGAGCGGTTGACGCTGATGGAGCAAGGACTCGTAAGAAAAAGAGACTTGCACGCCACAAGAGTCTAGCACTGAGCTTTCATTTTACAGGTTGGGATACCTCTAGTGATTAGCATTTAGAGAAACTGCCATTTACAGGAGCCGAAACAGTGCCTGCCAAATGGTTAATACACAGATTTATTTCACTGATAATTTCTGCATTTCATTTCACTTCTTATTTGAAACATTTTCAAGCAGGCATATATGAGGCATTAGGAGAGAGAGTTCTACAAGACATGAAAATGAAGTATTTCTCAGCTAAATGAATGTGAAACTTCATTTGGCCATTCTCTCATTTGGAAGGAGGTCACATTTCATGGCATTTGTAATGCATCTATGGCCAACTTAGCATGTTATCTGAAAGGTGCCCTAGCTGTTTTGATTCACCTGACATTGAGATTGCTTTCAAATGGAAGTTATTTGATGCTGAAAGACCAAGGTTGTTGTGGGATGAAACTGGAAGTACCCTACGTGGATGGTTTCCAGGGTCGTGACTTGCTGTTTTAACATGTTATTTCCACCTGCACGTACGTTCAGAGATGTGACAGTTTGGCCTTCAATAGCTATTTCTAATGTGAACTTTGATAAGTTGAGATTACTATAATCCTTATTTTTTCAGAAGGAGGTTTCTTTAACATCTGCTTAACAGTCATTTGATTTCAAGTTGCAAGGTCTTCCTCTGAAATACAATCGCTACTATGAACTAAGCCCCCTCAACATTTTGGAGAACTTGTGCACCGCATATTTTATGCATCTAATATTGTGGGAGTAGTACACTGTTTTAAAGTGATTGGGTCTGGCTTTGTTAGCACGTGCCAGACAGTCTTTGGATTGATTCCATCTTTCATACACTCGCTGGTTTCCAGCGTATTTGGAGAAATACCACTGGTACTTTTCCTGACTGTTGGGATTTGGATCCTATTTTTGATGCTCCACAATGGATGTTCCATCTCATGGCCAGATATTGATGGAACTACCACACGTGCTGCTGTGTTGTGAACGTATGATGCAGTATTTTGGCATGTCTCTGCTTCAAGAACTAAATGACAACTGGTCTTTGTCCTTTCGACCTGTACGGTTACATTGCGTGCAGCCTGTGTTCTGCTGTCTACTGCGCACTTTCAAGTGTGCTCTGGATATATGCCTTGGGATGCAATCAGTACAATCTATGGATATGGATCTGCTGATGTGTCCGCTTAGGATTAATTTTCAGTGTTGTCCTATTGTCTTGCTTTCTCTCCAGAGCACCTGGGCAAGACTTCAAAATACTAGGAAACAACATGAACGCTCTTCAAAATAGGAGTCTACACTCTATAGAATACCAAAATACAACATGAACAACACTAATTTGCCAAGCAAAGGGGAATATTTATTCCCATATATCAAATGGCAATGTATATACACAAGAATAAATGCATAGAAAGTTAACTGCATGTACACAGAATAAGGTAATTAGAACTTGGAATACATCACTGGCTGTTTGTTTAGTATCATCTCTGCCAGCACGAATGGGGAACCCGCTGGCAGTCTCAGGCAGGAGAGTCTCAACCGGGCACAATAGCCCTGGGCAGTGCGTCCACTCCCAGGAGAGTTCCTGTCAAAGCGCCAAGAGGTCTCCATCTTTATATTCTTTACTAACACGAAGAGAGACTTCTAGAAGCTCCCCTTCCCTTCATCTGCACTGTAGGTGCTGTCTACACTCTCTGCGTTGAGGTCACTCAATGGAGCTGGCACCGCTCCGATGACAGCTGAGGCAGAATTCTTCACTTTCTCATCCTTGGACAATGTACCCCTCCCACACTGTCTGTTCTAGCAGCTTATCTGTCTCGCTCTGTGAAGTGAGAAACATAAACAATCTGTGTGTGTGCAATTAACATGAGGCTTCCTGCTTTCGCAGCTGAAAGGCAGGGTCAGACAGACACAAGGTGAAACCGTGCTCACAAATGTAGTTAGAGTAAAATGGAGTCAATGGTCAATACTTGATCTCAGGATATATAACTGCCTGTAGCATTACACCTATGCATCTGCCGATGGTACAGAATGCATACTATGAGCCTCCCTTGGATGCTTCGGCTCCTGGATTCATGGACCCTGCTCCTCCTCTGCAGCTACACTACCAGCTGGCACACCATCAGTGGCTGCAGATTGGGTTGGATATGACCATGTTTGTTCTTTGGAACGTGTGGTTTGGGCCACTACTGAAACATTGTCTGCGGAAGCTGTTTCCATCATGGTTCCTAATGACTCTCGGAACATGTAAAACATTCCTGGAGTTTTCCTGAATTTTAATTCGGCATTTTTTTATAAAATTGCTTTTATATGCCTTTTTAAATTGCGTATTTTTAAATGCCTTTTATTGCAATTTGACTTTCATTCTGCTTTAATATTAAAGTACATTATTATACATTTTTATGATTTTAGGCTTATACATATATTAAGTTTCATTTTTAAATATATCTTTTTATTTTAGTTTGAAGTATTAGTCTCTTTCCGGCCAAGGCGTGGGTGTAGTGAGGCTCGTTTAAACTTTACATCGACCGCGCATAGTGCCAGCCATGCTGCCCATTTGGAGAAAATCGAGGTTGGAGACAGGAGGTATTACTACTCCACGGAACAGCTGCGTGAGATTGGAACAGCAGAGGGTAGGAGAGGCAGTTTCAGGTTAGAGGAGACTGCAGGACCCGTATCTGATTTCGTGAAAAGAGGTAGCCTTAGATGTGGGTTACTTAACGTTAGATCCCTCCCTAAGCATTATTTGGAAATCCAGTTGTTAATAGAAACGTATGATCTAGATGTGTTGTTCATGACTGAAACTTGGACACACCTTGGGTCAGATTTGGAATTGGGATTGGCGTGCCCTTCTGGATACAAAGCCTTCCACAAGCCTCGATTAAGTGGTAGAGGTGGCGGTGTGGGAGTTATTTTCAAAGAAATTTGGGACTTTGCTCCTCTCAATATTGATGAGCTGGAGGGCATTGAGCTTCTGGGATTTTTATTAAAGGATGCCAAAGGACAAGTACTAACTGGTATAGTCAGCTTCAGACCCCCTGGAATAGCCAGTCCTCAATTACAGCAGGGGTTTATTGAGGTCCTGAGCAATCTGGCATTGACTCACTCCAGACTGCTTGTTGTAGGGGATTTCAATGTATGGCCCAACGGGATTCTGGATTCAGGATATCATAATCTCATTCAATCCTGTAGAAATTTAAACCTACAACAATGGGTAATGGGACCCACACACAAAGGGGGACACACTCTAGATCTAGTGTTCTCCGAAGAACAGACAATGGGAACAGTTGATGTCCTACCGGTATGTTGGTCGGACCATCACATGATTGTTTTTCAGTTGTATAATCCCAGGATGAATAAACCAATTCCTAAGAAAGGCAGGAATTTTCAAAGCAGGGACTGGAAGGGCCTCCTGAAAAAGGCAATGGTATCTTCAATATTTCTGACGAACGAGGGCTGTGATGCAAATAAACAGGTGGAAGAGAATTATGTAACATACTGCGAACAAATAACCACTAGGTTGGATCAAGTTGCCCCGATCAAAAGTCATAAGAAACTTGGTAGACCGTCAGCCCCATGGTTCAACGAAAAACTGAGAAACCTGAAGCTGGGCTGTAAGCAAGCGGAAAGGAAATGGCGTAGGGAATACGCAGATGAGGAAAAAACCTCCTGGAAAATGGCAATAGCGGAGTATAAAAAGAAATTCTTGTAGCAAAAACAGAGTTTTTGCAGACTCCATTCGGAAGGCACAAAATAGTACTCGTAGTGTCTTCAGGATAGTAGACAATCTGATCAATCCAGATTGCTCAAAGAATGAGATTGTGCCTAGCCAGGAATTATGTGATAGCATGGCTACCTTCTTTGAGGATAAGATTAGTAATATTATTTATGGACTCAAATCGGATAATACGCCTAAGGAATCTACGCCTGCAAAACAGATATGGGTGGACAACTTTCACTCCATAGATCATTTTAATATACTTTCTGTGGAAGAATTCTATAAAATAGCCATGGGGGTATCATCAGGCTCCCCTTTGGATCCGCTACCACATAAAATCTGGAAGGAGTTGGCCCCTGAACTCTTCCCGGCACTACGGCAAATTTGCAATCAATCACTGGTTAGTGGTTCTGTGCCAACATGCTGGAAACAGGCGATGGTAACGCCCCTCCTGAAAAAAGTATCACTTGATCCGGCGTGTCCGAAAAGCTATAGACCAATTTCCCTTTTACACTACCCAGTCAAAATCTTGGAACGAGTAGTTAGCAAAGCACTTTCCCAGTTTTTAGAAACAAACAACATCTTGGACAAGGTGCAATTCGGCTTCCGCCCCGGCCATGGTACGGAGACTGCCTTGGTGACCGTTATGGACGATCTACGTATGCGTGCAGACAGGGGACAGTCAGCTATACTGATTCTTCTTGACCTGTCTGCCGCATTCGACTCTGATAAACCATGGGACTCTTCTGTCCAGGCTCCAAGAGGTGGGGGTTGTGGGCACTGCCTTAAAGTGGTTCCAATCATATCTATCTAATAGACAACAGGCAGTAGCCCTCCCTCCTTTTCGCTCCAAGTTTTCCAATACCTTGCATGGTGTCCCACAAGGGTCGGCGATCAGTCCTATATTATTTATATGTTATAAGGGCTCATAATATTAATTTAGTAAATTACGCGTATGACACCCAGCTTATCTTGTCCCTTGAGGGTGAGCAATCCGTACCCCTAGAAGACTTCCATGCCTGTCTGCAGGACACAGCACTCTGGCTTAGGGAGAATTCTCTTCAATTTAATTCTGATAAGACAGAAATCCTACACTGTGCCGCAGGTAGAATTCCCCCTATACTTCCGTCTGACTTTTGGCCTACCTCTACTACTACTCCATTGGCTCCTAGCAGTTCAGTACGTAATCTGGGAGTCGTGTTTGATAATAAGTTGACACTTGAAAAGCATGTTAATAAAACAGTCGGGTGTTGCTTTACTTTGATTAGAGCACTCCGAAAATATTTCCCACTGTTCTCAATACAGGCTAGAACATTGATAATTAGAGGTACCATCCTCAGTAGGCTGGACTATTGTAATGCTCTGCTGCTGGAATCACCGAAGTATCTGATTGAGAGATTACAGCAAATACAGACCATGGCGGCCAAGCTGGCATTGATGAGATCACGCCGCTCTTCCGCCTCTCAGGCAATCTCAGAGCTGCACTGGCTTCCAATCTCGCAGAGGATACTTTTTAAGGCTTTGTGCATTGTGTTCAAAGCCTTGCATGGCTGCGGTCCCAAATCACTGCAGGACAAATTTGTATGGTATGTCCCCTCCCGGATGCTCCGTTCCTCCTCGGCCAACCTGGTGAAGGTGCCTAGAATCAGGAAAACTAAATCAGGAGGCAGGGCCTTTAGTACGGCAGATTCTCGCCTCTGGAACAGACTTCCGCCTGATATTAGGCAAATAGATGATGATCTGCAATTTAGAAAAAGGGTAAAAACCTGGCTTTACCCTCAAGCTGGCCTATCTACATCCTGCTAATTTCTCTTTTAGTAAAGTGCTTTCCACGGATATTTACACTTAGTTAGGCACCTGCATCACAGCGCCAGGGTACCCGTAGGGTGTTAGTTGCACTTTATAAATGCTGATAATAATAATAATCTTTTTATTTTAGTTTGAAGTATTAGTCTCCTTCCGGCCAAGGCGTGGGTGTAGTGAGGCTCGTTTAAACTTTACATCTTTTTGGACAGTGACTTTTCACATGCTTGGCACGTACATGATAACGTACTCAGAAAGTATTCTGCTTGCAACGCACATTCCTTCATAAGCATTTTATCTCGACACTGTACATTCTGTTCAAGGATAAAGTACACTGTGCATGTTGCCCAGCTCTGAATCAGAAAGACTAACAATGACACTAACAATGGACCTCAGGCACAGTGGAACTAGAACCAGATTTATTAAATAAACTGCTTCTGAGCTTTAGCTCACAAAATGAGCACTTCCATGGATTAATTATCCTGGACGTTTGCCCCTGACTGATTGTCAGCCCTGCTGACTTTCATCACTATCCTGAAAAGGACGGCAGCCTGGTCTACTCCAGATTGGCTTCCTGATACATCATACACAGGTGAAATGTAGAGTTATGCTGCTCCAAGCGATCTGACAGAACTCATTCACACTATGCTCTCTATAATTATAGTGGTTGAATTATTCATCTTTTTCACTTTCCCAACCGCTCGTGTTCGTGTTAATGGACTCATATCTGCTCCATTTTATAGCCATAGAGGTACTAGGCAGGGATGCTCCCTTTCACCGCTATTGTTTGCAGTCATGTTAGAGCCCCTGGAATGTATCCTACGCCAGAGATATGTGGCATCAGCTTTGCGCTTTACCCTGCGGCCTCCGGGCATTTCGCCATATGCGGATGATATGGTGCTGTATGTCAAAAACCCTGCTGATCACTTAGAGCTTATCATACGTGAATATCTGTGATTGTAGAGCTACTCAGGCCTGAGATAAAGTGGTCTAAATCGATTATTCTTCCTCTGACCCCTGCTACTAAGCCCTGTGAGTCGGAGTACCCTCTGCAGTGGAGTATCAATCTTGTGAAATATCTGGAGATCTGGATCCATAGGGATCCTGAGCTGGTAATTCAATATAATTATAGTAGTGGCATCTCCCAACTTGAAGATCAAGTAAAGATATGGTCTCGGCTTCCGCTGTCTATGGCAGATAGGGTAGCTGCCATGAAAATGGTTATATTACCTACGTTTGTATACCTGTTTGTTAACATCCCTATTGATTTACCGCAACACTTTTTTATAACGCCTAAAACACACTTAATAACCTTAGCATGGGTGGGTAAACAACCTAGAATAAGGTCGGAGGTACTTCATTTAGCATATACATGAGGAGGGTTTCATTTTTTTTTTTTTAACGCTTCAAGTTCGACTGTTACCTTGCCACCTCCAAAGTTCCTACAAGGGCCAACCTCAAGACACCTGGGCAAGAGCGAGAGGTTGAGTGTAACAACTTTCTCAAGAGTCAACCTCATTGCCTTCAACTTACTTATTTCATAATCATTGGACCAGTTTTAGGAGATTATTTTATATAATCTGTGATCTGTACGTCCACTCTTCCCAACATGCCCTAAATCTGGTTCTTTTTTTTGCGCGACACCCATGATCTAGCTTATTAACTCTAACAATTGAATTAACCCAGTCCAATAAAACCGGGGGCGTAGGCGATACCCATTTCAAACAAATTTCTCTCCTTGCCTGAAGAATTAAAACAAATAACAAGTGTGCTTGAAATTTGGAGAGTTTACACCTAACACTCTGTTATGCCCTGCATAGGTTACTTATATCGTGTAGTTTTCTATTCTCCTGATGCTCAGCCAGTGTGTGTGTTTAGAGTAGAATGTTGGGAATACAGTGATGCATGGAATGTTGGGTGCCTGGTGAGTGAGGAATGACAGTTAGAAATGGGCTGAGCAGCAGACAGGCTGCTCCTGGTGGGGCTGCTGTTGCATGGGACTAAGGGCTGACTACCAGGCTCACCTTCATCACCATCACCTGTCTACCTGGACTACCTATCTGATGTACTTGGACCAGCTAATGAATAAAGGTACTTATGAACTCTACTCGGCTACCAGCGTCTACTTGTGTCACAGGACACAACACACTCTCTTCTGGAAGAACCCCAAAAATAACTAGAGCTGGGCTTACCTCAATTTCTTGCCCCAAAACCTCTGAGATGGTCTTACCAACATCTTGCCAGAAGCCCTGGATCTGGGGACACTGCCGAATCATATGGAAGACATCCGCCATCGAGGAGGCACACTTCAGGCAGAGCTTCACTCCTTCACCACCCAATTTTGAAAGCCTTTTAGGGGACCGATATGCTCTGTGGAGTGTAAACAAATGATTCCTTCTCAAAGGTGCAGCTTTAACAACACTCCATAAAGCACGCATCGATACTTGCCATAGACATGTTATGTCGGTCGAAGGCAGGTCTCTCTTCCAGGGCTCTCCCATAGGTGTTGGTGGAGGGTCCCTGTGATCAATCTGTGATTGTTACAGGGAACTGCCCCGCCGATTCCAACATGGCCGCCGGACTGTCCCTGCCCGGAAGTGAGGTTCACGTTCCATGCAACTGGACCTGAAGCCTGCTTCCGACAATCCAAGAGTCAAAAGGCGGAGTGACGGAGAAGGGAAATACGCCGATACGGAGGAGACGGAGGAGCTGATGGAAACGCGACTCAACACAGGAGAAGGCAGAGAAGAAGAACGCCAACAGGAAGGATCCAGGGAGCGGAGGTACGACGGAAACACTCGCCGCAAAGAAGAGGACAGCATTGACGAGATCCGCTCAGGGAGCAACACGCCCAAGTCCAGTACTCCCCCGAGGGAAGTGGAGGCTGTGACTCCCCTCCCAATGGCCCTGGAGGGTCGTGGGCTCAGGCAAGTGACCCGCTCATCTATTTTCTCACTTAAGGACTGGTGGGCGGGTTTATGAGCAGCACCGCCGTAATGGCACTGCCTCACCTCACACCTACGCACAGGGTCGAGCACTGGTGAAGGCTGCACATGACTCCCCCCCTTTTCTCTTAGGTTAAGAAAACTTAGGGCCGTACCCTGACCTTGTGTATCTTTTTTTTGTTTTTCCCGGTTCCCTCCTGAGGAGACGACCTGGACAGTAGGAAAAGGATGGGACAACCCTACCAACCATTTCATCGGGCCCGTCCCGAATAGTGGTTACCCAGGATATAGACCAGAATACAAGGACTCAACACCTCCTTCTTTTGTTAATTTCCTTCTTGTTACGGCCATATCCCTCTCCCTGCCCCAAGAAGTATTGGAGCTATCCCACTAATAAATAAGTTGGACTTTGACTCCAGTGTCTGGTGTTTTGGAGTAGAAAAGGGTTTACGGACATATCACGCGACCGGACCATTACAGTCCCCTTTTACCAGCATCCAGTACCATTTAGAGACTTCTTTACGCTGATGGAGGAGGCCAAACAGAGTATCTTCGCAATCTTCGTTTCCCTCCCCATCTTTGCCCAAGCTCGCGGCCCAGCTTGCTAGTTGGTAAAATTTGAACCTAGACAGCCTCTGGTTTGTAGTATTACTTAGAAGATCCCAAGGGAGAAGCTTGTTGTTTTGTAAAAGTTGACCCCATTTATCAATCCCTTCTTCCATCAATGGAACAGTCAGACTGTCTTTAAGGCACAGGGGCATGCCTGGGGAGTCCCAAATAGGGGCTCCACTGCTGTAATACGGGATCTTTAAGATTCTTCTAATCTGGTACCAGAGTTCGCTGGCAGATCTCAGAACTTTTAGTTTGACTTTTTTGAAGAACTTGGGATGACCGAACTTAAAGAGGAAGCCATCGCCACCCCAGGGAGGAGTATTCGTCATAGCTCGCAAAAAAGAAGGGCAACATAAGGATCCAAAAAAGTGGGGTCTTACATTTTTTAAATGGAAAGCCCAACAATAGAAACAAAAGTCGGGGCTTGGGATACCACCGTCTGCCTTTGAGCTTTGCAGTTTCTTCCAGGCGATCCTCACTCCCTTGTTAGACGAGATAAAACTGGATATATCTCCTTGCAATGTTTTTGATGTTTTGGGATTAAAAGATAGTGGAATCGCATCGAAGATAAATGTAAATTTTGGCAAATTGACATTTTGACCAAATTGGAGCGGCCCAAAAAAGAAAGAGGAAGACTGTCCCAAGATTTTAATAATATTCTTGTCTCCTTCATTTTTATCTCAAGGTTTACTTGGGCTAACTTGGTCAAGTCCTGAGTAATTTGCACCCCTAAATATCTAATTTCTCGCTTGGTGAGTGAGTTATTAGATTGTGTGTTCCAGGACATAATTTCAGTTTTTTGACAGTTTATTAAATAGCCAGAGACCTTTCTAAAATCCAATAGGATTTGCTCCAATATAGGTAGAATATTGGTGCCCTCCCTTGTAAAGACCATCAAGTCATCCGCATATAGGGCTACTTTTTTCACCCATCCATGCCATTCAAACGGTGCAAAGGGTTGACTAGCCCTGATATTACATGCAAAAGGCTCAATATATATGATGGCGCTGACATGATCAACTTGCTGACCTACCTCCTACTGCAGGGTGAGTGCTAGTGGTCATTGCGGCACGCAGCAGGACCAATTACTGCCTACAGCCTTCATTATATACGTCTAGACGACCCCCACAGTCTGACCACATCCAGCACAATCTCGCGCTTTACCAAAATGCAAATGGCGGCTAAGATCGGGCAAAAACTTTATTCAAGACGTCGCACAATACCCCGCTGCTGAGAATTCCCATGCTGTAAGATTGCTGCCCAAAGCGCTTCAACTGCATAGAAGCAGCCCGGTCATCAGACAGTGGTGAAAAGATCAAAGCCAGGCTGTCGGAGAAGAGCGCCGAGACATGTACCACGGTAGCGGCTCAGCGTGTGTGAAACAGCTGATGTGGGGAGTGGCTTCTACGCGGAGGGGGCCAACACGAATAAAGTGCTCACGGAGGAATGGATCGGAGGTGAGGGGGGTCCCCTGACATTAAAATAAACTGAGTGGGGAGGCGATCCGGAGGAGCCCTGCCTGACCCTAAAATGGCGGCTATCTCTTCCTCATGAGGCCACATCATAGGGACTTCCCCTAACTACCGTGAAGAGACAGCAGCAGCTCCAGAGGGGTCCCAGGATCTGTCCCACTACCAGCCCGGATAACCACAGCAGTGGGGACATGTGGAGACAATCATTTCATTCTCAGCCTATTTGTTTGAAATAGCAACAACAGCTCAGGCCTCAAGGGAAGTCCTCGTTTAGTGTCACAAGCAATCCGAGTGGGATACTAGAGGTCCCCCGCCTGATCCTATTATGGCGTCCATCTCTCCCCATGGCAGCTATAACGCAGAAATACACTGCTCCTCGGGAGGCAAGCGGACACTGACTCCGGCCTCAAGCTGCTCCATTGCACAACAAACACCCCCCCTCGAGCGAAAGTCTAAAATGGGAACCGGCTGTTTCTAACTCCAAGGTCAGAATCCCTTGCCTGACCCCAAGATGGCTGCCACAGTGTTCCCTACCACGTCGTGCTACTCCTCTGAGAAAAAACCGGACTTCGACCAGACCTCGAACACATCCCCCATCCGGCCTACCCTTCAGGATACCGAATCTGTGAACCTACCTCTGACCGTGGAGACCTAGCTTTTTGGCTGATGCCCGGTGGAGCTACTTGATAGCTATAGAGGAGATGGGCTGTTGACTACCCCTTCGGCCGTCACCTAGCCAGCCGGACATTGGGCAGACCTTACTTCGTCTCTCCGTCGTACTCTCCCTCCTACCCCTTTACTCCACCCACTTTCTCCTTTATGCTCCTTTTATCCCTCCTCTTTGCTCTCTAATTGTTTTCTCATTGAGACCTAGCCGCTTGACTGATGCCCGGTGGAGCTACCTGATAGCTATAGAGGAGATGGGCTGTGGTCTTCCCCCTCAGCCGTCACCTACCCAGCCGGACTTTGGGCAGACTCTCCTTCGTCTCTCCATCCATCCCATCTCCATCTTTTCTCCCTCCTACACCTTTACCCCACCCCCTTTCCCTTCTAAGCTCCATTTATTTCGTCTTCCGACGCTCTTGTAATGTTTTCTTATAATTGATGTAACTTGTAACTGAGGTAATTTTGTAATTTTGTGGTACCTTATGTAAAGCGCTCTGATACCTCAGGGTCTAGCCAGCGCTATATAAAACTCAAATAAATAAAATAAATAAATTAAAAATATATATATATATATATGGGTCAAACCGCAAAGGGGAGAGGGGGCAGCCCTGTCTTGTACCTCGCTCCAACTTGATTGATTTAGTGAGGTTCCCATTCACCACAATCATTGCCGTAGGGGACTTATAAATATTACTGATGGCCCTAACAAAATTCTCCCCTAGCCCAAAGGAGTGAATCATATAATGTAAAAAGGGCCAACTTACCCTATCAAAGGCTTTGGCAGCGTTGAAGGTAAAAATAGTAAGAGGTAGTTTGTTCCCTGAGGCTATATCAATTGCGCCTATCAGCTCATGCGTTAAATCATGCAGTTGGCATTCTTTAATAAATCCCTTCTGGTCGGCCTGGACTAGTGAGCCCATCACAGGTTCCAATCTCCCAGCCAAAACTTGTGCATACATTTTATAATCAGAGTTCAGCAAGGAGATTGGCCTGTAAGACTCACACTTCTTAGGATCTTTATTAGGCTTCAGAATTAAACTAACAGCTGCCTCATCCCAAGATTTAGGAATAGGTAGACCGTCAGAGAAGATGCTATCAATTAGCTTTGTCAGAACCGGAATGATTTCCTCCGCAAGGGAGATATAGAACTCATTATTAGAATCAGGGAACATGGCAGCGGGCTAGTCCAGCCCGGAGCTCCGTCCCTCTTCCTCCGTCCTCGCATGCATTAGCCTCCAGAGCCTTAATTTTTTTACCTCTGCTTTTGCGGTCTCGACCGGCTGGTGCGGGATCGGGTGGCGGCCGTTACCTTGTTTCAGGAGGGTTCCAGGGGTTTTCTTCTTCTCGTTTTTGTCCTCACCGGGTGGCTGCTCAGCACTCAGGCGCGCGACAGAACCAGCCGGCTGCGTCTCCGCTCCGAGCGGTCAGGGGGGTGCGCCTGCTGCAAGCTGTGGATGCTGTGCGCCGTGACAGGCACGCCACAGCAAGAATCTCCTTCCGGGGGATGCCAGGCAGGGTCAGCTCCAGCTGGGTGCCCCGTGTTTCAGTATGTGTTCCAAGCAAGCCTGTGACTTGGGTTGAGCCTTCAGGCGGGTTGCTACATCTGATCCCCCCGCAGTTTTGTGGTGTGCCCTTCGCCACAGTGATACTTCCATTGCCCATGAGCGCTAGACGGGCTAAAGATACTGGCAGTAAACCAACTCCACGGAAGAAGGGTAAAGCAAAGCAAGCCGAACAAATAAGAAGGGGGGAGTTATCTGGTGTGCAAAATTTACCTGCGTTAGCGCCCTCACCTCCACAGCTTGAGGGCATACCTTGTGAGAAGGGGGTTAATTTTCCTAGCAGGTACGTGCTAAGAAACAAAAATTTTGGTACTCCAGACCCTTTTTTGCATAACTACTACAACCCTATTTGCTCCCTCTTATGGGAAAACTGTAATTAAAAAGCCTAGTAGAAGAACAGGGTGTAAGCTTTCCTTAAACCCGCAGGGCTCTCTATCTTTAACACGACAAAGAAAGGAAGCAGCCCAAGTTAGGATAACCCCTTCTCTTGGATCCTTTTTTAAGGTACAGGCTAATGTACTGTTGCCTGGGTCTATAGCCCCTGGTACGGAGGGTTCGCTCCGGGATAAAGGAATACCCATTGGAGCGTCTGCAATAAGTATGGAACCTACTAACCAAGAGGAAGAAATTGCTCATCGGAGTATCGTTACCTCCAACAGATTTCAGAGCTTGGACGATGGTGACAGCTTTCCATTGAGTCTCCCTGCTGAGGTGAACCAGGGGCCGGACCCTTTGTTCTCTGCTGATCTGCTGGTATTAAATAACCCGAAGCAGCTAGGTCTAGCTGAAATGTTAGAAACCCTTTCCTCAGAGATTAGAACTAAGTTTGCCATTTCAGGAAGAAACCAATCTAAAATCCAAGACTCTTGCGAGACACTTGAGACCAAAATGTCGGCAATCATGGAGAAAATCTGTGTGATGGAAGCCTCAGTAGAGGCCCTTAACAAGGAAGTTGAGACCAACCGTAGAGAAATCCAAACATTAAAAAAGAGGGGGGAGAAGGCTATGCTAGATAAAATAGAATCCTTGGGAAATAATGCTAGACGCAACAACATCAAAATACTTAACATCCCGGAAGGTCTGGAGGGAGACAATATCAAAGTTTTTTTCTTAAGCTTAGTGAAGGAGTTTATCTCCTACGTTGACGTTCAAGAACTGGAAGCAGACATTCAAAGGATTCATAGAGACCCCTGCTCTAAAAGCCTAAACAGGAAGACCCCCTGGAGAATTTTGATTAATTTCAAGACCTACTTGTTAAAAGAACGTATCCTCTCTGAAGCTTTAAAAGCTGGCAGTTTTACTAAAAAGGGGTGGTCGTTTCGGATTAGATCAGATGTCTCCAGGATTACTCAGTATAGACAGTGGGAGCTGGGGAAATATATCCCAGAGTTAAGATCTTTAGGGGCCACAGCCCAATTGAGGTTCCCAGCTCTTCTCAAAGTCATGTGGAAGAACAAAATGCATAACTTCTGGGACCCCAAGGAGGTAGGGACTTTTATTGACCAGATAAAGGCTCAGGGCTAATCCTGTTTATTTTGGATTTTCCTTTTCTTTTTTTTACATGCCGGAGGAAGATGTGAGATTAAAAGGGTATTCATTCAAACATACCCATTTTGTTTTTTGGGAGGGTTCCCAGGGGAGGGGGGGTCACAGGAGGAGCAGTTTAGATTAGAAGTGCACTGGGTGGGGAGCATACTAGGGAAAAAAGAAAAAAGAAAGTCCTCATCATTTGGCCAGGATAAATGAGATTAGAAGTAAGAAAGGAGAAGGCAATGATTAGTTTGGAGTAATTATTTTGGACAAGATAAAAAGTAAATGTCTGTCTATACCCCGGTAAGAATTTTAACATGGAACGTTAATCACTTTAGGGTGGCGAGTAGAAGGAGGAGAATCTTTCCATATCTGAGCCAAGCCAATTATGATATTATTATATTACAAGAAAGCATCTAACTCATGATGAGTGGGAGGCCACTCGATCCAACCAGAAGTGGATCGAAGTATCTGTCCACACAACTAAATCGTGTTGTAAGACAGGAGTGGCTTTACTGGTTAGGAGGTCTGCTAAAGCCACCCTAGGGGCCTTTAAGGTGGATGTTAAGGGTCGATGGATCATTGCCGATATTAAAGTACAGAATGAATGGTATATCTTAGTGAGGTATTATGGGCCTAACATAGATGATGAAGCCTCTTTAAATTCCATTTATAATCACTTGATAGAATCTAACTTTCCGGTTATTATGAAAGGGGATTTTAATATTCTCCTGAACCCTAATCTTGAAAAGTCTAAAAAAGGGGGGGCATAGACCCTATAAAAATTAGATCCTTTGTCAAAATGTTAATGAAAGATCTAGGTCTTGTAGATATTTAGAGAGTCAAAAATAAAGAAGGGACCCCTCAAGTTTCACTTTCCATAATAAGAAGCATGGGCATGCCTCTAGAATAGATTTCTTTCTAGTAGATTCTAGGTTGGCTAACAGAATTAAAACGGTGGAGCATATTCCTGAGCACCCCTCAGACCACTCTGCAGTGCTCTTGGAGGTACAAATAGAAAAAGTACCTACTAACGGAAGGTGGCCCTTTGATAGATCCTTACTCTCCGATCTATCAGTAATAACGCAGCTGAAGAGAGATACTTTGTCCTTCTTTGAAATTAATGACTCCTTGGCCCGCTGCATATAATCTGGGTTGCCTACAAAGCTTATATAAGAGGCAGAGTTATTAGTTTCGCTGCGAAAAAACACAAGGAATCCAGAGCTATGATAAAAAAAATGGAAGAGGACATTTCTAGAGCTCTGTCTAAGAGAACTATACTACAAGACGGTCAGGAACAGGAGGTCAACAATTAAATAA
This sequence comes from Calotriton arnoldi, assembly GCA_963921515.1. Lineage (NCBI taxonomy): Eukaryota > Metazoa > Chordata > Amphibia > Caudata > Salamandridae > Calotriton > Calotriton arnoldi. The sequence goes on along the minus strand of CAWUFW010018885.1, from coordinate 154,954 downwards.
TAATAAAAAGACAGGCGCTAACAGATTATTTAGATAGTGTAGTTAGGGGAAAGTGGGAGGCTAGTAAATTAGATAACTATGAGTATGGCAAGGGGTGTGGGAAGCTGCTTGCTTGGAAAACTCGTACTAATCAAACAAGAAACTTAAAGAGATATCCAACGCTGACTCGGGGGAGTTGATGTCAGATAGTATTAAAATCGAACAAGCATTTGAGTCCTTCTTTCAAGACCTCTATACTGAGGATCAGTTAGCCACTGAGTCCCAGATTAAAGATTATGTTAATAGAATAGTTTTCCCCTCACTTGCTGATGCCAAAGCCCAACGACTGAATCAGAATGTCTCCCTAGAAGAACTAAAGGCGGTAGTAAAAAAGCTAAAAAGAGGCAGCACTGCGGGGATAGATGGTATCCCTAATGGGGTGGGTTTCAGGACCCGGACTTAAAACGTTACTATTTATGTGAGCAGGCCATTTTGTTTATTATTGTGTCTCCCTCATGATTACATTCTGCATCTGGTGGTGGAACACGATGACGCCAGCCTGCTGCCGCTACATGCTATTATACCGCATGGGCGAGATTACACTGACCGAACTGACTTTAACACAATACATTGCACTATGTGGACTTTGTACCTGCTTGGAACACGAGCTAACAAACTTCCCTTGTACAACCCAGCCCTTCCTTTACTCTTTCATCTGGCCTTATCTGTTACTCATGAACCTCGGGCTGGCTCTACTAAATACGACTGGGTTGAAGACTGTGGGGTCGCTGTATCCTGGGCTGTCTTTTCTTAACCTAGAGGATATTTCTCATACGCAGCACCTCACCTCATTGTTAACATTTACATACTTTTGCCTTCATGTGGCAACGCAGGCCCTGTTTTCTCAATTTTTGGCTGAGCCCCCTAACCTTTGTGCACTTCATACATTGCTGACCAGCTCTACGCGCAAGGGACTTATTACTAGGTTATATACCTATAGGCAAACTGGCAGGCCCAAAGGCCTAGATCTCGCTTTGGAGTGGGGGAATGCGGTTTCAGATCCGCCACTGATGGTAGAGGATTGGATACTTTTCTGTGCGCAAACTCATATGCTCACACCTACTTGCAATTTACGTATAATACACTCTAAATAGTTACATCAAATGTATTACTCTCCTGCTAAGCTATATAGGTTCAGACAATGATCACTGTCTCAGATGTGGAGTGCCCACTGCTGATTTTTTCCATCTAGCATGGTGTTGGCCCTTGGTGAGGCGGTTCTGGAAGCAGCTCACTACCGCCCTGTCGGCCATGATGTTGGAGCCAGTGGCATGTAAACCGCACCTGTGTCTCCTTGGAATGGTTCGAGACCTGCAACCAGCAGTGTGTATACTCACAGCAGTGGCTCTCTTAATAGCTAAAAGGCCAGTTGTGATGTGTTGGGGTAAACGTGTGGCAACTACAATCCAACAGTGGCTTTTGGACATGACCTATTGCAGGGAGCAATTGGAGTTGTACGCTGAGGAGCTTCTAATATTGTCACTACCCACAGACATCTGGGGCCCATTTACAGCCTATCTGCTCACCATGCCTGATTCCTCCTGAAGGCAACATGTTGATAATGATTCAAGTGCTGTGGCATATTGTTCTTATTAACCCCTTCCCTGCCAGGTCTATCCCCCAGTGCCATGCCTTTTTTGGGCTATTTGGAGTAGTTTGTGCTTAAGCCCCCATCACTTTTTGTCCACAGAAGGTAGCCACATCACATTTGCGTCCTTTTTTTCCACTAATCTAAGGATTGTAAAGGTGCCCAGGGTTTGTGGATTCCCCTGGAGGAGACTAAGAAATTAACCAAAATACAGCTACATTTGGGGCTTTCTGCAAAAAATGGGAAAGACATGCTGCAGAAGAAAGCGTCTGTTTTTTTCCCTGCAGGTGGTATCAATGAAGAGTTTGTGGTGCTAAAATCACCATCTTCCCAGCTTTCAGGAACAGGCAGACTTTGTCAGAAAACCAAAATTATCTACACAGTTTTGGCATTTTACTGGGACATAGCCTAGTTTTCCTATTTGTTGTGCTTTCAACCTCCTTCAAGTTAGTGGTAGAAATGTGTATGAAACCAATAATGGATCCCAGACAGCTATACATTTAAGAAAAGTAGACACCATTCTGAATTCAGCAAGCGGTCATTTGTGTAGATCCTTCAAGGTTTTCCTATAGAAAGTAACAGTTGAAATAAAAAAAATATTGGAATTGAGTTGAAAAAAACAGCCACTTGTGCCTACATTTTCACCTGTAACTTCTTCTAACTATGATAGATTATTGAAAGCAATATACCACTATGTCTGCGGACCCTTCTGGTTGCCAGGATATATAGGTCTTGTAGGTTCACCAAGAACCCGAGGAACTCTGAGCCAATAACTGAGCTGCACTTTGCAATGGTTTTTCATTGTGTACCAGGTATACAGCAATTCATTTGGTAAAATATAAAGAGTGAAAAATAGGTATCAAAGAAACTTATGTATTTCTGAAATGGGAACAAAATATGGAGTTTAGAAGCAGTGGTTATTTGTGCCTCTCTGAAATTGTGGCTACCTAAATTAGCATGTGAATTAGAGGGTATTTTTCAAAATAACTTCTTTTTTACACACTGTCTTACATTTGGAAGGCAGAAATGCATAGAAAGACAAATGTTAATAACACTTGTTCTACTATTCTGTATTCCCCTAAGTACCCGCGACAGGAAATGGCCCAAAATGCAACGCGGACACATCACATTTTTCCACTGAAAACTGACCCTTTTTTTGCAACGTGCCTAGCTGTGGATTTTGGGCCCTAGCTCTGCCGGCACCTAGGAAAACCTCACAAACCTGTACATTTTTGAAAACTAGACACCCAGGGTAATCCAGGACGGAGTAACTTGTGTGGCTCTCACCAGGTTCTGTTACTCAGAATCCCTTGCAAACCTCAAAGTTTGTCTAAAAAACACATTTTCCGAAATTTCTGTGATAGAAAGTTCTTAAATCTGTGAGGAGCCACAAACTTCCATACACCCAGCATTCCCCCAAGTCTCCCGATAAAAATGGTAACTCACTTGTGTGCGTAGGCCTAGTGCCTGTGACAGGAAACGGCTCAAAACATATTGTGGAGACATCAAAATTAGCTATCACAAAACAACCTGGTTTTGCAAGGGGGTAACCTGTTTTTTTGGCCCTGGGCTCAGCGGCCATGTAGGTAAACCTACAAGACCCAGATATTTCTGAAAATTTGACACCTGGGGGAGTCCAGGGAGGTATGGCTTGTATGGATCCCCCAATGTTTTCTTACCTAGAATCCCCTGCAAACCTCACATTTAGCTAAAAAAATCACATTTTCCTCACATTTTTGTGTGGGAAAGTTGTGGGATACCGCGCCGGCACAAATTTCCACCACCAAGCATTCCCAAGGGGATTCTGGGTAGGAAAATGTTGGGAGATCCATGCAAGCCACACCTCCCTGGACTGCCCTAGGTGTCTAGTTTTCAGAAATGTCTGGGTTTGGTAGGTTTCCCTAGATGGCTGCTGAGCCCGGGACCAGAAATGCAGGTGACACCCTTGCAAAACCAGGTAGTTTATCAGGTAGTTTACCAAGCACCTGCGTTTTTGGTCGGTGGCCAGCTAGGGAAACCTACCAAACCCAGATATTTCTGAAAACTAGACACCCGGGGAGTCCAGGGAGGTATGGCTTGTGTGGATACCCCAACGTTTTCCTACTCCAAATCCCCTGCAAACCTCAAATTTAGCTGGAAAAATCACATTTTCCTCAAATTTCTGTCTGGGATCACCGTGCCGGCACAAATGTCCTACCACTCAGTGATTGGGGGTTATAGCCCCCGTATGCCCCCCAGGGGGGCAGAAAGACTGCGACCATTTTGTTTTTGAGTGGGGTGGGGGCAGTGGCAAGCCCATTCTGGGCAGATCCCACCCCTACTCTGGCTAAAAAAATACTCTGTGGTGCTTAGGGGGCTTTCCGCCCCACGGGGGCAGATCAGGGGTTATTGCCCCATCTGTCCCCCAGGGGGGCAGAAAGACTGTGGCTATTTTGGGGGATTGGTTGGGGCATTGGCATCCCCATTCTGGGCAGCCCCCACCCCTGAACTACTAAAACCCTGATAGATGTGCTCCAAAAAATGTATGCCAGACAACTATTGAATAGGCTTAACGAATGGATAGAGACTAACAACATAATGTCCCTGTACCAGGCAAGATTTAGACCTCGCACACGTATGGTGGATCAAGTCTTCAGACTTTTATGCATCATTTGGAAATATGTCAAGGTAAAGGGGGGCCACATCTACGAAGCATTTGTAGACCTGAGGGCTGCCTTCGACCTCGTACCCAGATGTTCATTGTGGGACTCACTAAAAAAACTGGAATTTCCAGCAAACCTGTTAGCTCAGATAAAAAGGCTACACTGCGATAACTATGCTAGAGTTCACTGGGGCATGAATGGGGAGCTCCCGGAACTGATCCAAATAGATAGAGGAGTGGGACAGGGATGCTTACTTGCCCCACTCTGTTCTCGCTCTACATTAATGACGTGGTTGACTACTTACAAAAAACTGAAAACGACCCCCCGAACTTGAATGGGAATTTGGTACCAGCGTTACTATTCACAGATGATACCATCCTGATCTCGCAGACACCCAGGGGCTTACAAAACTTAATGGATGATTTTAATAGATACTGCAATGCAAAAGGCCTAGAAATAAATGCAGGTAAAACTATGTATATGGCCATAAATCCCAAAAAGGGTTTTAGAAATAATTTTAAGATGAACAACCAAAAATTAGAACATGCCACAAACTTTACCTACTTGGGTATATTACTTGATTCTAAGCTATCATGGAAACAGCAGGTAAACCACTCAGCATTACGGCTTGCCCTGGGGGCAGGGGCTGTCCTCAAAAAGTACAGCTTATCCTCAAGCAAACCCTTGACACCAGCCCTAGAGCTATAAAAATGCAAGGCGCAGGCAGCAGAATTGTATGGATCAGAACTCTGGGGCATTGGTGACACCAAACAACTGACAAACGGGGAAAACAAGTTTGTGAGGAGACTAATGGGGCTACCATCATCAACACCACTCATCCCAATGCTTCATGATCTAGACATGAAGTGCATAGGGCAAATTGCAACATTGCGACCGCTGCTTTATTTGATACGCTTGTGGATAATACCAGAATTAGCTGAATATAGAGATGCTGTAAGAGAACTCATAGCCATTGATATATGTCTCACTTTTCCTTGGTTAAGATTTGTCAAGAAATGGCTTATAGAATTAGGGCTCAGTTCATACTGGACCGATACGCATAGCCTAACATTAAGTTGCAAAAATGTATTGAAGAGAACTTATTGGTCATACACCCTGAATGCACTCCACCGTGACCCAAGATTGGGAAGGCTAACAACCCAAATTCTTACTATAAAACCGAACCCAAGCTTCGAAGAATTCCTTGATAATGTACAACCACATCTAGCAAGAACTCTGTATTTTAAATTAAGGTATGACACTTTGCAGATCAAGAGTTATACAGCAAATTGGGGAACAAAGGGAGACCACACCTGCACTTTATGCACTACATGCACTTTAAGGTGTACCGAAAGCGCAGCACATATCCTATTCTTCTGCCCAGCATATGCCTGGGCAAGGAGGAAATGGATACGTCTGTTGTGCAAGACACTGGGATTCAGGAAGCACCATGATGCATTGAGGGTGCTGACAGTTAGCACTGTACCGCATGTAATATTTGCCTTATCCCGATATTTGTTTGTAGTAGGGATTATAAGAAGTAAAATGGGGCCAAAGCTGTGACGCCGCAATGAATAACGCACCTTTTTAATTGGAAAAGCATTCTGAATTGCACAAAACCATCTGTTATTTTAATTGTACCATACAAAGTTTTAGCTGATTTTAAATATGTATACATCAGGGGGATGTACTGGAATACTTAGTGACCAGCTTATACTGTCTTATCCTGAGACTGATGATCATTTTACTGAGAATATTATATATATTGCTCGATGAATTTTAGATTATATCATGCGGGTATTTAACACATGTATACAGTACAGTTGAGTATAGGCAATTGAACATTTTGTGAATATTTTGTATTGCTATGAAACTTTTTATGGCCTTTGGCCAAAATAAAGTATTCAGTACTAAAACAAAAATTGTCCCTGGCATCCTAATGGTGACAGAAAGACTAAATATGCCCAAAAAAGTTGGGGGAAGCAAAGGCCCTGTCCCAAGGGGCAGCTACCCCTCCCTGGTGTTTAGTGGTGGATACCTGATTGGGGATCGCCCTCCTGCAGCGGTCCCACAGCAGCAATCCACTAGGGAAGGGTACCATTGGAAAGGGGAGCTTCTCCCCTTACCAACGATACCGCTCCCATGTGTATCGGTGCTCAGGGGCTGAGATAGCTCTACGAGCACTGAAGCAGTGAAACTGAAATGAGCCGACCGGATCATTTCAGTTTCACTTTCAATGTAATGATGTCAGCGCGCCATGCACGTGATCGTCATTACATTAAAAAACAAAATGCCTCGGGAGGTTGGGAAAGCTCTTCCACAGCTCCTGAGGCTGAAAAACTAAAAAGGAAATCCCTCTGCTAATTACACCAGAGGGATTTCTGGGTGTCATGCAGAGGACGTAACGGTTACGTCCTCAGCATACCAGCGCCACAGCAGAGGACGTAACCGTTACGTCCTCGCATAGAAGGGGTTAATGCTTCTATACTGTATGGTATTGCTGTTTATGTACTCTTTATTGTGTACTGTGGAAATGTTTGCGTTTGGTTGTTCATTTTTGTTTCTATGCAAAATGGCCAATAAATCTAAAAAAAACCAGAAATCTTTAGATTGTAAGCAGATAGAGACATGCTGTTTACACTCAAATAAATTGTAATGTAAAATCCTCTTTAATGGTAAAGACAGAATTTAAGTTAGAGTCCTCAAAATGCCACTTTTAGACATTTTCTTCTCCAGCCATTTGTGCATTCTGCCAGTGTCCAGGGTCACATGACTGTGAATGACACTGCTGTTACGGTTTGTGTATTGCTCTAGACAGCAGCACAAAGGGGTCTTAGATGTGAACAGGATGGGCCATCCTGCCAGGATGACGCAGCCCCACTTACACTTCAAGGGGCTTTGCCTCCTGTACCCGCAAAAGAACCTGACACCAGGCTTGCCCAGCCTTTTGTCAGATAGTTTGGAGCCTTGACAGGGGGCGGGGAAGAACTTTCCAGAACCAGATATGGGGATATGAGAGGGAGTTCCCGCACACAAAGTCTGATTCCATGTATAAATATTGGACCTCCAGAGCCACTCTTCAAAACACTCTTGGACCTGTGGAAGTTATAGAAGACAGACTGCCCTGCTGTCAAGGACTTCCCTGCTGCTTGATGGACTGTCTTGCTATCTGAAGAAGAATGACTGCTCTGCAGCTTGATGGACTGCCTTGCTGTCTGAAGAAAGCAGAATGGACCTGCTTGCCTTGCTCCCAGGCTAGCCAAAATGACTCTAAGGGTGAGTTGGCTGACCTCCTGTGTGAGCAACAGGGACACAACAAGCTTCAAAGGCCTCCCTGCAACTGCCCAGCTGACCTGCTGCAAGTGCACCTGCCAGGACCTGCAACTGGTCCTGCCTGAGCCTCTGCTAGAGTGAGTCCTAGTCTCTAAGAGGTACCCCCAGGTGCTGGCCATTTGCTGGCATCAGTGGAAGTTCCTCCAAGAAAAAAAGTTGAAAATTCTGAACTTTGGGCTCCAAGCGACTGCAAACTGGTCCATTTGCGCCAAAACTCTGTCACCCGTGACAAGCACCAGTAAGACCCGCTCTTCGTGCCGACAGCGGCTGCCAGCGATGACCAGACCTTCGCGCTACAGCTATGACCGTCTGCAAAGCTCAAGTTGCTCTTTGTGCCAAAAGCCTCCTCCTCGCAGACTCTCCCAATGAAAATAGCTCTCCAGCAGGACTAACCTGGTCCTTGTATCTGACCCATGGTCCATCGGGATCAGCCTGAACTTGTGACTTTCCCCAAATCTAGAACGACCGGATGACTGCATGCAGTGCTTTGTATTTCTAGGCACGATTTTCACTAAAAACGTTGAAGTAGAAAATTTCTACTGATTGGATTTTTGTTGTTCTGGTATCAATTTATTTATTCACATTTACTCTATTTTTCTACATTGATTTGGGGATTTTTCCTGTGTGGTGTTTTCACTTTATTACTGTTTTGTGCTGCATAAATACTTCACACATTTCTACTAAGTTGAGCCTGACTGCTTTGTGCAAAGATTAATTTAGTGAGTTTTGTGGTTCACCATGACAAGTATTGGGTTGTTGTCTGAGTGGGGCTTCCATCCCCTTAAATAAAACCCCCAATTACTTACACCAATTTATTGACACAGTTAGACTAGAAGAGCTTTTATGTACCCAATAATCTCAATATGGGAAACTCACTACAAGATCCTCATGTTCCAATGGTGAGGACAGACCTGGTAGTTCTACAGACTGTGATTCAATTCTGCAGATCCATTTACCCTAATAATCCGAGAGGTAACCGGTCTAAACCAACCAGAGAAAAATTCATCATAGCCCATTCTGCAGATCCAAATACCCCAGGACCAGATTGTAGTGAACTCCCAATGTCAGACTCCATTTTTAAAATGCTGTTAGCCTGTCTGCCCTTGGTCCACATTCAGCATGTCATTATCTTTCTCAGAACTTGTGACAGTGGCATTTCATCGACACAATGACTTTATTATAACATCAGTTGACACAAGTTACACAATATCAATGTTTCAAGGTTTGCCAGTAGGCATGTAAGATAAACATGCACTCTGCGTTGACGTATTTTCATTTGGCTTGTTTAGACCAGTTACCTCTCAGATTATTGGAAAGTCCCCACTGGATTTTGAAATTTAGGCTAAATGTCAGTGGTGAATCCAATACATTCTCCTTGAATCGACCACTGAATTCGAGAGGCCCCTTGTAGTTTCTGTGTGGCTTGGCGTGCTCTCCTGCTATCTTGCTTGACCTCCTCCTGAAAACTCTTGATGGAATACAGCAGATCAGCCAATGTGGGTTCCTTCTCAAGAGCAGCTGCCACGCAGCCAGCGCCTCCCGGAGGGTTGAAGAGCTCCTTTGGACACTTTGAAAGTTCTGTCGAGTCTGACAGTAGAGATGCAGAATAATCCCACTTTAAGTCCAACAAGCTCCCCTCTTCTGGGGTCCTACGATCCTTATTACGGCTGGATTTCCTGCGCAGGTTCTTCTTCTTTGTAGTAGTTCTTGCGGAGCGCTCTGAATCTGTACCATTGTTCCAATTGTCGCTCCCTTCTTCACTCGAATTTGCCGCACTTTCAATTGACTCATCGGTCAATGAGTAAAATTTGTCTATGTTATCAGGCGTTCTCGGCGGAGGGTCTTGAATTTCCTCTTTGTCAGTTATGTTATCACCACAGACTGTCAATATGTCAGTTCTCTCGACTATGGAGTTGGAAAGTGTTTGATCAGGAGTACTCTCTTCCTGAGCCCCTCCAGCGCTAATAGCCGGAGTAAACTGGGAGCTAGAAATAATGATCACCTTTTCCAGCTCGGGGAGAGCTTCAACCGCACTATCCCCAACTTGAACACCATCGGTTACAGCCAAAGTCCCCGCCATTAACTTGGGTGTTTTCCCCTCATTTGGAGGGAAAATATTTGAAATAAGCGGTTGACCAGTTTGCACTTTTGGCAGAGATGATCCAAAATCAGCAACTCTGTGAATCTTTACTTGAGTATTTTTAGCCCGTTTTAAAGACTTTTCAACCTTTTCCAAAAAGTCAGCTCCTTCTGATGGCTCTTTACTTTTTGCCCCCCGTGTATCCGGGCGTCTTTGGCGAGGCTCTAGGATTGTCAAATTAGTTTGCTCGTTCCCAGAAGGGCCTGGCAACATGCTTTTGCTTTTCACCGCTTTCAACCCCCGCCCTGTCATCCTTACTTGTATCTCGGTTACCAGCGCGAAACAATGTATCCACTGCCCTCTGGATACTTTCCGGCGCTTGGCTGCAGTTTTCCTCACAGTCGGGAGATTCTTGAGGTTTCGAAGGATCACCGATAATGAGGACATTAAAATTGGCATCCGCCGCAGGAAAGCGCTGTTCGACGATACTGGAGCGGGGGGGTTGAAGCCAAAGCTGGAACCGCAGACGAGAGAAAAAAAGGCAGGTACTGTAGCAGCTCCATATAACCGCTTTTTCCTTTTCCAACGTACAGCTAATTAAGGCATACTATTAGCATACTCTTAGCGTGAAGTCAGGGCTTTTTAGTCTATGATCCGACCGGCGGAGTGAGCGGCGGCGGCAGCAGCTACTCAGACGCCATCTTGCCTCCGCTGACAAGAATAGTTAGAAAAGTGGGCAAGACGTGCGGTGAGATTGCGGATAGAATGGCTTCAGTTGAAATACGGACTGAAAACCTTGAGAAGGATGTGGCTATCCTGCAAACGCAAGGAGACAAACATGAGGGGATTGTGAAGGATCTTATGCTCAAGGTTGAGGAGCAAGAAAATAGATTACGGCGCAATAATTTACGCGTTCTTGGCATCCCGGAGGGAGCAGAGGGGAACGATCCCAAGACTTTTATGGTTACACTCTTTAAGGGAGCTTTCCCGGATTTACACTCCTGGGACTGGGACAAGGAAATCCAGCGAGTACATCGCTTCCCCCTAACACCATCTAAACGCTCTAGCTCCGCCTCTCAATACCCTCGAGCTATGTTAATATTCTTTGGGAACTTTCTTTTGCGGCAGCTTCTTTATGACCTAGCACGGCCAATGAGCAAGAAAGAATACAATGGCATTATCTTTTTCACACGGCCTGACTTTGCACATGCCACAGTGGAACGTAGATGGAGGATGAGACAACTTTTTGTTCCTTTTCAGCAACTTGGTGCCACGGTATTTCTCCAGAATCCTGCCCGCTTAAAGGTCATTTATAAGGGCTCCACGAGAAGCTTCACTTCTGAAGTTCAGGCACAAGCATTTTTATCTGAGATTTCAGAAAAGTAATAGGAAGGTACTAACGACTTAAAATCGAGCTCCGAATTTTAGAACTCAGAAAGTGAGCTTTCTTAATAGCCTTAGTATTATTGTAGGTTGATTGGTAGCTCACTTGATACCTAGGGAAGTTTCATGTTAGACAGGGCTGTCACGATGGAGAATTATCGACCGGGGAGGGCGGCACTGTTGCTCGGATGCCTTCACCCTGGCTGAGCTTGAGCCAGGTAACCTCATTGGGAGGTGGTGGGTGGGGGGAAGGATGGGAGAGGGGCAGGTTTAGGGGCAAGGGAGGGAAGGGGTTGGCACTTTGGTGTTTTGCCTTATATGGTTTGGCAAAGGAAAAAAAAGAGGGGAAAAAAAAAGCTTATTCTTTAATGTATAATTTACGGATAGCAACAATTAATATTTGTGGCCTTAATGACGTGAAGAAACGGAGGAGTACAGCGATGGGCTTACGATTGTTAAAAGCTGATGTGATATGTATGCAGGAGATGCATATTGAAAGGGCTCAATCGCATTTGTTAGATACTCTTGGATATACCCTGGTAGGGGCTACGACTCAAAATTCAAGGACACGGGGGGTTGCAATTTTGTCAGCTAATCATGCTATCCGGTTTATAAGAACAATAGCTGATCAGAATGGGAGATGGGTAATCACTGAATGCTGTACGGATAATGGGGCTCCAATTACAATATGTGCTGTTTATGGGAGTATCTTAGATGACCCGACGGTCTTCAATCATATAAATAATGAATTAGCTACCTGGCCGCTACCTATAATCATCTGCGGGGATTTTAATATAAATCTACCTGCTAATCAGAATATTGTTCTCGACAATCATTGGATATATAATGGTCGCAAGCCCAAGGTCTTTGAGGCCTTAAGAACTCTGTGTCGGGAACAAGCACTTTTTGATATTTGGAATTTGCGGCATCCTACGGACCCTGGTTTTACCTTTTTTTCTTTTCCTCATAAGAAACATACCAGATTAGATTTTTTCTTTGCATCACATACTATTATGCATGCTTGCTCAATTCAGAAGGCTCCACGCATATTGGCTGACCATAATCCGTTAGTGCTAGAACTTAAGGGGCTCGGGCCATGTAATATTCCAGGGTCTAAGTGGAGCTTCGAACGCTCCCTACTTTTGAATGATGAGTACTGTGCTCATATGAAGAAATGGATACCTCAGTTCATCATGGCCGAATGACGGCCTGGGGCACCTATGGTGCCCCTCTGTTGATCCCTGCACCCGGTGGCAGGCACCTTGGGGTGCCGGCCACAGGGTGCAGGGATGTACTGCATCCCTGCTTTCCACAATGCAAGCATGCATTCCGCTCGGAATGCATGCTCCCATTGTGTAGTATACGAGTGCGACCGAACAGGGTTCGGTCGCATCGTACTTGCAGGGCCGTAACCGACGACAGCAGGTCGGTCGGTTACGGCTCCTCACCGATGTCGGACGGACCTGAGTCCGCCGACATCGGAATTGGCCCCATAGTGTCTTCTTAGTGCTATGCTTCAGTGTGCTATTCTAAAAAATCTAATAAATATTCTAAATTAAGTTTGAATTACCGCTGTGTACCTGAACCTTTAAGGGCCTGTTAGTAACCCAGAAAGCAAATACACAGTGCCTGCAGGAAGGCTCAGTTGATTGTGTGGGGCTACAGTAACCTGAAATTCCTTACTCAGTGCTGGTTACTGAACTAAGTCCCTGCACCCATGGATTAGGAATACAAACCTTGTAGACCTGGGCACTGGACCACAGGATTTGCAAGATGTCTGACAGGAACCTTCACCCGACTGTGATGGATGAGATCCTGTGTTTTGAGGATATCTTGGCTGCTTGGCATCTCACAAGGCTTGGGAGTGGGTTAAAGGATTCATCACAGAGACATTGGTACGTGGAACTCATTAGACCTACAGTTTAATGGTAAAATTGGTGTGTGGAAAGGAGTCTACATCCCACTTCAGCAGCTTTACTTCACGTGCTAAATTTTTGTCAGAGCTTGTCCAAGAGATTAATGTATAGTGAAAAGTGAACTTGTGTTAGTCAGCCACTTCTGCAAGACATTCTTAAGAAAAATGATGCTCCAGTTAGGAACACCTCTTAGCATGTAGTTTGTTGAAAGGGTTTCAACAGCGGATTCCCACCACTCCCAGATTTTCTGTAATAGGGTTCCAGAAGTCTGAGCTCTGGATAAGTCAATTTAATCTTTTTCCCTGAACTGGGTGACAGTTCACATTTATCAATGAATAAAGAGTAAGCTTTACATAATAACATGCCTGAAGGCATATGAGGCCCGATGATGGCCATGATAGCTATTGAATCAGACAGTTGTTAATCGCAGCAAATTCAGGCTGTGGTGTTTGCCACACTGGCAAGATAGATTAAACGGGTGATGAATAGGTGATTCATGAAGCTGGAATTCAAATGGGTCTTTTCTTAGCATATTCATAGGTAGATGCAATGACTATGAATGCTTTTGATGTAGGTAATAGGCAGGAGAATATTATGACGACTGTAAACAGGTCCAGTGATTCCATTTAAAGAGATCTATTTAAATTCACAGATAGTATGACATTGAAGTGCTGGGAAAACTTTATACTAGCAGAACTTCTGTCTGTTTTAGAGTGATGATTTTCTGAGCTACTTTTAAAAAGTCTAGAGTATAATAAAAAATAATATGGCAAGTTTGAAATAATTCCCCCATCATACGGTTGCTCTCTTGAGCTTGGTAGGATTGTACAAAATGGGTATAGTTTTTCTAATGGGGAAAAATGCCAAATGTATAATTTATTTTTGGCAATAATGTATTGTTGAATAGATTAGCTGTTTCTTCTTTTATGCCATACGTATATTTCTTTAAAAAGGAATTTATGATAACATTATTCATTGTATGTTCTTTTGACTTCCACCCAAAAAGTAATATGTAAGGGTGTTCGAAATGTACATAATTCCCATTTGCATAATTACACAAAAATTTGGAAAAATTCTGTGAAATTACATAAAATACAAACCCGGCATTTAACATAATATTTTAGAATCAGATGCTTCCTCGTGCCCATTTTGGATCAGAGGATGCATTTCATACAAAAGGCGTAAAAAACACAAATGCTATAAACAACAGCGGCTCATTATCTGTTCGTTTGCATTATTCCTATAGTCACACAATATGAATTTCACCCTAAGGCATCATTTCGGGAATTGTGTATAGCAAGCGTATCATAAAATGCCGGAAATAATGCGGGATTACGTAAAAAAAATTGCCAAATAATATGCCTTGTTATTTATGTTTGTGAAAAGGTTTGGGTCCAAGTTAACAGTCAACAGTATTCCGCCAGGAGTTTAGTTCTACTCTTAGGTGAAGCAATCCAACGAAGAAGTTGTGACATCTAGATGGTTTTTTTTTTCCCTTGCAACAATGAAAGAGGTAGTTAGAAGAAGGTTATGAGGACATAAGTGAAAAAAGACATTCATCAGTGAAAATGAGGACTGTATTGTTTTGCTTTCCACAATTCTAAGTGTCATGGGAGTAAAGGTTTGCTTGGTGCTTCATGTTTTGCTGCTGTTTTAAGAGTAGAAAGAAAGGGAGCCATACTACTCAGCTCCTTGCTTTAATATAATTTAGACTTTCCTTAATGCAGTTCAGAAAATCATTATTTTCATTGCTTTGATTTCTGGCTTGTTAACCTGTGTACAGTGTAGGTGCCTTGTAGAAGGCCTCCCTGCTTTACACCCTTATTAAATTTGAATTACTATCTCAGTTTTCTCTTGAAGCTGAAGCAAATTTGGGCTGTGGAATTTGGTTCAAATTGTTGATTAAGTCAACATGTTTGCTAACGGTATTTTCGATCACTGAAAGCGGATGTAAATTTGTGGAATGCTGCACATCGTTGTCCTGCTCTATATACTTGGAGATCATGTTGGTGAGAACAAAGGCCTAATCGATTGACTATAGGTCAGCCAGAACCCACCTTGGCATGGGGAAATATTGCTTCATATTCGAATCAATTGTTCGGTTAATTTAATAGCAGGTTTCAGAATATTTTGCTTAACTGTTTATAAGGTCTCTGGTTCTGTAAGATTGTGTCTACTGGGCATTGCCCTTTTTTAGGTTTTGTTAGAAATGGGGTTTCTGGTTGGCTAGGGTATGCACCTAAGCCAGGCAGAACCCACCACTCAAGTCAGAGCAAGGGAGTTACACACTGAAGATAACCCCTGTTCACCCCGCTGGTAGCTTGGCAGAGCAGTCAGGCTTATCCCAGAGGCAATGTGTAAAGCGTTTGTGCAACACACTCACACGGCAGCGACACACTAGGCACATCACAAAAGAAACTCCACATAAGGTTATATAAAAAAAGCCTTTGTATTATCCATGAAAAAACATTAGAACACAATCACATATAATATTGTGCCACTAGGCATTTGCCATGACTTTACAGGGATTACATAAATTACTTGGCCAGTCAGGCCATTGTTATAACATTTAGCGTCACCAGTAACTACTAGCAGGATTGCACCTATCACAAAGCATCAGGCATAAACATAATAACGGTACTTAGCATTGCACATTATGCATGTAATCATCAGTGCAACCTAGTATACACTTGTAGCTGTGCACACATCATGGAATATCATAAGCACATCATGCCCCTCTTAGGCGTAAACTGTACAATATGTTATGCATACACAACATCTCATCAGGGCCCCATACCTCCACATTACCCATTATGCGGTAATTCTCCACCCAATGTTGAGCCCAAAAGCTACCGGGCCTCACTTATGGCCAATGCGGCAATGTCGTGGAGGCTCCTTCCTCCTGCAGGACTCGGGGACCTCTGTCGAGGTTTCACCCTGTTCTTACCTAAACAAAATGGCCCCAGTGCCCAGTGCACTAAATCCTGGGCTGGGGCAACACACACCCAGTCTCTGCCAAAGAAGAGTGCCCCCAAAGATCTGGTAAAGGTGTAGCTGGCCGCGACCATGCGGCGCAGCTGCAACAATGCGGAGTACTTCACCACCGCGGCAGCGGGCCTGGTTTAAAGAAATACCTGGACGGGCCGGCCAGCACCGGCTGAGAGAGGGAGGGCGCAGCGACCCCTCCGCTCTCCTCTCCCGCTCCTCCTCTGACGGGTGAAGGGCTGCTGTGGTAGGACCCGGAGCGAAGTCTCCGTCGAGTCTGCTCTGCTCCGCACAGCCTCTCTGGTCTCCTCGGGGCTCGTGAGGCTCTTTTCTTGCCTCCGGCAGCTCACTCTGCACGGCCGGACCTCCCTCCTCTTGGGTGCACCCGTCAGCTTCCTCTTCCTTGCGGGGAGCCCCACCCACAACCAGGCTCAGCCTCTGCCTGGCTTCCGGCGGCTCCACGTCTTGGCCGAAATCCCTGGAGCGAAGTATCTTAATGCTGAATTTTAACTGGTGCACACCACACGGTGCTGGACAGGCAACCAGCACCGCAACTTCTGACAACAGCGCTCTTGCAGGTGCAAAGCAAATCTCCTCCCACCACTCTGTATGCAGCCCAGGTCTATTCAGCCCAGCCCTGACTCATCCAGACTCTCTGGATCCACTGCACATCCACAACCACACAGTTAAGGCACATGTCCTACCTTTTACCTACACCACACCATGCCCATAGGGCTAGCTAGGGCCTACCTTAGGGGTGACTGATATGTAGTAAAAAGGGGAATTGGAGACGTGGCATCCACTTTATGTGCCATGTCACAGTGGCAGTAAACTGTGCACGCAGGCCCTGCAGTGGCAGAGGCCTGAGACAGGTTTGAAAGTCTACTTTGGTGGGTGGCGCAAGCAGTGCTGCAAGCCCACCAGTAGCATTTAATTTACAGGCCCTGGGTATATGGGATACCACTGTACAAGGGACTTACAGGTAAATTAAATATTCCAAACAGGTATAGACCAATCTTACCAAGTTTACAATAGAGAGCACATGCACTTTAGCACTGAACAGCAGTGATAAAGTGCCCAGAGTCATAAAACCACGAACAACAGGTCAGAAAAAATACGGGAGGAAGGCAAAAAGTTCTGGGATGACCCTGCAAAAAGGGCCAAGTCCAACAGGTTTAATATATTTTATATTGTGTTTAATATAAATCTGAAGAAGGGCTTACATCCCGCCCTTACCTTTTATTGGTTTGTGTGCTTTCCACTTCCTTTTCCTCCATTTCTATTGGCTGTCACACACTATTTACTGTTGTTCCCTGTGTGTTTGCTCTTACCAGTGCCCCAAGGCCCAAGTACTCCTTTTCATCCACCAAACTTCTTTGTGAGGCTGCTATCTTGATGTCGACAAAGGTCAGCAATCGAGTGTTTTTGCTCTCCAGTTTGCACCTCGGCTGCACAGCACTTCCTGTTTGTTCAGCCCTCCGTTTTTAATGCAGTTTTCTGTTTTCCCTCAGACTCCCCTTCCCTGTCTTCTGTTGACTCCAGGCATATTTTTGATATGATATCATTTCGAAGCTTGTATCGATCCTGTTAAGTACAAGCCATTACATAAATGCAAAATTGCTTCATTGTTCATCAGACGTGATGCACGTTAGACGGGGCTGGATTCACCTTGCTGCAAGCTCCTGCTATGCTGGCATTTCTTTCTTACTCAGTCACTATCAATCATAAAGAAAAAAATATTCCTTAAATGTGGAAGCAATGTGCAGATCGATACGACAGAGCATGACACATGTTTAAGGTGACGGATTAATAATTTGCTACCATTTAAAAGCACCAGATACACTCGTATTCACTAATGATGTACTCACTAATGGATTGACTAGTCTCGGTTTCTCTGACTGTTGCAGGTAAATTAAGATTGTAATTAAAGGTGCATTTTTTGTATTCCAGTTTAAATGTTTTTAGTTTTTGTTTGGTACACTGATGTTTGGGGAAGAGGGGGCAGCACAGACCACTGACCACAGGGATATGTGAAAAAGCCTGCTTTATTGAGACAGGTGCACATTACAACATAACCTGGGCCTTTGCCTTACAAAACTAATGCCTCACTATACATCATTACTCACCTAAGATAAACTACCCGACCCCTAAAAGAGCCCTCCCCGATAACCTCTTCAAACTTGAATAACATTCTTGCATTAGAGCTGCTCAACAGAAAGTGGGACCCCTTAAAACCGTTCCCCTTTTCCTACCTCAACTACCCTTTGAACCTGATTGGACTTCCTACCTAACGTTTTAACTTCCTATGTCGTCCAGGCGTGAACTTCCTACCCATTCCCCTTCAGCCTGAACTGCCGCTGACAAACAATAAACTTGTGTAAATCCTGGGAACTTCTCAGTCGACCACCACCCAGGGCCAGGGGCTACACCCCTTGCCCTGCCTCCCCACCCCGCCCTTCCAGCTGACCCCAACAGTGATAGCCACAATAACCGCAGACCCTGTCACTCAACCCCTAACACTTTTGCTAAAGCCAATTTTAACTGGAGCAAGTAAAGCTCCATCCCCATAAAAGATAGGTGGACTCCGTCCCCCTAAAAAACTCCACATCCTCAAGTTTCAAGTCTGAATGCTGTTTCCGGCCAATGCCGTTATCTCTGCAAAAAGCCCTCATTTCTTTATTCAGTTTCCTTCTGGCTTTGTCAATGGCCGACGGTTTGATAGCCCCCCGCCAAACTCTCCTGGGAATGAGCTCTGTCCACATAGTGTGGCAGCCTGCCCACAACTTGCACGTCTGGCTAAGGTCCCATTTCATTTCTTTCAATAGCGCCAAGCCCTTTTGAGCTACCACATCGTTCTTCCCTAAATGAATGATGAGCACGTCCGGACATTTCCCGCCCCCCCATGTGCCTATTCAAACATGGTATCGGCTCCATCCACCGCATTCCACCTTTCCCTTTCCAGGAAATTGAGTACAAGTCCTTATTAAAACCCAGGTTGACACCGTGAAAGCTCGCCCTAGCATGCCGTTCAGCCCATTTTACAAATGAGTGGCCCACGATCCATGCAGCCAAACGCGCCTCCAGTGGACCAGCAACCGAATCTGCAAAAGAAATAAAGATGACAACCAAACAATTACAACCCCTCAGCACCCTCCCCCCTGACATATGCCCGAAAACAACCCCATTTCCATCTACCCAGCTCCCTTATTCTGTCCGACCCCCAACCCCGTCTGCTGGCCTCCATCGCAGCACCAATCCTGAAAGAATATGTCCCAAACTGGATGGGGTCTAGGCCCAGTGTCTTTAATGTCTTGCGCAGCACCGCTAGCAGCTGAAACGCTGTTACTGGTTTCCCATTCCTGTGGGTAAAGACTCTTCCCGCGCTAACCGCCCCAATCCTAAATTTTTCTGCGCAGCGTACCAGCCAAACCACTGCCAGGGGGTAGGCTTTTAAGAACACTGCCTTACCCGCCGCTCTTTGGTCATTCTTGGACTTATATAGCCATACCAGAACCCCGCTATCTTGTATAAACACTTCTTCCCAGCGTAAGCCTCTGCTGCCCTTGCCCCCCAGTAGCTCTGAAACTCGAAATGCCCCAAAAAATAACCAGGACAAGATGGTCGAAAACATCCCGTCTCTCTGTCAGTAGTGCACACCAATGACAGAGCTTGAATGACGTGCACTAGGATATCTAAAGTCAAAGGCCTCCGCTTGGGCCCCAGTGGGCTGGACTCCCTCGTCCAACCCTCCAGGATTATTTTTCCAAGCTCCCCAGCTGATGCGGGGTACCCCCACCATAGCTTGCCCATAAAGGAGATGCCCGCCAGTTTACCTGAGATCGTCACCCTGGATTGCCCCTTCTCAATGAGCCCGAGTATGAATTGGACGACGTCCTCCACCCTCTCCCACTCGTGTTGCCTCCTCCGTGCCCCGCCCCCCAAGAACTCCCCCCAAGCCTGGAGATAAGCCCTCCTCGTTGATGGAGCTAAAGATCTGGCTACCAGATGCAGCAACCTCTCTCGCCTACGGACCATAATTCTTGTGGCATGCGAGTCTTCTCCTGGTCTGCCTCCGTGGTCAGCCTATGGAACCTCTCCCACTGTGAACGAGACAAAGCATCAGCAATGTCATTGTCCACACCGGGAACGTGCCGGGCTCTGAAGGTGATATTAAAGCTAAGGCAATGCAGGACAAAAATTCACAGCAGCTGCCACAGCTGTGGTTCCCTGGCCGACTGCCTGTTGACCACCTGGACCACTGACATATTGTCTACCCGGAAAAGGACTCTTTTGTGAGACAGCTGATCGCCCCATAGCATGACAGCCACTA
The DNA here is from genome assembly GCA_963921515.1 of Calotriton arnoldi. Classification (NCBI taxonomy): domain Eukaryota; kingdom Metazoa; phylum Chordata; class Amphibia; order Caudata; family Salamandridae; genus Calotriton; species Calotriton arnoldi. Next base: position 134,658 of record CAWUFW010018885.1, on the reverse strand, counting down.
CCAGAGGAAAAAATTCAAGAAAAGCGATGCTGCGCCTGCCCTCCCTCCATGCTGGAGGCCATTGCTCAGCACAGCAATGCCCCTGCCAGTACAGACCAAAACCGCAGGCGCCCGTGGCATCAGAGAAAATCTGCACATCCCAGTCCATGTCTACCCAGGAGGTCAGGGGAATGCCATTAAAGCCTTGTAGAAAAACCTTCCACATGCGCGGGTCCTCCTGCACCCCTGCTGACAGTCTGACGTGATGGTGAGGCAAGGGGAGGACTGAAAGGGACAAACCTATGCGCCTGCAAAACGTCCTCCCCACTCTAACCACCCTACAGGCAAAGTTCAAATGACCTAGGAGCGTTTGCACTTCCTTCACTGTCACTTTCTTTTTTGAGAGAATCGTATTCAGCAGCCCCACCATTTTGGTATTTTTGTCCTCCGGCAGCAGGGCCTCCCTGGCTACTGAGTCAATTTCGATACCCAGAAAAGCCAACTTGGTCGTGGGCCCCACGGTTTTCTCCGGGGCCAAGGGCACCCACAAGTCTGCCATCAAAACTTGAAATACCTCCAGTGAGCCCTGGCAGTCTCCAATCCCTGCAGTCCCTACAAAGAAAAAATCATCTAAGTAGTGTGTGATGTGCTCCCTCCCCATGTGCCAGGTGAATAACCATTGTAGGAATGTACTAAAACACTCGAAGAGGGCACACAAGATGGAGCAACCCATGGGGAGTGCCTTGTCCACAAACCACTGGCCTTCGAACTGAATGCCGAGGAGTTGGAAGTCGTCATGGTGTACCGGCAACAGACAGAAAGCCGACTTGATGTCGCTCTTTGCCATCAGTGCCCCCCGTCCGACCTTCTCTACCAAAGACAAGGCTACATCCACTGACGAGTATGTTACTGTCACTTGCTCTGTGGGGATAAAGTCATTCACTGACTGGCCCTCAGGCCATGACAAGTGTTGAATCAGGCGATATTGGCCTGGCTCCTTCTTGGGCACTACCCCAATGGGTGACACTACCAGCTGATCCATGGGCCAATCATCAAATGGTCCTGCCATTCTACCTTCCTGTATCTCTTTGAACAATTTCTCCCTGACCACCTGCGAATGCTCTGATGTGGATTTTAAGTTGGGCGCCCAGGGGCGTACCCTTGGGCCTTTGTAACCCAGCCTGAAACCCTCTTTGAACCCCTGTACCAAACCCTCTGCGTCGTCTGTCTTGTCATAAAAGTAGAGCCAGATAGCCAATTTCTCAATGTTAATGGGTGTATGAGCCTTTCCCTCCAGGTCCCTGCGCCCCTCTACCTGACCGGAACCCTCCCCTGACCGTACTGGTTCCCCTGTAGTGCTCCTGACTGGCTACCTGTATTCCCCTGCTGTTGCCCGTAGCCTGTGGCGTTGGCGGTGCCAGCAGAGAAACAGGCGACCAGCGGGTTTCTACCCAAGCATTTTGAGAATTTGTGCCGGAATTTGCAGAGTTCCCATATACATAGGCCCTTGATGTAGTCCCAGCAGGCTCCCATTTGAGTCCCCTGTGGCCTCTTGTTCCCCCCCACTCCGCCTCGGGTGGGGAGACCCTGAAAGGGCTTGTATACTATTGGCAGTCCACTGGCTGTAAATATAGTCTTACCAAATTTCGCTGGCCCCATGGTGTGTTGCCATAAATCCGTATCTAATTCACCCCATTGTGCGTCCGGGTCCACTGCTAGCCGGGCCCGGAATTCTTTGTCATATTGGGCCCAGGCATTGCCCCCGTAATTCAAGTGGGCCTTTCTAATGACATCTATATACTTGAATATGGCCACCGCCCTCTCTGGAAATTTTTCACAGGAGACGCTGGGATAGATAAGAAAAGCTGCGGTCCAGTTTTCAATAGTCACCGGGACCCGCAGGCGTTTGGATAGCTCTAGTTCTTCCTCTTTGGAGCCCTCCTTAGATCTAAGTTCCCTGTGTAGTAATTTAAGGATTTCTATATACTACCCTTTCCACATTTTCTCCTTCGTTGACGGCATTAAATGTGCTCCCAAAGGTTTTGCAGTGCCCATGTATGGGAGCTTCTTGAATCTCACATCCATCCTCTCTTTTTTGTCCCCAGGGTCTACCTGGTCACCCTTGTCCCCGTGTCCCACCGCTGTGGTCCTTGTGCGCCCTTACGTCTTTGCTGGGATTGATAGTTCCTGGGTTGTGCGCACTGGGAGGTCTTCTGTTCCTACACCGGTGTCCTGCACATATCTCCCTTTCCGTAAGCGGGCCTCCCCGCTGGAGTGGGGCTCCCCAGCCCCCATCCCCTAAGGATACCATAGAAAAGTGGGCCTCCCCACTTACTGAAGGCTCTCTGGCCTCTGTTCCCACCGAGACTGTACAAACACGGGCCTCCCTGCCATTCGTAGCCCCCCCTCCCTGGGTCCCACCCTACCCTCTGCAACCGCATGTACCCCAATGCTTCAACCTCTTACCTGGCGCCAACATCAGTGTCCGCTCCGTGGCCCACCATTTCAACGCCAACTGAGGACCAAAGATTTCGGCACCCGCCCGGCTCTGCTGGGTTCTGTGTTCCTGAAAAATACTAGAAGTGCAAAAGTTACCGGAACCCCCCCAACGCTCCCTCCTCCCACCACTGTGTCTCTATCTCCTCCCTCAGCTCCCCTTCCTCCAAACTGTCCTCATCATAATCAAGCGTCATGACTTCGCCAGCACTGATTTCCACGACCTGTGCTGGAGCCTTAGCCGGGGGGACCGTACCCTCTCACCCCCTACCCTTTACTGCTGCAGTGGGTGTCCGCCCTTGATCCGAAGAGGTGGAGTATGCCCGGAATCCTTCCACCCGTTGCACTGCCGGGGCTGCGCTGTACCCACTTGTGGCAGTGATCTTGGGGTCCACCGTCGCGTGCCAGCTAGCCGCACGGGGCTTTGCTGATTCTTCTCCTCGGGGCTGCTGAGCCGCACCGGACCCACCCGGGTCGGGCCCTCCCGCACGCGCGCCACTCTGTAAAAATTGAACATCGTCCAGTGTGCTGGTCAGGTCAAAACCAAAATCCAAGATACCCCCAAACCCTGATGCGCCGTTCGACCCAGGGGAGCACTGGCACCCCGACTGGTGTACCGCCCCTTATCCCGGCCTGTCCCCCCACCCCCTGTTCCCCCCTGCTCACCCTGCTGAACGCCTTGACCCCTTGCTGTGCCATAAAACCTACTTGGGAGCTTCACCACCCACTGCCCGACCGATGATCCCGCCCCGGCCCTACCCCCTTCCCCTCCCACCTCCATCTCCTCCCCATCGCTCCAGACCAGGTCAACTACCCCCGGGCAGCCCACTAGGGCCCCTCAGCCCCGGGACCCCCACTCTGGTGACCACCGGGACCTCCCCCATGCCCACCCCTCAAAGCCCCTGCGCAAGCCTGCCCGAGCCCCGGGGGGCGCCCTGTCCAGCCACAAGTCCCACTCCCACCCCACTCCTTGACCTTCCTCGGTCCCTGGGTTCCCAGCTGGCTCCTCCCCCTCTTCCTCCCTCCCCTACCAGGAGTTGCCTATAGACTTCCCTGAAGTCCACCTCAGGACTGGGGGCTGCGCGGGCCCTCAATGCTCTGAGTTGCCTTATCTTGGCCTCTAAGTCCACCACCTCCTGTGCATGGGCCGCGCCCTGTGCCACTTCTTGTCTCGTGGTGCTGCGCGGGGCCTCCGGCCCTGAGCCTGCAGCCCCGCCCATGCCTTGGCCTAGAAAGGCCTCGCCGGGCACTTGCGAGGCCTCCTGACACCTGACTCCGCCCCCTGTTGTAACAAGCGAGGCCTCCACTGAGTCCCCGGAGGCCTTGCAGTGCTCCACTAACTGCCTGAATGGCGGGGCCTTCCCGTCACTGCGGGGGGCCCCGCCTGACTCCCGACTTCCTCTAACGCAGCCCCGCTGATCAGGAGGGGCAGCGTAAACCTCCTCGCCCCGCCCCCACCCACGTCACTGTTTGCCTCCTTGATGGAAGGGGCCGCTCTCTGCACTCATGAGCGGCCCTTCCCCTCACCTGCCGCGAGGCCGGGGGCCTGCGCTCCGGCGTGCAGGCCATGACTGCTGCTGCAACCCCTCCTGGCGGATTTTCATGGGGGCGCACATGGACGTCGGCCCCGTCCTTCAACAGATCCAGACTCCCAGCAGCCGCCAGGAGCTGGACCGCCTGCTGTACCCGATCGTCTGCCATTGGTGAGTAGACGTTAGACAGCACACCGCCTGGACTACAAACACACTACGCACTACCACGGACAACCTAGCTGAGGACAAAAAACCTAGCTGAGGGTGCCAGCCACTGTGCCACCACGTTAAAATGGTGGCTGGCACCCAAAATGGAGGGATTATATAGCTGGGCTATTACATAGCCCAAATGCAGCCCAATACCCACCACTTCCCCAAAGACCCCGGGGGGCAGACCTTTCTTCGGTCGGCTGCCCCCCGAATCCCCACTAGAGCAGGCACGTCTTGGGCATGATTCTGTATTGGGGTTTCTGGTACAGAGCACGTTTTTAGCACATGGATAAACATGAGAGCACTTCATCTATTTGTTGATGAATTGGTTTTTTTGTCACAATTATTTGGTGATAAGTTATTCAGTTTAATTTTCCGTGACGCTTGTTTGAAATTTTTATTTTATTTATTTCATACACGCAGTTGTTTCAATTGCTATGACATCATCCACTGGATGTGGATGTCAGAGGGTTCATCTTATAACACTGAACAGTGATTTGTCACGCGGTTGGTTCTGATGCAGTTTTTCTTGCATCACAGTTACCCCTGATGCCTGAAATGCATTGGGTTTATACCATCCATGTTGACTCATGAGAAATGGCGAACCTCTATGTGCTGTAGAGAAAAGCCTGGATTGGCATCTCTTTGAACCTGTTGTAGAAAATATTAAAGCATACAAATGTATGGATTAAAAAGAAGAAACTGTTTAAACTGGCTTAAGATTGGTTGCTTGCATGAACCTACGTTCGATAGCTGTGTATCTTAGGTCTGGGGTACGTGACAATGATCCAGTTTCTTGGTTCATGAAAGGGAAGAAATACTGTGCATCAGGAAGCATCCAATGTCAAAGAGCAGATCTTGACTTCGCAATCACTAAAAAGAATAATTTCCTGCTTCTTTTGAGAAAATGCGGGTTCTCTAAACTGTTAGAGACACAGAGACAATGGCAAGATTCATCTCTGGTTTAATATGCACCTGGTGCACTAATGGAAGCTACGCTCCTGCCTAGTGATTCTTCCACTGCAAACACCGCACTCATTGTCTTGCTTAATTCTACCTCCCGTCCCACTTATTTTCTCTTTCCTCTATAATTTGTACTACTTTGCCTGGTCTCAACACCATATCCACAATGCCGACAAAGGTCAGCATTCTAGTTCTCCAGTGTGCACCTCGGCTGCACGGCACTTCCTGTTTTTTCAGCCCTCTGTTTTTAGTGCAGCAAATTCACACATACGGTGGCTGCTTTTTTTTTTTACTATTTCCTAACACATTTTCAACTGCTCACCAAGGTACAACTTATAGCAAAAAACAGCTTATTATTATTTTTTTTATGTTTAAGAAGCTTTATTGAAGCAAGTAACAACAATGGTACAAAATATGGCGATACATATGTAGAGGGATGGCAAGAGATAATGATTACAATATACAAAAGGAGGAAACAAAAGCAGAGAATGTCTGCGGTTACTCTAGAAAATATTCCAAAAGAGTAAAGTAATATTAACATTTTGTACCATTAACACAAGATAGCGTTTTTGATTTTATGTATTTAGGGGAAGGAGGAAGAAAAGGAAAAGAGAAAGAGAAAAGGAGGAAAAGTATAGTAAGGGGGAAGAAGAGGAAAAAGAGGATAGAATAGCGTTCATAACTGGTAACATAAAGCAATTGAAACAGTAAATATATCAGTTTCTTAAAAACAGATTAGAAGACCATAAAATGATTAAGGAGAACATCATGAAAGGGGAAGGGAATAATATGTTCATGGAGGTTGATATGCAAAGGAGCTGTCTCTGCTACGTTGCGCAGAAGAGGATAAATAGTTGGTAAGTGGGGTCCAAAAGCCTCCTTTCGAATGAGCTGTTGTGAGGTAGTAACAGCTGCTCTATCCAATCTGTGGTGATAGCAAAGGAGGTTCCACCATGCAGAGAATGAAACTTTAGTGGCATCCTTCCAATTGGAGGTTATCACCTGAAAAGCAATGGCTATTAACATGTCTACAAAAATACCTAACTTACGAGAACCAAACCATTTTGCAGAGTTGCTGCCCAGAAATATAGAATAAACATCAAACGGATATTGAGTAGAACAAATACAGGAAATTGATTCACAAACCTTAGTCCAAAAGGTGGCAATACTAGGGCAGAGAAAAAATGAATGCATTAAAGAACCATGGGGATTGTGACATGTCCAACAGCTTGAAGAAATATCTGGGCAGTATTTAGAAAGGGAGAGTGGAGTTAAAAACAGTCTTTGGTAAAAGTAATAGAGCGTTTGAGTGGTACTTGCTGTACAAGAGGTGTGGTGTATGCGTGTCCAAATGGAGTCCCAAGTGTGCGTGGAAAGGGTACGTTGTAAGTCAGTTTCCCATAAGGTCTCCACCTTGCTCTTAACCCGATTGGAAGAAGAAAAATGAAGGTATTTGTAAATATGAGAAGCCCGAATGGAGGAAGAGATAGATATGGGTTCTAACTGGGTGTCTGAGGAGGAAGGAGAGGGATCCGAGAGGAGAGAGAGCCGTTGCAAAAGAAACAATCTTAAAGACTCATATCTTATTAATGATGAGGTAGGAAGATCAAACTTAGACTGAACCTCTCTTAGTGAAAGAGGAGAAGAGTCTTGTATTAGGTGTTTCACCAAGAGGATTCCCCTGAGCGCCCAACTCTTCCAAAAAATGGTGCGATTAGACAACTTAATGAGTTTATTATGCCATAGAGGTGAGTCTAAAAAAATTTGTAACTGGCTGTAAGATTTACACTTAACTGGATGAAAGGTTGAAATAAATTTTGAAATGGTCGGATAGTTAAAAGAGTGAGGAGGATGGGTAAAGCTTGTTATCATAGAGAAAGGGAAAGGGGAAATCAGGGACTCCTCCAATCTGCGCCAGACAGACATAGAGTGTCCTTCCGTAGAGGATAAAGAGGATAACACCTGTCGAAGTAAAAAGGATGAGTGATATTGCCGAAAATTGGGAAAGAGCACTCCACCCCGGTCCTTAGGTACCGATAATCTGGCAATTGAGATGCGTGCCTTTCGACCGTTCCATAGGAATTTACTAAGAACACTGTTAAGAGTCTTAAAAAACCTCAGAGGAAGTTTTACTGGTAACATGGACAAATAAAAGTTAATGACAGGTAGCATCATCATTTTGATCGTGTCCAGTCGGCCCCACCAAGACAGGAAAAGGGGGGACCATTTATTTACCATGTTATTAACCTTAAAAAGAACCTCTTCCATATTTATCTGAATTGTTTGTGCTATAGAAGAGGAATACTTAATTCCCAGACAAGTAACCTTGTCGGTGCTCCATTTAAAATTAGTACCTTCAAACATATTTCTTAAGCAATATTTATTCAAAGGAAGCACCTCGGATTTAGAAAAGTTTAACTTGTATCCGGAGAGTGCGGAATAAGAAGTGAGAAGATCTGTAAAAGCTGATAAAGAGATAGAAGGATCAGAGACAGAGACATATAACATAATATCGTCTGCATACGCAGTGAATTTGATTTCAAGTCCCTTATGTTTAAAACCTCGAAAAAGGGGAGAGCATCTCAGGGAATGCAAGAAGGGCTCGAGTGATAGAATGAAAAGTAAAGGAGAGAGAGGACATCCCTGACGAGTGCCCCGGTGTAAAGGAAAGTATGGAGATTGAAAACCGTTGACAAAAACTGAAGTGGTGGGGGAAGAATATAGTAATTTAATAAGAGAGAGAATAGGAGGGCCAAAACCATGCCATTTGAGGGCACGCATCATGTAAAGCCAATGGACACGATCGAAGGCCTTCTCGGCATCGAGAGCCACTGCCGCAATAGGAGTGGAACTCTTGGAAGCAAGATGAATGAGGTTAAGGAAAGTTCTAGAATTATCAGCTATACTCCTTCCCTTAACAAACCCTGTCTGCTCCGGACCAATCAATTCTGGGATTACCTGATTTATGCGAAGAGCTAATACCTTGGCGAAGATTTTACAATCAAGATTAATCAATGATATGGGACGATAATTCGCACATAAGGAGGGATCCTTCTCTTTTTGGGGATTAAACAAATCATAGCTTCAAGGAAAGAGCCTCTGGCATCATTTAATGATGCAAAATGTTGGAAAAGGGATAAGAGATGAGGTAAGAGGCTAGGGGAGAAGCTGGAATAGAATTCAGCAGTCAAGCCATCTGGGCCCGGGGCCTTATCCTTCGGTAATAATGATAGGGCAGATTTGATCTCTGAGAGAGATATGTCCCTATCCAAAGCGGAACAGTCCGGGAGAGGATGGGGACGAGGGGGCAAAGAATCGAAAAAGGAGTCCAACTCCACGTCCGTAGGGGAAGATTCAGGAGTATATAGGGTTTTGTAGAAATCTGTAAAGCAATGTAATATCTCTTCGTCTTTAAAACAAGGAGCACCATGCTGATCCATGATCTTTACTATTCTGGATTTCTGAGACCTAATTTTTAAATAATTGGCCAAGAGTCTACCTGCTCGATTGCGGCCCCCATAGAATTTGGAGTTGATTTTTAAGAGCGTCCCTGAGGCTTCCTCCGTAGACTTTCTATTAAATTCGAACTTTGCATGAATCAGGGCCTTGAGAGCATCCGGACTGTTGGAAGAGAAGTATGCATGTTCCAATGTCTTAATAGAAGAGAGCATATCAGCAGATTCCTTACGCAGTTTTTTCCGTTTGTTGGCTACATACTCTATAATGAAGCCTCTGGCTGTTGCCTTGAATGCGTCCCAAACCGTATGGAAGGACAATTCGGGGCTAGTATTGAGAAGAAAAAATTCAGAGACAAATTCCTTGAAATGTACAAGAAAGGAGGAGTCCCTGAGAAGATAATTGTTGAAGCGCCAACGACGAGGCTTAGAGGATGGAGAAGGGATGTCAAAATTAATCAGGACAGGAGCATGATCGGAAATAAGGATGGATCCAATCTCTGCATGCGTTAGATTGGAAAGGAGAAGCGGACTCAGGAAGATGTAATCAATTCTAGAGGTGGAATTGTGGGAGGGAGAGTAAAAGGTATATTCTAAGCTATCCGGGTTGTAAATTCTCCAAGCATCTACCAGACCCCGCGACCGTATAACTCTGGAGAAAGTCTTTTGCATTTTATTGGGTATATATTTGGAAGAGGATTTTCTATCTAAGAACGGATCCATGATCTGATTGCAGTCCCCACCCACAATGAGGTTTGAGTCTGGGCATGAGTGGAAAGTATGGGACATGGATTGCCAGAATGATGGGTCAGTACCTGTGGGGCCATAAATATTGAGTAGAGAAATGTGAGACTCATTGATAATGGTATGAAGGAGGAGCCATCGTCCCTCCCCGTCCCTTTCCTCTGTTTCCACAGTAAGGGATAAGGACTTATGAATAAGTATCACCACGCCATTTTTCCTGCCATCGGAAGGTGAACAATATACCTGACCCACCCAATGCTTTTTAAGGAGTTAACTTCGGTATCGTTAAGGTGCGTCTCCTGCAGCATAGCAATTTTACAATTTAACCTGGAAAGGTGGGCAATAACCCTCTGTTTTTTGACAGGATTACGTAATCCCTTTACATTCCATGAAATAATCCGGATGTTGTCAGTCATTATGGGAGATAGGGAAAATGATACATACTAATAAACAGTATTACATTATTATCACTGTATAACAACATGCAAAACTCATAATTTGCAAAAATTAATATGTAAAAATTGGAAGAACAGAGGAACATAATAAACAAGATAAACCATGTTGAGCAACATATTGGGCCAAGGAAACATTCTAACAGTTTCAATTGAAGTTTGGAGTTTATAGAGGACCATGGTAAAGTCATAAGATCAATAGTAAAAAGTGATGAATGATAAATATTAGAAGGAGGAAAGAAAAATAGATAATGAATAGAGAACCAAGTAAAAGCGAGAAGAATAAGGATAAGAAAAAATACTTGAACGCGATAAGCATGGAAACATATAGGAGCTGGACTCAGTAGAGATGAAGGGGGGAAGAAAACAGCGAAAGAGAGAAATAGAGGAAGGGGAAGAAAGGGAAGACAGATGGTAAAAAGAGAAATGTTGACAGGAAGCCAAGGGGCTTCAGTCAAAAAGGCCAGGGTAAGAATCCAGAATAACAGAAGTAACATGGGGAGGCGGGGAGCCGCGGAAAGAGGACAGATGGCCAAAACAGCGAGGACATCCGGAGACGGCCTAGGTCATTCGTTGAAAGGTAAGGAGCAAAACAGAAGAAAAAACAAAAAGCAACTACCGAAGAGGAGGGCGAACAACCAAACCCAGATCACACTCAATAACAATAAACAAGGCTCCGGAGGGCCACAGCAACAGAAAAGTATATATAGACATTAACACTTACCATACAGAGGGGTACTGTGGGCTGTGACATTGGGGTGGCAGGGCGGGGAGGAGGAAGGTCACTGAGGGGTAGGTCTGTACGTGAGGGCAAACATCTATGAGGAAAGGACGGAAGAGGCAAAACATGAAATTATTAATTAAGAAGACGAACATGCAATAACAAACAACCATAAGGAAGAGAAAACATCCCGCAACAATGAGCATGTGACCAATACTACTAGAAGATTCATATATCAAACTTTCAAGAGTCAAACAACTGAAGTGAGCTCAGAACTTGTGGGTAAATCAAGATCCTCCATGGTCCATCGCATCCCCTTTATGACGAGTAATGAATTGCTTAAGGTCTTCAGGGCGATCGAAAGAATAGGACCTCTCTTTGTAGGTAACCTTGAAGAAGCAGGGATGCACTAGTCCATATCTTGCATCCATGGACCGTAGGGCTGGACGGAGAGATAAAAATTCCTTTCGACGGGCGGCGGTGGCACTTGCGACATCTTGAGAAAAGAAGATTTTATGACCCGACCATAGCATCTGCTTTCTTTGTTTTGCTGCTGAGAGGACCAGTAACAGGTCAGTATATTCTAGAAATAGAACTATTATTCCTCTAGGACGAGAGACAGATGCTGAGGAGGATAGGTCCCTGGTCTTGGAGCCAATGCGATGGGCACGTTGCAGATTGAGGTGAGTACCATCCTTGAGGCCAACGATTTTGGGGATGTTATTTTTTAAAAAGGCGAGCATATCTGACCCTTCTTCACCCTCAGGAATGCCATAAATTCGGAGATTATTGCGTCTATTGCGATTTTCTAAATCTTCAGTTTGCCTCTTGAGGAGAGCAATCTCTTTAGACATGGCCGCGACCTGAGGGATCACATCCTGCGTGTCACTGATCCTCTGTTCCATAGCTGACACTCTCGAATCCAGGTTAGACCATTTCTCATCGAGCTTCTGAAGGGTGGCATTGGTCTCTATCACGAAGGGTTTAATCATCCTTATGTCCTCCATAAGATCCTCTAGAGTGATGGGCAATGGGGACTTGGTGGGAGAATTAGGCTCTTTCTTATGTCGTTTGGGGGGAGCAACAGGATTGGAGTCCTTGCGAAGAGAGGACATACTTGGTGGAGGAGATTTTTGCCCAGCGCTGACAGGAGGATCCATAAAGATGAGGAAGCCAGATGTATAGGGTGCCCAAAAGGCAAGACACAAGTGTAGTCAAGTTAAGGCACTGAAAAAGAACAACAAGGAGCAGCAATGAAGAGTATTCGTCAGTCCAGAACTCACACTCCCAAAGCCGGAGGAGAAAATACAGCAGTGCCCTATTTGCAAAAAGTATACTGTTGCCTCCTAGCGCAGGGTTCAATCCAATATGCGACTTCCACTAGGGATACAGCCAGAATCACGTTTTCCTCAATCGTTGCAAAATGCTTAACAGACCCCTCCTCAGTTAATTAAACATATAAGCCAGGGAGTCTTAAAGCCACTTGCCACATACCGCTTCAAAGTACCTCAAGGAGCGAGTGTTCCTGCGCATTTAGCGGACATGCCATTTCGCTGTCTAGAGGAGCCAGAAGGAAGAGCGTTTGGAATTCGCCACCAGGCTCCTCGGCGGCAATACACTCCACTTCAGCGACGTCAGGGCTCTTCACATGCATAGAGAGCGTCCCGCCAAAAACAAAATGGCGGGCGCCTCTGAAAGCTGCTGAGGGGAAAGCGGCGCGGGGGAAACAGGCGCGATACTGGAGCGGAAAATGGCTAAAAAAGTCGTCTACCTGTACCCCCGCGCTCGCCCACACGATGCCTCAATTCATGTGTCCCAGCTCGCCGTAAAAACAGCTCCGGTGACTGGAAAGGTGCCGCTCGTCCGGCGGAGCCTCAAGCTGAAGCGGCCATCTTGTGGCAGCTCAAGCCACGCCCCCAAAACAGCTTATTATTAATCACATAGGCGAAACCTAATGCATTTATCAATGCTTGTCTATATATGGGACCATATTGTATTCATCCACAAAGACGAGACAATGCCATGTAAACTTTAGATCCTGATTTTTTCTGTAGTACAGAGGCCCACCAATTCTTTGGAAGGTGGTTGGGACCTAGAGACCTTTTTGTCTTCAGTAGTCTGTAAGATGCTTGCTTATAGCTTGAAACTAGGTATATCCTCCAAGGTTTCTTCTGCCACAGATATGATTGAATTATACTGATGACCGTGGTTGGAGGGGCAGTGCAAAAGCAGATTTCCTTTTATTGTGCAATCTAGTCTAGTGGTGGTAACTTGCAGTCTCGACAGGGACTCTAACGAGCTGGGGTTTAGGCCTTCTTGGTTGATTTGCCAGAAGTGTTTGAAGTCGCTGTCTTCTCCATTTGATCCATTTGCAGTTTCACTATCATTAATTTTCCTGTCTTTCTCACCACCTGTCAAGGGGAACTGTTTTTCAGCAGGAGGCCTAGGTTACTTCTACGCACTCCTCACTGAACCATGATGGGGGTCATTTTTTGTATGGTTTTGACAACTGTTTTAGAACTTTCAGTAAACCCTTGAAATTCATTGACTGCACCTCTCCATACACAACACTGTTCCTGTCCAATCTACATATTGCCATTCTCAGACAGCACATGCCAGACTGTTCCTTTTAACCCTTGTGAGCACATGTGGTACCAAAGACATAGTTGGTAAAGCGGTGCCACATGAACGGCACTGTCGCAATATAAACCTTAGCAGCAGTTAGATAAAATTAGCACGAATAAACCACATGCTCACACGAACATCACCTCATAGTTCCCTAACTAAATCCAAAGTAAAAACAGAATAGAACTTCAGCAATCCATTCATACATATAAGACATTATAAAGATCTTTCCCAGATCAAGCTCCTTTTACTTTCACACTAACTTACACAAATCACTGATAGACTAAACATTGAAAAAACTCTCTACAAACCTCACACGAATACCAGCAAACACTGCAAGATCCAAAGAAAGGGCACCCAGATTAAGAAAGTGCTATCGTGCCACAATAGTAGTTGAAAACACAATATAAATGTAAATAAAATAATGTTACATAATGTAACATAAAATAACAATGAACAATTTTGGGATTAGAAAGTTCCCTTCATAGTGTACAGTCATGTTCCCCTCCAGAGTACCCAACTGCGAGTTTCTAGTACCCAGTGTCCTGCAACCTAGAGGTGAGCACCAAGCGTGCCCTCATTGAACCAACAATGAACTATTGTCCTTGTCATAAGTTTGGCACATGGAGCGGTCGTGGCAGTGTACTGTATTTTGTGCATCCATGGTTGTGACCAGACCGTTTTACCTGTGTCACTGGAGAGGAAGACTATTGGGCAACTCATGTAAAGGGTATCCTATCTTTAACATCTCAAGTTAGCATGAAAGGTCACCTGGTCTAGGGCTGCTGGAGAAGGAGCTGAGCGAGAGAAGGAGAAGCAGCGGTAGCCGGAGCTGGGGCCAGAGCAAAGTGGCCTTGGTAGTGGCAGCAGTGAAGGCTTAAGCTCACCCGCTCGCAGAGGCTGGATGTGGCAGAGGCGGTATGGACGGATCTAGTCCCAGAGAACACAGCAGAAGTGGCAGGGTGCAGGTGCCGAACACTGGCGAAGGAGGCCTGCTCTGCTTTCTTGAGGTCTCTTGTGGTCCATATGCATGCGCACAGCCTGCTACGTGCCACCTCAACCCGCCTCCCCTGGAATTCCTGGATACAGAGGCTGCAGGTCCATCCCGTGCATCAGGGGGAGGTGCCGGTGGTCTGTGGTGGCCGGTGGTCAGACTGTGGGTAGATTTTGGGGGGGGCGGAAGCATGTTGCCAACTTGTCTCAGGTCGTCTGGTGACCCGATGCGGCTTGCAGCAGAGTTCATGATGTAGAGGGTCCCTATCTGCCTACTGATTTTCTGACACTATATCCACAGAAGCTACTGCAGAAGCAGTTCTTTCTAACTTGCAAAACACAGTTGTGCATTAGCAACCGGGACTCCACTCACCTTAGGAGTCCCCAGTTGGGCACCCAACAAACATTTTTCAGAAACTATGCAGCATTGCTATTTGTTGCGCTGCCCCCTCTGTATATAAGATCCTGAGGGGGCAGGCCTCCAGGGACAGACTAGAGATAGACACAGGAGGAGAGTGCAGCAAGGAGCTCAGGAGCCGGGGGACAGCCCAAGTACTAGACCCGTCAAATCTTTAAATAGATCGGGAAAACAAGGTCAGCAGCACCAAGCGCTGTAAGAAAAAGGAAGCTGCAAGGCCTAGCCAAATTCATTAAGACAGTCAAGACTGGCTCATTAAGCCTAAAGATGACTCGCCAGCAGTCCCTGAGAGCAGGAAATGTACAGTCACTTTCAGCATCAATTAATTTCCAATTGACCATGAAACAGGAGCAGCCAAGTCCCTGGAAGAGGAATTAAACACACTCAAAGCTACTGTAAAAAAGAAAAGGAAATTACCACCCGGGATTCAGATGGTCAAGAGGCTCATACATCATAAAATTCACAAATCACTCAAGGCCCAGCTACTCCAATGGCTCCAGTAAACGTGGGAGCTTCCCTGTGGATGACCCTATTTATCGCTGTCAATCCCATAAACAGGTTAAATGACCCAAACAACAGGTTATAGGTGCCCCCCACGTTGAGATATCAAATTCCCAAGAACTAGTCGGCCAATTAAAACTTGATGGCAATAATAGATACACTATGAAGCCAGTCAAGCAAATAGAGTTTACCACCTCCAGACGCACCCCAGAGGAAGAGATGCTTGGTCCAATGTAATTGGGAACCCTATGGTAGGAAGTTCTCCAGAGCTCCTCAGCAATGAAATTTATTCCCTGGCTCCATTTCAAAAACTCAGGAAAAGCTCAGCTAATGTAGCAACCGAGCTTAGGCAAGACTGTTTGAAACCCTCAATCATCACTTCATCATCTTTGCATCATGAAAACTCTAATTCAACTCCCACTAATCTCAAGGAGCTTCATATGCACAAAGCCAGTGGGTTAAGTATCCTCTCCGACACTCAACATTTCATGACGCTCCTAGAGAGTGCAATGGGCAAATTTTACATTTCTATGAGGCCGCTAGCTTTAAGCTCCTTAATTGCACCTCCAACCACACTGTTGGACTTGGCCCTATCCGCAGGGTCGTCCCTAAGCTTTTTGCCTTTACCCTTCTGTTTTTGAACCTGTTTTTGTTGGCTTTCAGGATTCTGCGCACTTTACCACTGCTAACCAGTGCTAAGTGCTTTTGATTTCTCCTTTAAACATGGTAGAAATGGCTCACACCCAATTGGTCTATTTAATTTACTTGTAAGTCCCTAGTAAAGCGGTACTACATGTACCCAGGGCCTGTAAATTAAATGACACTAGTGGGCCTGGAGGACGTATTGTGCCACCCACTTAATAAGCCCTGCAAGCATGTCTCAGGACTGCCATTGCAGCTCGCATGCGCAGTTTTAAACAGCCATTTTGACCTGGCAAAATAAATCTTTTGCCAGGCCCAAACCTTACTTTTTAATACATATAAGTCACCCCTTGGGAGGCCCTAAACAGCCCAGAGCGCAGGGTGGAGTGTATTTAAAAAGTTGGACATGTGCTTATACGTTTTACATGTTCCTGGTAGTGAAAAACTTACATTTGTTTTTTTACTACTGCAAGACCAACCTCTCCCATAGGATAACATTGCGTTACCTTATTAAATTTAATAAGTGATAACTTTCAATTGGGAGGAGGTGGACAGGTCAAGTTTAGTGTCGAAAGAATTGTAATTAAAAGCCATTTTTAATGGTAAAGTAGGATTTTTAGTCACAATTCTGAAAATGCCTCTTTTAGAAAGTTGGTATTTTCTTGTCCTAACCATTTAGTGCCTGCATCCTATTCCTGAGTCACATGACCAGATGTAGCTGCCAGTTGGTCTGTGTGTATTGCTCTCATACAGTGAGACAAAGGGAAGAAATCAGTTGGCAGGATGGACTACTCTGAGTTGATGGGGGGACCGCCACCTACCACACTTGCATATCTCAAAGGCTCTGCCTGAGCATTCTCACAAAGGGGTTTTACGCTGGTCTTTTGTGACCCTAGGCAAGCTATGGCCCGAGCAGGGAGGAAGGGTATGCATAACTCCTCTGGGGGGTGGAAATCTTCAGAACCTTCTCCTACTTCAAAGTGGGCACCAGGTATAAATATTGGACCTTTAGACCCAGCTCTTCAGTATACTTCTGAAACTGTGTGGAAACTCAAGTACTGTTGTGCTGCTCTGCAAGAAGGACTGCCACTCTGCTGCCCTGCTCCCTGCTGCCTGAGTGAAGGACCGGACTTGCTTTGTGAACCCAGGACCACCAGAGTGACGCCAAGGGCTAGTTGGCTGGCCTCCTAACTGGAGCCTCAGGGACAGAAGGTTCCAACCACCTTGAATCCAGCACCAGAAATCTGCCTGTTCTAAGTTCTACCTTCCCAAGTGGTGCCACCTCAGTCTTGGACCCTTGGAGTAGGTCTGAAGGTGCTCTGACAGGTGAACTGTGGTTCCAGCAGAACCAACACATCGGAACCGCAATGTGACGCATCGCCGACCAGAAACTCTACAGTTGAGCCATTGTGCAATGCCTCACCTCCCCAAACTCTGCATCGGGACCGCTTTGTAGTTCATCTCCGGTGCAGGACTTCACATCGCCTCCCACAGCCTTCCAGGTACCACCACTGCATGACGCATCCTCTCAGCAGGCCTTAACATTTGAAGCCCCTCATTGACAGCATTGATGGCGTAGCAGGTCTCCACACCGCAAGCCCTACAGCTTCTTAGGAACCCGCTGGTGCGCAACACATTTCAATGCAGGACTTTGCAACACAAGCCCTTTATCGACGGCATCCTTGATGACAACATACACCTTGTACTGCAGCTTCTCAGCGCCGTAGCTCCTAGGAATAGCCACTGCGCGACGCACTCTTGATGCGGGACTCCACAGCGCTCCGCAGCCAGGATTTAAGGTACTCTTGTTCAGCGGGTCTAACTGGGTCCCTGTAGCCAGCCCACACTCCTTTGTGGTCAGCCTGATCTTGTGACTTTGTCCCGGTTGGGCGCAACCAGATATCCACAGCTGGAGCTTCGTGTCTTTTGGCTTTTTTTTCACTTAAATCTTTAAAATTGCTTATCGCTGGTTCTACTGATTGTATTATTTTCATTTTGGCCTTAAATTATTTGTTAGATTCTACTCTAATTTTCAAATTAGTGTGGGATTTTTCTTCTGTTGTGTTTTCCTTTATTACTGTTTGAAGTTCTGCATAAATACTTTACACATTGACTCTAAGTTAAGCCTGACTGCTTTTGTGCCAAGCTACCAGAGCGTTATGCACAGGTTAATTTGGGGTTTGCTTGTGACTTCACTGTAGGAAAGTGGATAATCGGTAGGTGGGGATATTCACCTTCAGCTACTAATGATACCACAAGCACTAATTTCTCCATGCAAGTCTCAATAAATTAATCCTTGCTCAACCCTTGGTAGCTTAGCAAATGATCAGTCAGGCTTAACTTAGGAGACAGGTATGTGTAAATCAGTAAATAAGTAAGACACAACACAATAAAAATCCAACACCAATTTATAAAAATAGAGAATATTTTTATCTTTAAAAAAACAAACAAATGACAAAAATCCAATGTAGGGAACCGGAGATAGGAATTTTTAAAGACTAAATCAAAAAATGGACATTTTAGTGCCAGAAGGCTTAAAGTGCCACTCGCAGCTATCTGGTTCTGCTGGATTAGGACAAAGTCAAAGTTTTAGGCCAACTGTGATGGAGAGCGGGTCATACAGACAGAGGGCTAGGTCCCTGGGGTTGTCGGCGGGCCTTGTGTTTCTCGGATCTAAAATTTGATTCGATGGCGGCGGCCTGCTGCAGTGCAATGCCTCGGTGAACCTCTGAAAGACTTTGTCCACCACATTGATGGCGAGGAGCTCCAGAGCTTTCAGCGGGGTAAACCAGTGTGGTCAGGCTGATTCGCGAGTTGACAACAGCGGCTTGACTCTCAACGTCAAGCCAGTCTCCTCCTGGAACTTTTCTACAAAAATTTGCAGAAAGTTCGCAAACTTTTAGATATGGCTGTTTCTGAGTTCCTTTAGGAAACATAAGGATCCAGTAGCTCCAGCAAAGGGTTCGGAGACTCTGGATTGCCTCTTGGTTGCTAGGACTCAATTTCCCACAATGCACCTGCACAGTCCAGAACAATCCAGTTGCAACTGGTCAGCTGGGGTGATTCTCTCTTTTGCTTTGCAGGTGACTTCTTCCAGCCCTGTTGTACCTGTTGCAAATCAAAAAGTCCACTCCTTTTCCTTTAATACAGGCACAATCCTTTCTTTGTGGATCCCTGTGAGTGCAGCAAGTGCCGTCTTTTTGCGTGCAAGACTTCTGTTGTGCAGACCAAGGGTCCAGCAAGGCAGTCTTTCTTCTGATGTTCCAGGCATTGTTCTGACGAGAACCTGCAGCTCTCCCATATTTATCCACATTCTGGGCTGGCAAGAGGGGGACACCCCACCCAATAGGAGTAAAGTTACCTCCCTCTGCTACGACCACTTCCTGCAAAGTGTGGCATACTTTTGACCCAGAATGCACTGTTCTCCAAAACCAAAATGGAGAACATCTCTCCGTGGTGTGTGTGTCTGTGTAACCCAAACTCAACAGTGTTGCTAACATCTGAGTACACTCCCCTTCCAGCCCGTCTCCTAATCTAATTAGAGGGGCTCCCATCTGGCTGGGGATCAAGGAAGTGGAGGCTGGCCTGGGCCCTATGACAATTGTTCTCCTGCCTTTGAAGTCCAGCTTATCTCCCCAGCCCCCTTCTTCTCCCTGGCTTCTCCAGAAAGCAAATCTCCTCCCACCAAATGGCTGTATTGTTTCAGCCTAGGCCTCTTCACATCTACTCAGGGAGCAGTTTGACTCAGGCTGTCAAAGGGTGGCCTATCAGAAAAGGCTGCTACAAGGCAGCTTTAGGTAACTTTGGAACAGTAAATTCTAAAACTACTTTCCTGTAATAGTTACATTAAATCTAACCTTGGCAAGTTGCTGGATTTGATATGAACATTACTTTGATATTTTAAATGATATTGCTAGCTAGCTCCAAAGCAAAGATAGACTTTATTAAGTTCAATAAAGCCTTTCCCAAGTTAGCCTATGGGGCTAGCAGTACTACAATAGGGAAAAAAGACGTTGGCTGTTTTTCCTTACCAGAGCATATAAAACATCTTTTACATTGTCCCTGATTTTTATAACTATGCAACCTACCCTTAGGGCACCTAGGGCAGACTTTAGGAGTGATTTATTATGAATAAAAAAAGTAATTGTGGACTTTGAAAGTAATTTTAATTCCAAATTCGAATTTGGACATAGTTTTAATTTAAAACCAGCCTGCAAGGCAGGCCTGACTATAAAATGACACCAGACAGTAGTGTACACTTAAGTGCATTAAGTCCACTGGGGTCTCTAAATCTACATGCAGTACCATATACAAGGGACTTACAGGTAGGTTTTCTGTGCCAATTAGAATTATACCAATTATCATATACCTTTAGAGGACGGAGCATTGGCCCTGGGACTGGTTAGCAGAGCCTAGTGCATTTTCACTTTCAGGAACCACCAGCATTGGTCAAACAAATGGGGGTGATCAGGGCAAAAGGGATGACTTTCCTACACACCCCACCCCCAGACGAAAGGTGATGGGCAAATAACCTACACCCTGGTAGTCCTGGGCCCTGGTGAACAAACCATTGAATGGAAGCTGCTGTTTGAGCGGCTCGAATATCACAGAGGCCGAATGGGCTATGTTTATTGCCAGACATTTCCTAGCAAGTGAAGGAATAGACTACTCTATGTACTATAGTACAAGTCCTTCTGCAAAACCCACAGATCATCTGTTCCAAGCTCAGGCCTAACACACACCCTCCACCTCAGATACACATCTTTTGTCTAGCAGGTTGCACCTGGTAATATCAAAAGCAAGACTGGATGGAGCGCCAGGGCTGAACGGCCTGCCAAAGGCCCTCTTCAAACTGAACACCTTGGTTTGGGCCACAGGGTTAACCAAGCTCTTTGATTATTGCCTGCGGAGCTCAACTATACCTGATTCGTGGCGTTGGGCAATAATCCATCCCATCCACAAAGGAGGCTCTTGATCAAACCCTAGTAACTACAGGTTGATTGCACTACTCGACAACGAGGCCAAGTATTTTGCCAGTCTTCTCATAGAGAACCTGAAACAGTGGGTGGAGCTGAACAGGCTTGATCTAAAAAACCAAAATGGTTTCACAGCAAAGTCTGGTACACTTACTAAACTCTTAGCCCTGTCAATTCTGATTGCCAAGGCAAAGTCCTCGTTTCCACTGTTACACTGCTGCTTTGTGGACTTCAAGGCGGAATTCGATCGTGTGCCGAGAGGGGCACGCTGGGCCAAACTAAAGATGTGGGTAATCCACCCAAAACTCTTGGATCCAATAATCCTAATGCACACCAACACCTGGATTCGAGTCAAACTGAGGGACAGCTCACTCCTGTTCAGGAAAATCCCAACATCTCAGGGAGTCAAACAGGGATGTGCGCTAGCCCCAATACTTTTTTAATCTGTTTATTGCGGATCTCTCACAAATACTTGACACAATCAACTGCCATCCCCCAAGGATCGGCGGAGCTCAGATCAGCAACCTCCTGTATGCTGATGACCTGGCCCTAATCAGTCTCACGAGGGTAGGTTTATAACGTTTGCTTAATCAGCTGCACACCTACGCAATCACCAACAACCTGGAGGTTAACCTTAAGTCGATAAAGGTAGTCACATTTGGTAGAAAAAGGTATCAGGGGCGGCGGGACTTACAATAACCACAAGATTGTGGCGGATCTGTCATACAAGTACCTGGGAGTACATATCAATGCCAAGGATTCCTTCATCAAGCACCAGAAAAAAAAATTCAGCAAAGGCCAAGTCCCTACAAGCAACTCTTTCCAAACTCTCAAAATCACTACTAGGCCCATCTCTTTCCCCAATGCTCGAAGTCAGGCGAGCCAAGGTCTCTCCACATTATCTTACAGCACCAAAATCCTTCTGGGCAAGGATAGCAGTTTATTGAATAAACTACCGCAAGGATCTATAAATGTGTTCTTCGGCTGCCGAAGTCCTCTTTTGCTGCTCAGATTAAATTGGAGCTTGGCTTTCTTGACCAACGACCGGTGTGGCCCGGAGTCTTTCATAATCTGTGCTACAAGATGTGTGGGGCCAAAGTCGGTTCTGCTGAGGCTGAGGCCCTGGTATGGACTGATATTAGCACCAGCAGGCCTGCTTGGGCATACCATCTATTTTTAAAGGACTGTGAGCAGGTCCTGTCCGCAAACAAACTGTGGGACCTAAACCGAGTCAATCAGCATTTAAACTGAGTATTAAAAGACGCATTTGTCTCTGGTCCTATCACGCAAAGAGAGCAATTTCAGCCTCATAACCTTGCCTGTACGTACTCTAATCATTTGAAGCAAAGATTCATAGCTCTCATGCTGGGCAAGTGGCTATTTTGAAAGCACCTAGCCTGCTTACGCCGCACTACAGATGGAACCTAATGCAGGGGCTGTAGCCAGAGTGATGAACACCTCAAGTATGTCCTGTGCCGCTGCCCAGCCTTTTTAGATGAGGGTAAAACAAGTCTCTGGGGCGAGTGAAATAGATTGGGAGTTCGATTCTGTAAGCAGGGCATTATAGCAGCACTTAACCAAGAAAACACTCCTTTAAACATCCGGCTGACTAAATGTCCATCTTGAATACAAAAGGTTAAGGGGCCCAGGAGGCCCACTGGGCAACTCTGGAGTTCCACCTATCATGCCTCCCGGTTAATGTACCTCCACCTGGTCCACCCCCTATGCCCTGCACCAGCCTTTTATAAATCTCTCTCCCATGGAAGTAGCACCGGAGGCTGTAATTTGTGCCTATTGTTCTGAAGTGTGCTTCTGCGAAGTAACCAGTTTGCTGCTTTTTTTTCCTTTTTTTGCAAAGGGGGGCTTATTAAGGTTATTATCACCTATCTCTAAGGAACAATCAGCTGCTATTTCCAAGCACTGGCACTTTCTTAAAGCCGTCAGACATAATCAATTTGCTGTTAGCACATGAAGGCACTTGTTAGACTATTCTGTATTTATGTCATTATTTATTTTTTATCCAGATCTTTTATAATGCCCTAGTATTCTGTCTGATTTTATAAAATTGATTGCCTTTTATTAGTGTTGCACATTGTAAAGGTTTTAATTAACCATATACAATAAACAATAATTGGTTGGTGGGTACTCCTCATCATCTAATTGGAAAAACCTTGAAAATCTATCTGCATTGGTATGGGCAGTCCAAGGTCTGTGTTCCACTGTGAAGTCCACCTTCTGTAGAGAAATGGACCACCTCAACAATTTTGGGTACTCCCCCCTCATCTGCATGAGCAATCTGAAAGGTCTGTGGTCAGTTTGAACACGGAAGTGAGTACCTAACAGGTATGGCCTCAGCTTCTTCAGGGGCCAGACCACAGCAAGGACTTAACTCTCAATGGCACTCCATCTTTGCGGTATGGAGAGTAGTCGTCTGCTAATGAAGGCGACTGGCTGATCTTGGCCCTCTGTTAGAAATGGGGTTTCTGGTTGGCTAGGGTATGCACCTAAGCCAGGAATAACCCACCACTTTAGTCAGGGTAAGGGAGTTACACACCCAATATAGCCTCTGCTCACCACCTTGGTAGCTTGGCAGAGCACTCAGGCTTTTCCCAGAGGCAATGTGTAAAGCATTTGCGCAATATAGCCACACACCAGTGACAAACTAGGCACACCACAAAAAGAGACTCCACACAATGGTATATAAAAATATCCTTTGTATTATAAAAAAACACATAGACCACAGTTACATGAATCATTGTGCCACTAGGCACTTGTCATAAAAATACATTTAGGACACATAGTTCATCAATCACTCTGCCAACCAGGCAATTGTCATAAGAATACGTAGATCATAAATCACTTGGTAGAATAGACAAAGCCCATTAGACCACCATCACTGTATATCATATAAAGCACATTGGATCCCCATCACTTGGTTATTAGGGGTAGATCACATTAGCTGGCCAACTAGTCCAGTGTCACAAATATAGCAAATACAAGGAGATGATGGACGGAGCGCTGAAACTTTTCAGACACTCAAGCCCAGTCACAGATCTGGGTTGAATCCATCATCGTTCTTTAGCTCACTTCGCCACCCCAGTTCAGACCCAGCTATATGCAAATCAGTCTTGACCCTGTGCCTCATGGGAAC
This sequence comes from Calotriton arnoldi, assembly GCA_963921515.1. Lineage (NCBI taxonomy): Eukaryota > Metazoa > Chordata > Amphibia > Caudata > Salamandridae > Calotriton > Calotriton arnoldi. Next base: position 110,800 of record CAWUFW010018885.1, on the reverse strand, counting down.
AGTCCAGCCCGAACTGCTAAGCCAGGTCTTACCTAGATCGGAAACAAGCATCCTGGGACCGGTTTCGGGGTAACACCCCTCATCAGCCAGGCTAGCTTGAATCCAGTGGCAAAGTGAGCAAAGGACCCTTGGCTGGGCAACGATGATGGATTCAACCCAGATCTGTGACTGGGGGTGAGCGTCTGAAACGTTTCAGCACTCCGTCTATCTTCTCCTTGTGTTTGCAGTGTCACAAATATCCCAGTAAAAACATTTACAGAACAAACTTGCAGGAAAGCTCGGTTTTCATCACGACACTTCCCCTGAACACCCTTCCCAGGCCGCTCCTCCCACAAGGAAACGTTCTCCCAGTTCCTGCAGAGCAGGCAAGGGCCCCAGATTAGATAGGTGACAAATGTGAGAAGGTGGAAGAGCAACAGGAAGGTTCTTTCCCCTTTGGACCAGCACCGCGGTGCTAGCCAGACACAAGCACACTGTCCTGGTGCACTTGCATTAATAAGCATTGGGGGGGATGGCCGATCGCCACGCTTTCCCTCAGAGAGTGAAAGCGCCACTGCCTGCGCTCAGGCAGCGCAGCTGTGAGCGGTTTCTTAATCCCAGATAAGGGAAGGACACTCACTTGCGCCCCAGTCGGGACCCTTGGGGGGCGGCCTCTCAGACTGCACGGGGTGAGGGCAGCCAGAGTTTCCTACTCCGTTGGCCGGCCAACACCGATCAGGGGCAGGTGTGAGGTGGCAGATCTCTTCTCCCTCGAGAGCGTCCTCGCTCCCCTCAGCGGTTGGCTCTCCCTGAAGGGCCGCTTGGGCCCTCGGTGCAGCATCTCGCTTGGGGGCAGGACTGCTGTGGGCTTCGTTTTTTCTTGCAGCCATTTCTCCCAGGTCAGCGGCTTCGGCTGGGTGCTAGGCAATGCCTGGCATGCCTACGCCACTCACTCAGCTAACGAGCGGCCACTTTCGGATCGTAGTGACCTCCCGAGCTCCCGCAAAGCAGGAGGGGCTCCTATCAGAACTTGGGCCCATGGCGGTGTGCCTGCTTTAGCAACACAGAAACAAATACATGGGGCTTTCCAGGGAATAAAGCCCATGGTAATTCTTTAGTAGATAAAACCAAAATTATCAAGCGCTCCACGCGTGCTTCAAGAAAACCTCAATAAAGTGCTCACCCTGCACTTTTAGAGGAAGAACACAATTAAGCGATCTACCAGGCTTTCTTCTTGTTACAAAGTGGAAGAACAGCCCAGTCAGCCACTGCAGGCCGTTCTACCCCACAGACTTCAGGGGCAGCGCTCCTCACGCAGCTTCTCCAGCTCTCCAACCAGGCAGGTCCTTTTAGATATAGCACAGGTCTTTCCTTGAAGACTTTTGTATCCCTGAGGCTTCCAACAGGAGGCCAGCAGGCACAAGCCCTTGGAGATTCTTCACAAGCAGGATACCACAGCTGGGCAAAAAGAGTCAGTACTTTTCCTCCACCACAAACAGAAGCAGCAACTGCAGGCGAACCCACCCCTCACTCAGAAAAGGCAGCACTCTTCACACCGTCCTTACGCTCTTCTTCTTGGAAGGGTCCTCTTGTTACTTGAAGTAATCTAAAGTCCTGGAGTTTTAGGTGAAATGCTTACACCCCATTTTGTCATTGTTCTCTTTGTGGCAAGGGTCTCTGAACCCAGTCCTGTCCTCCCTGGTGCAGCATTACCACAGGTGGCAGAGACAGCATTGTGAAAAAGGAGACCTAGCCTATTCAAGTGCAAGCGAAACTCCTCCCACCACTCTAATTGAAGACCAGGTCTATTCAGCCCAGCAATGAGTCACCCAGGCAAGGCATGACACACCTCAAACCCCCAGTGACTATCTAGAGTGAATGCACATCCCAGCTCCTGTCACTCAAACACCAGACGCTGAATACACAAACAGCCAGAAGCACACAAAATGGTAAAGTAAGAAAATGCCCACTTTCTAAAAGTGGCATTTGCAAACACAGAATTTAGAAACCAACTTTACCAAAAGATGCATTAATAAATTCTGAGTTCAAAGAGCCTAAACTCCATTTTTCTATCTTGTCCCTATGGAAAGCTACACATGTAAAATGTTACAGCGCAGTCCCAATGATAAGCCTACAGGACAGACAGCCTTTCAATAGTGAAAAACGAAATGCACAGTATTTCACTATCAGGACATGTCACACACACCAGAAAATGTCCTACCATTCACATACACTGCACCCTGACCATGGGGGTACCATGGGCCTACCTATGGGGTGCCTTATATATAAGGAAAAGGAAGGTTTGGGCCTGGCAAGTGGGTGCACTTGCCAGGGCAACATGAAAGTTTACAACTGCACGAACAGACACTACAGTGGTAGGTCTGAGACACATTTACAGGGCTACTCATGTGGGTGGCACAACCAGTGCAGCAAGCCCACTAGTAGCATTTGATTTACAGGCCCTGGCACACACTGTGCACTTTACTTGAGACTTACCAGTAAATCAAATATGCCAATCATAGATAAACAATCATATCACAATTTATACAGAGAGCATGTGCACACTATCACTGATCAGCAGTGGTAAAGTGCCCAGAATCCTATAGCCAACAAAAACAAGGTCAGAAAATTGGATGCAAAAGGCAAAAACTTTGGGGATGACCCTGCGGAAAGGGCCAATTCCAACACCCTCTTCATTTACTTGTGCCAATAATGCCCCAATCGCTTGCTCTGAATCATCTGTCTGTACCACAAACCTCTTATTGTAGCCAGGGGCCAGAGGACTGGTGCTCAACACATAGCCTCCTTCAGAGTGTCAAAGGCCTGCTGACACTCTGGGGTCCAAATGAACTTTTTGGGCTATTTCTTTGAGGTAAACTCTGTCAGAAGAGCCCCAACGTTCTATAGTTCCTCACAAACCTTCTGTAGTACCCAGTAAGGCCAAGAAAGGCCCTGACGTGTCTGGATCTTAGGAGCTTCCCATTCCAGGATAGTCTGGATCTTGGGCTGGAGAAGTTGTACATCGCCCCCACCTACAAGGTGGCCCAGGTACACTACTGAACCTTACCCTATCTGGCATTTGCTTGTCTTGACAGTCAGGCCCACCTGCTGCATGGTCTGACGCTCTTCCCTCAGGTGGACGAGCTGCTCCTCCCAGGTGGAACTGATTAAAGCTATATCATCCCCAGATAAGCTGCACTGAAAGTTTCTAACCCAAAAAGGACTATGTTCACCAACCTTTGGAAGGTGGCTGTGGCATTCTTAAAGCTGAAGGGCATCACTTTAAACTGAAAGTGGCGCTCTGGGGTGGAAAAGGCTGACCTCTCCTGTGCTCCTGGACTTAGGGCAAACAGTCAGTAACCCGAGGGCAATTCAAATGTACTCAGGTACGTTGCAACCCCCAACCTGTCAATGAGCTCATCAGCTCTAGGTATGGGGTGAACGTCAGTCTTGGTGACTGCATTCAACCCTCTGTAGTTCACACAAAACCTCAATTCTTTCTATCCCCCTTGAGGATTAGGATTTGGCACCAGTACCACTGGACTGGCCCATGGACTGTCAGAGGGCTCAATTATCCTCAACTCCAGCATCTTGGCTACCTCAGCCTTAATGCTGGCTTTACCCATCACACACCTTGTATAGCTTGTTTTTGACAGATAGGCAGTCATCAGTGTCAATGTGATAAACACACCAAGTGGTGAGTCTAAGCGTCAGGGAGAACAGCCAAACAAACTGATCTAACACTTGTGTGCAGTCTTTCTGCTGCTGGCCGGTCAACTTGGGGGAGAGTACTACTCCCTATACTGACTCGTCTTGTGCATTGGTGGAGAGGAGATCTGGCAGAGGCTCCCTCTCCACCACCCCTCCTTCATCTGTGACCATCAGCATGGTCATGTCTGCCCTGTCTTAGTGGAATTTCAATCTGTTGACATGAAGTACCTGGTGGGGACTCCTGGGGTGCCAACGTCTACCAAGTAAGTGACCTCACCCTTTTTCTCCAGAATGAGGTAGGGCCCAGTCCACTTGCCTTGGAGGGCCCTGGTAAGAACAGGATCCAACACCTACACCAACTGTCCTGAATGGTACTCAGCCATGGTAGCCTTCTGGTCATACCAAAGCTTAATAAACTTGTGGCTGGCCTTCAGGCTGCTGCTTGCTCTCTTCATGTACTCTGCCTTGCGGGACCACAGGCCTAGCACATAATCCAGCACATATTGTTAGGGCTTTTTGCAAGGCTACTCCCAAGCGTTTTTACCAAAGCTCAAGACCCTCTTACACGATGGACAGACAGTAACTCAAAGGGGCTAAAACTAGCACCTTTCTGTGGCACCTCTCTGTAAGCAAACAGCAGGCATGGGAGGAGAACATCCCATCTTCTTCTAAGTTTGTCAGATAAACCCATGATCATGCCCTTCAGAGTCTTATTGAAACTTTTCACCAGACCATTGGTCTGAGGATAATATGGGGTGATGAACTTGTAGGTAACACCACGTTCATCCTAAATCACCTTCAGGTAGGCGGACATGAAATGAGTCCCCCTGTCTGAGATCACCTCCTTGGGAAAGCTCACTGTGGTGAAGATGCCAAGTAGGGCTATGGCCACTTTGGGAGCATAGAGCATCTTGAGGGATATTGTTTCTGGGTATCTGTTGGCATGGACCACTACCACCAAGATATATCTGTTCCCAGAGGATGTTGGTGGGTCTAGGTGATGAACAATGTCAATTCCCACTCTTTCAAAGGGAGTCCCAACCATTGGCAGTGGTATTAAGGGAGCCTTCTGTTTGCCCCTGTCTTGCCACTGGCTTGACACAGAAGCTGCAAACACTACTTTACCTTGTCAGGCACAAGGGGCCAATAGAAATGTTTGATCAGCCTGTTTCAGGTCTTGGTCTGTCCCAAATGTCCAGCTAAGGGGATGTCATGAGCCAATGTGAGGAGGAACTCTCTTTACTTCTGGGGTCCACCACTGTCCTGGTTGCCCCTGGTTTGGGGTCCCTGGCCTCAGTATAGAGGACTCCATTCTCCCGCTAGACTATGTGGAAACCACTGACATCACCCTTCTCTTCTCTGGAGGCAGTCTGGCTCAGGCCCACAACAGTGGGCAAATCCCTTTGTCCCTGGCAGATCTCCTCTCTGGAGGGTCCACCGGCTCCCTGCAAATCTGCTGAGTCAGACAGATCTTGCAGGGTTGAAATCCTCCCTTTTGGCACCAGATCCTCCCCCTCGGGGTTGGATTTCTTCTGGACCTCTTGAGCTACTTCGGCTGGCTCACCAGACCCTTTGCCCTATCTCTTGCACTTGGAGGCTTGGCCCATTGTTCCAGGGTCCAAGTGTCCAGTACACCCCTGATGGGCACCATGTGCCCTCGTCACAGCACAAACCCACTCAGGGAGGACCAGCATCTGAGCATGGACCTGCCTTTCCAACCCTGACCACTCAGAAGCTTCAAGATCATTTCTAAGTAGACATTCCACTGGGAGGGTACTTCTTAGGGCCAGTTGCACCTCCCCATTCCAACTCACCATTGTCAGGGGATGGAGTTTGGCTCTACTGTCTGCATAGGTGACCTGGTGAAATACACCAGGGAGGATTTGCTCTGGTGAAGCCAGTTTGTCCAGCTCCATGGTTACACTAGCTCCTGTATCCCTCAGAGCCTCAACTTCAATCCCATTGATCTTAGGCCTTTACCTGTGCTACTCCTTGCTTGGAGGTAAGGCTGCCAGGGTTGCAACTTCCACCCCACCCACGGAAACTAAGGTCATCTCTGCATACCCTTTCCCCATCTCTGGGCAACCTTCCACCCCCACAGCTACACTAGCAATCCCCCTGGACTGCCCACCAGTGGGGGGCTTCTTTGTGCAGACTGCATCTCCCCTTTTGTGTCCTGACTGCAAGGATCTCCTTCCTTGGGCTGGTATTTGGGGACCTTTTGATGACTCTCTCTGTTTTTTACCTTGGTTATCCAGGGCTTTCCCCTGTGAGGGGATCTTTCCTCCTTTCTTCTGATCAGCTCACTGGTTCTTCTTGGTCACCCTGTTGTGAACCCACTCGTCAGCTGTCTCACCCAGTTTCCTGGGACTAGACAGCATAGAGTCAACCAGATACTATTGTAACCTATCTGAGGACCAATTGGCCAATATGTGCTCTTTCATGGTCAAATTGTACAGCCCCTCATAGGTTCTTACCTTGTTGCCCTGTATCCAGCCCTCTAGTGCCTTGACAGAAATGTCCACAAAGTCAACCCAGGATTGGGTACTGACTTTCTGGGTGTCCCTAAACTTCATCCTGTACTGCTCAGGGGTTAGACCAAACCTTCTAACCAAGCTCTGATTCATGTGGGGATATGATTCAGCCCTCTCCCCCCTCTAAGTTCAAGAGTATATCTCTTCCCACTACTGGAATCAGAACACACAGGAGTGAACCTCAGTACTGAGAAGCCACCCTCCTCAACTTGAGGGCCCCCTCAAAAGCTGTCAGTCATTTGTCGATGTCATCACTCGCCTGGTACTTAGGGACAATCCCCTTGGGTAGTCTTGGGTCAAAACCACTACCCCTGGACACTTCTGTCTCCTCTTCGTTGCCATCATCTTCCTCTCTATCAACCCTGGGGCCCACTTCTTCTTGACCAGGACCAACTTCTCTCTCACTCTTTGCGTAAGTGACAGATCTTGCTTACCCCTGGTGAATCCTCTTCCCCCGCTAGCTCTAGACAAGGCCCTGGTCACTGTGTGTGGAGAGGCGTCTTCCACCTCCTTTCCTTCTATCTTTGGAGCCTCCTCTGTGATAGAGGGTTCATCCTCTATCTGGGCCTCTGCCCAGGCCATAAGGGCCTTTATCTGCACTGTCTTCCTGGAACTGGAGGGTGCTGGTAATCTCCTAGCCCTGCAAAGGACCCTAAGGTCTGCTACTTGAAGAGTGGGTAGGCTAGCTAGATCAAACTCTATGGTATCCCAAAGATTTAAAAGCAAAAACTTTGCAAAAATTGAGGTCAAAGTAATTTAGAAAAAAATCTAAATTGTATCAATAAATATTAGTCAAAATTAAAAATCAAGAATTTTTTTGCACTATGTCAATTTTAGAAGATTTTTAAATGTCCAACTTAAATACTTGGTGGTGTTACTAAACACAAGTTCTGGGCCCCACCATTGCGCACCAAATGAAGGAAATTTGATTTTTAATAGGCTGGGGTATTCACCTTGAGCTAGTAATAATACCACAATCCGTGATAGGTCCAGTCAAGTATCAGTAAATTAATCCTTGCTCAACCCTTGGTAGCTTTTCAGAAGAGCAGTTAGGCTTAACCAATTCTTAATTTGTGAAAAAATAAATGCCGGGGACCTTGTCAGGAACCACTACAGCTTGCACCCCCTATTGCCCCTGCCAGCGCTGCCAATGACAGTACCAACACAAATACTAAGCATTACACTCCTCCAAGTGTGATAGTCCAGACTGTTCCAGGTACCCAAAGCTACAAGAATGGCTTGGCAGGTATTAGTCATTTTTAAAGAATATTTAATTAACAAACAACTGTTCTTGTGCTCATCTCTAAATTAGACAAACAATGCCACCATATTGGAGACTGTCATAAGTGCTGGTGCTGACAATTAAGTGCCGGGACCGAGCACCAGAAACCACAGGCTCCAAATAAGCACTGGGCTTAACTTTGGAGACAGGTATGTGTAAAGCATTTAATATCACCAAAACAGTAAATAAGTAAAAGGCACTACACAATAAAAATCCAACACCAATTAGGAAAATAGAGAATATTTTATCATTAAAACTACATCAAAATGAGAAACATCCAATGAGGGGAACCGGAAATAGAAGTTTTCGAAGATTAAATAAAAATTGGGCATTGTAGCGCCAAAAAGCTTAAAGCACTACTCACGACTATCTGGTAGCACTGGGCTGGGACAAAGTGAAGGTTTTAGGCTGACCGCGATGGAGTGCAGGTCGGATAGGAAGAGGGCTAGGACCCGGTCACAAGTTTACCTTCGGACTTAGTCTTTTTCTTGGAGCTTTTCTTTCATCGACGGGCTTGTTGGGGGGGTCCTTGGACTTCTCAGATCCAAAGTTCAATTCGTTGACAGTGGCCTGCTATGGCAAGATGCCTCGGTGAACCACTGGAAGTCTTTGTCCATGACGGCGAGGAGATCCGCAAACGCATGCGGAGTACTCTCCGAATGGATTCTGTTGAAATAAGGATACCCTAACGTGTACTAAGGAAGCTGATTTATGGATAGTGAGAGACAAATCCGACTTAGCGTTTGCCATACTTACTGTTTCAGCTGCCCTGACGAAGTCAGTGGATAATTCCACAAAGACGAAACACGTGTTGGCTAAAGTTGTGGCTAAAGTTATATTGATGAAGACCGAAGTAATGATTACCGTACAGAATATGGATTAAAGCAAAGAAGAACACGACAAGAACTTTGTGTGGACTCATAAATGCATTGTTTATGATTGATACTCAGGATATTGATTTTCTGCTGTCATACATGTGTAGATAGTTGTCTACATAACTGGCAACGTTGGGTGGTCGTTACCCAATATCCTTAGAGCACTCTCATTGAGGAAATATCTCTTGGTGCATGACGTTTGGCGACTCTACACAGTCCATACCCAACCGCCCATCTTTACATTCTAAAACTACTTTCCTGTAATAGTTACATTAAATCTAACCTTGGCAGGTTGTTGGATTTAATATGACTATTAAGTTGATACTTTGAATGATATTGCTAGCTAGCTTCAAAGCAAAGATAGACGGGGCGTGGCCAACTAAGATGGCCGAGTAGTCGCATCGGAGCAGAGCTCCATCCTGTGAATGAAGGAATCCTGCATTTATCCAGGCAAAATCGGCAGCGCAGCCCCAGGAAAAGTTGCTGATGCTCACCTGGACCCAGAAGAACAGAAAAATGGTGGATAGTCGCCGAAAAGCAACGGGATTAGACCATCAGAGATCCGGCGAAGAGGGGAGTGCCTGACCCTGCGATGGCGGTGCCTACCCCTGGAGTCGAGAACGAGTAAGGCGGCGGGGAAAAGACTGTGCCACAGCGGACGGCTGGAGGGTGCTCCCGGGGGCAGCAGTGATTCCTTCGAGGGTCCAGATACCCCCAGAATCAGAGCTGTGTGGCCCGAGGTGGGGCCCAGAGAAAGATACGTGCGTCACGGCCTGGAGGGCCGAAGTTGAGGTAGGCCCTCCGAGAGAGAGGCCTGACGCGATCCCGTAGGCTGGAGCAAACCTCTGTAAATCTCGGGAGGGGCCGCAGTGGTGGAGGGGCTTTCATGGCATCGCAGAGGAGCCCGGGTGCCCAGGAAAAGATCACCCGGGCCCTGGAAGAGGCCGGAAGGCAGAAAGAACATGAGCCAAGGGTGGAGCAGGAAGGCTGAGTTGGGCCCAGACCTCAACACGTGGCTGAGGCCTGCTTAGTGGACACAGGGGCATTGGCCCAGATACACGAAGTTGGCCTGGGGGAAAGCCATCCCCGAAGCCAAAACACTCAAAACAGACACGTGAACTGGTTAAGTGACGCAGAAGGCAGGTCGGGGGCCGCATACAGAAAGCACCATATAGTAGGCGCAGGGCCACGGAAGAAGGGTCTCCTATGGCCCCAGATACCAAAAACTACAGAGACTGAAAATGAGATACTCTGAGGGCCTCAAGTAAAACCAGCAAGGAACAGGGCCTACTCCGTAGGGCAACAATGGCAGCTATACTCTGCACCCTCTCAAATGACATCAAGACGCGGCCCACCATGGGCAAGGACAAGCCAGCACGAGGAGGGCAATCTAATAAAATTGTACAGTACACAGTAACGGGACCCCGCCTAACGGATCAGCCCAGACGGGAAGCGGATGACTCGACCAGTCATGACACAATGGCGCAAGACAAAACGGATATCCTGAACGCCATTAGAGATTCCCGGGTGGCTTTAGAAACCAAGATGGATACACTGGCGATGGACATTAATCATCTGCGCCTTGATCTTCGGAAGGTGGCAGAAAGAGTCACCAACACAGAGGAAGAAGTAGTGACACTGCGGGAAGAGGTCCATCGGCTCCGCACAATGGTCTCTGCGCTACAGACCCAGTCCAACCATATGGAAGACAGAGTGGAAGATGAGGAAGGGCGTGCGAGGAGGAACAACCTTAGGTTCGTGGGCTTCCCCGAAAAAGCCGAAGGACCGGCGGCGGATATCTTCTTGGAAGGGTGGAACACCACTGCCCTAGATAATATATATATATATAAAATATTTCGCCATTGAAAGAGCCCACCATGCCCTCGGGCCCCCACCGAGCCCAGGCTCTCCGCCTAGAGCACTAATAGCATGCCTGTTTAACTACAGAGACAGAGACACAATTCTCCAGCATATCCGTGTCCATGGCCCACCGAAATACGAAGATCGGACAATCCAAATATTTCCCGACTACACTAAGAAAGTACAAGAGCTTCGCAATGGTTTTTTAGGAGTCAAAAGATGCCTTTGGGAACACAACATCAAATACAGCCTGCTATTTCCTGCAAAACTGCGAGTACAGTACAAGGACAAGGTCCATTTCTATTATACGTCACAAGATGTGGTGGACTGGATGGAGTCGATAGGCCTGGCAGGACCAGACCAGAATCGGGAATGGCGAGAACAGCGGTCACGCCGTCAACGGCAGCGAGGGCAGCGCCGAGATGGCATGGAACAGAGACTCTCCCCGCAAGAGTCTCCAGGAACGGGACGAATCCTGGTCGACACAGATGGTACACTGCGAACAGAATCGGCAGCTATACAACTCCAGAATCAGTTCTCCCATCTCTGCCTGGTGCAAGAAACTCAATCACAGACAGAGGGAACCCCAGAAGGATAAAAAGGGACAGGAGAGTTTATTCCGATGGTAGATGAAGGTTTAAGAAGGAGAACGAAAGACAATAAAGAACTGTGAGTAAGAAAAAGGCAGGGGGGATGGTGCTTGGCAGTGGAAGGACACTAGGCTGATGCCAGGATCGACGAAAGGTACAAGGGAGGGGAGCAGGTGGGTACACATTGAGAAAGTATTCCTAACAGGACGCTGTGCTGCGTGGCTCCGCCACTAGGATTTAATAGGACTTCCCAGCCGCCTCCCCACTTGAGTGGCCTAGCGGGCTGAATGGTCCAGCGGGGTATTACGGGGCTCAGTGGCCTGGCCTCATTGTAAAAGTTATTTAAGTAGATTATACTAACATTGAGTTTGGGCTTTTCCATGCTGATCTAGTTGGGTTAGTATTAAATCGATAGGGTATAAGGGTTAAGGGAGGGGGAGGATAAGAGGTGTGGGATGGAGCCCCAGGTCCTTAGGCCATCGTTGGTGCAAGGGGGATGGGGAGCTACTGCCTGTGGGTGGGGGATAGGGGAAGTTGGGGAAATCGTGTTAGGGGTACGTTAAAAACTAGCAGACTAATCAGGAGCTCTGGCAAGCAGTGGAAGAAATGTAGGGCTGTTATTTGTAGGTGTCAGGTTAGACAAGAACCTTCTGTGAGAGTCAAGCAGAAGCCCTGGGACAATTCAGTGACATGATGGATAAAGGAGGTACCTATAAGTTTATAACATGGAATGTCTGGGGACTGAATAATTTTGTTAAGCGTAACCGTATATTTGCCTACATGAAACGTTACAGTCTAACTTTTGCAAGAAACGCATCCTACTCGGGGGTTCTCTAGAGGTGCATTGGTGTGGGTGGCACCATGGGTCCCTTTTCAAATGGTACGAACCAAGCTGGAACTAAATGTTAGATTCGTATTGGTTAAAGGCACGTTGGATGGTCATGCTATGTGCCTGATCAATATATATGCTCCTAACAATGACAATGGGGATTTCCTAGGGTCGACTCTTACTCACGCCCAGCTCAACCCAGACACGGAACTACTGGTAGCGGGGGATTATAATTGCGCCTTCGATGGCACATTAGATAGGCTCCCACCGAGACCAGACACTAAACCCAAGGCGAGGGAGGCCATGAGGCTAATGCAATCTAACTATAGCCTAGTAGATATTTGGAGACACAGGCATCCACACCAAAAAACCTACTCCTGCCATACACCAGCGACGAACACATATAGTAGGCTAGACTACTTCTTTATGCAGGCGGAGACCATACATACAGTGGGCGAAGCACAATACACGGCCCGATACCTTTCCGACCACTCCCCCTTGCTGATAGAATACACATTGAGCAGACCCCGATCCAAAATACCATTATGGAGGATTAATGTTGAAGCACTGTCGGGTTCCGGTATATAAGGCTGCTATAGATACGGAGTTGAGAGGATACTTCAATACCAATTGGAAGACATCAAATACTAGGGCGACAGAATGGGACGCAATGAAAGTGGTACTTAGAGGGGTGTGTATGGCAACAGAGGCAGGAGTCAGAAAAGTGCTAGAAAGAGACCTCCAGGGTCAAGAATGCAAGTTGGCCACATTAGAAGTAACAATCCCCACAAATGCTGAGGGCCTCCAGGGATGGACAGAGCAGAGACAAAAGATAGGAGAGCTATGGGATAGGTTGAATAAATTTGACCGTAATAAAGGCAGAATGCGCTGGTATATAGAAGGGGACAAATCTGGCCGTCTGCTGGCATGACTCATAAAAATGGAAACACAACCCAAACCAATATTGGCAATAAGGGACCCCGGAAATCATAAGATGAAATATACTCAGCATGAGATAAATACTGTATTTGCGGAGCATTTAAGGAGAGTATACACAGAACCCCTAGTCGAGGCACCCACCTTGACTATAGAGCTTTTCCTGGAGGGGATTACATTGCCTGGCCTAGATCAGGAAGCCTAGGAAGCCCTGGGCGCCCCACTGACCAAAATGGAATTAATAAATGCGATCCAACAGATGAAAACATCAAAGTCACCGGGCGCCGATGGCCTGGCGGCTGAATTTTATAAACAGTTCCCGGATATACTAGCAGAAAGACGGCTCAAGACCCTAATCGAGGCACAAGAGAAGAAAGAACTACCGAGATCTTTGCGGGAAGCGCTTATAGTGCTTATCCCTAAGGCAGGGAAAGACCCTATGTTACCAAACTCATACAGACCCATATCTATGTTAAATGTGGATCTGAAACTCATAAGTCACGTCTTGGCATCCAGATTGCTTCCGTACATGCCCCAGATTATACATGAAGACCAATCGGGTTTCATACCTCGTAGGAATACCTTGAGAAATATCCGCCGCCTGGCACATGTTATGCAGACCCTGGAAGGGAGACCGGGGGATAGCGCTCTGGCCTTCTTAGATATAGAGCAGGCGTTTGACTCTGTCAGATGGGACTGTTTCTGGCTAGTACTAGAAAAAATGGGACTTGGGCAGCAGTACATCGAGTGGGTAAAGTTACTATAAACAAAGCCAACGGCCAGGGTCTGTACTGGACGCTATGTGTCTGAAAGTATAGGGCTCCAAAGAGGGACACGACAGGGGTGCCCGCTCTCCCCGCTAATATTTGCAATAGCAATGGAGCCGCTAGCCTGCCATCTATGAGTGGTACTTAGGGGACATGGTATAAAAATAGGGCCAGCCGAGCATGTAGTCTCCCTGTATGCTGATGATGCCTTGGTGTATTTAAACCACCCGAGGCAGTCTACTACAATATTAATTAGTGCACTGGACAGATTTGCGGCAGCCTCGGGTCTAAAGATCAACAAGTCTAAATCACAACTATACCTGATCATTCGACGTGCAGGTGGCGAAGTGTCGCAACTTCCGCAATTGGAGATCCCCTGGGAATTGGAATCTGTCCGATACCTGGGCATTCATATCGCCAGGGGCAGGGACCGGTTTTACGATCTGAACATGGGACGGATCATAAGGGGGTTACACGGGAGTGTCAACTTCTGGAATACCCTAAAGCTGTCCCTTATGGGCAAACCGCCCTTAATAAAAATGGTGGTGCTACCTAGATGCCTTTACGTTATGCAGGGGACCTTTTATGAGATCCTACGCAAGGTCTTCAAAGAACTAGAAGTGTTGCTAACATCCCTGCTATGGAACGGGAAGCGCTGCAGGGTGAGCCTCGAGGTAATGAAATGGCAGTGGGACAGAGGGGGATTGGAAATCCCAGACCTGGAACTCTATTACCTGGCATCGCAGTTACAGCACGCGATACAGTGGCTTGGCACTGACTCATCCTGAGAGAGGACCCTGTTGGAGGGTACCTACGGGAATCAGCAGTTGGTAGCCCTACTCATGAAGGGAAAAGGCATGCCAGACATGACCCCTTCCCCCTGATACGATTAATGGTCAATATATGGGATAGAACGGTAAAAACGGTAATCAGGAGGAAGCCCTTTGCACCGGAGGCAGATGTCTGGGCCATACCACAGTTCGCCAAGATAGAGCAAGCAATGAAAATTGAAAAGTGGAGAGAGGGAGGCTGCCTGATGTTGGCGGTCCTATATCGAGAAGGTAGGTTCATAACCTATCAGGATGCGGTAGAAACATTTGAACTAGGTGCTAGACAATTCTTGCAATATGCAAAAATAGCAGCCACGGCTAGAGAGCTTTGGCCGATCTTTCCAGAGGGCCCAGAACATTCACAGACACTAGTCACCATGATTGCTATGGCGGGAGGGTGCAAGTTTGTAACCCACTAATACCGGGCATTGAGAGAGGATAGGCGAGGCAAGCCCCTAAAAATAGAAGAAAGATGGCAGGAGGTTATTGAACACCCACTAATGCCGTCAGACTGGAAGAAAATTCATGAGGGAGTCCGTAAAGTGTCAATAAGTGCCAGATGTAAATTAATACAATACAATATAATACATATGACGTATCTTTCCCCCAGACGACTACACACAATCAATGCAGCGCGAGACGCACTATGTCCTAGGTGCAGGTACACACAAGCCAATTTTGTACATTTGGTCTGGCAGTGTCCCCATATACAAGAATTCTGGACAGAAGTACTAGAGCAACTCATTAGGGTGACAGGATGGAGGTTAGCGCTAGAAATAAGAACATGCCTTTTGGGACTGATACCTAGCAATCCTTAACGTAAAACAACCAGACGCTTTCTGATACTTGGACTCACAATAGCAAAGAGACGAATAGAAATTCACTGGCTGACCCCACAGGGCCCATCCATTGACAATTGGAAGACAAACCTTAAGGAATGGGCGACTGCAGAAGAGGAACATATGAGGAAAACCAGACGGGATGAGAAATTACTACTAGCCTGGGGAATGATGATACAGGAGGTGGCAGTCACACCCCAGTCATCACAACTAGACCCAAGGTCGAGCCTATAGCGGCAGCGCTTTGCGAGGCATGCAGTAATGGAGTATAGAGTGGAAACTCCGTGAAAGCTCCGCCCACTCTCCGCCCATGTTTTAATTGGCTCGGGTCATTGTCTTTCGTAAATGCTGCCGTCTGAATGATTATGAGGCTTGTTAGTCCATCCTTATTATGGCCATGTCGTCATTTGTACCCTCCCATGGCTACTGGCCCCCTTACTTCGAGTGTTACACAGTACGGTAGTGTTCTATAGACTGTGAGCACTACTTTGTGCGTGCCTTCTCGCCCCCTTCTCCCCCCGCCCCCAACCACACTCCCGTTGTCAGTGCTTCCCCCCCTCCCGTTGTCCGTGATGCAATGCAATAGGTCTCGCGTAAATGCGAGTCCTATTGCATTGCAAATGCTTGTTGAACTTAAGGACACTGACTTATAGCTAACAAACTCGATTGCCAAAAGCTTTCACCTGTACTTTGAGAAAGCACATTATGTGAATTATTTATAATCCGAAACTCGTAGGTGAAGTTGATATTAACAACACTTTCAGAGTTATTTATATCATGTACTACATTCAAACATAAACATATTTTTATGCCATTGGAGTGCTAATGTTTGTGCAAGAAATACATTTAATGGATGGGATGCTTGAGTTGCTCGCAACAGCTGCCATTGCTCTCAGTAGTTTGTCATTCCATCACAGAGGTGCCCAACCATATCCCAGTCAGTCTAGGTCCCACCCCAAAAGAGACAGGTCATCCCCAGTGGCTAGGCCGCGCCCTCTCTGAACGAGAACTCAAGAACGCCAGACTTGGTACAGCCCCATTGAGGCCCATCTGTGAGCTGCATATTTGGCCTTGCGCGCTGCAGTGTATTTGTGGAAGAATGGAGAGTTGTGCTGCAGTCAGACTAGCCACACAGAAGTCATCGAAGCATGAGTAGGGCAAGCTCAGCGTCCCGCGGTGTGGTTTCCACCTGGGTGGAAGGGTTTTACATATTACTTCATAGTAACATATTATTAAATGTAAGGCATACCGCCTTACTATGTAGAGTAGAGTAGAGTACCTCACTAACAGTATTTCAGGTCTAAGCGTCCGTGGCCTAACATCATTTGTTGTGCGCATATTGTCACAGCGCTAAGATGTGCCTCACACCAGTTGCACATAATTCTGTTCACAATGGGAATCCCAGCCATGTGATACTCTGCAGCTTCTACGCTGTGCTCGTGGGCAGGTTACGTCACAGTGGGAGGTTGTCATACTCCCTGTTTAGGAACGGGCCACTTGGACACTGAGCCTAGCAACGCGTTACTTGTTGCAATCACCCTGCAGTGGATTCCCACGCACCTGCACACAGCAGCGAGCCGGCATGCCATACAGATGCTTGACTGTCACATTAACCAGGCAGAAAACTGTAGTGCCTAGTCTCTTCTGTGAAAGGAGTAGTGCCATATGCTGCGCGCCCTGCGAGTCCATTGATAATCTCCCTTTTCCAATGGTACCCCTCCCTAGTGGATCCCTGCTTGGGGATTGCCCCAGGAAGGCGATCCTCAAGCAGGGATCCACCCACTAGACACCAGGGAGGGGGAAGCGGCCCCTTGGGCAAGGGCCTTTACTCCCCCCATAAATAATTGAGTACATTCAATCTTTCTTCCCCCCCCTGGTTGGGAGATGGGGCATTAGCCCCCAATCTACCCCACGGGGGGCAGAAAGCCCACTAGACACCAGGGATTTTTTATGGGCATTTCAATTAGGGGTGGAGGCTGCCCAAAACGTGCATGCTGATGCCCCCAACCCCCCTGAAAAATTACAGTCTTTCTGCCCCCCCTGGGGTGCAGATGGGGGCAGTAGCCCACAATCTGCCCCCCGGGGAGGCAGAACGCCCACTAGAAACCAGGGATTTTTTATGCCAATTTAAATTAGGGGTGGGGGCTGCCCAAAATGAGCATGCCAATGCCCCCACCCCCACCTGCAAAAATTACAGTCTTTCTGCCCCCCCTAGGGGGCAGATGGGGGCAGTATCCCCCAATCTGCCCCCCGGGGGGGGCAGAAAGCACACTAGAAACTAGGGATTTTTTTTCAAATGCAAATTATGGGTGGGGGCTGCCCAATATGGGCATGCCAATGCCCCCACCCCCGCCGCAAAAGTACAGTCTTTCTGCCCCCAGTGGGGGGCAGATGGGGGCAGTAGCGCCAAATCTGCCCCCCCGGGGGGGCAGAAAGCCCACTAGACACCAGGGTTTCTTTTCCAGATGAATTTAGGGGTGGGGGTTGCCCAAGATGGGCATGCCAATGCCCCCACCGCTCCTCCCCCCACAAAATTCCAGTCTTTCTGCCCCCCCCTGGGGGGCAGAAAGCACCCTAGATGCCAGGGATTCTTTTTTTCATAGGCCCGGGGCGGGGGCTGCCCAGAATGGGCATGCAAATGCCACCACCTTACCCCCCAAAGAAAACAAAAGACTTTCTGCCCCCCAGGAGGCATATGGGGACAATAGCCCCTGATATGCCCCCTGGGGGGCAGAAAGCCCACTAAGCGCCAGGGATTTTTTTTTTATATAGGTAAGGGTGGGGCTGCCCAGAATGGGCTTGTCAATGACCCCACCCCCAAAAGAATGCCACAGTCTTTCTGTCCTTCCCAGGAAGCAGATGGGGGTAGTAGCCCCTGTCTGCCACTGGGGGGGGGGCAGAGAGCCCACTATGCGCCAGCGATTATGCTGGCTTTTTTAAACGTAGGGGTGGGGGCTGCCCAGAATGGGCATCCCAGTGCCCCCACCCACACAAAAGAATAGCCACAGTCTTTCTGCCCCCCATGGGGGCATATCGGGGCAATAGCCCACGATTACCCCCCTCCCCAGGGTGGCAGAAAGCCCACTAGGCACTGACTTTTTTTCAGAATGTGCCTACCTGTGGATTTTAGGTCCTAGCGCAGCCGGCACCTAGGGAAACATAGCAAACCTGTATATTTTTGAAAACTAGACACCAAGGGGAATCCAGGATGGGGTGACTTGTGTGGCTCTCACTAGGTTCTGTTACCCAGAATCCCTTGCAAACTTCAAACCTTGTAAAAACAAAACACATTTTCCTCATATTTCAGTGATGGAAAGTTCTGGAATCTGTGTGGATCCCCAAATTTCCTACCACCCACCATTCCCCCAGGTCTCCCGATAAAAATGGTACCTCACTCGCGTGGGTGGGACGAGTACCCTCGACAGGCAAGGGCCCAAAACTTATTGAGGAGACATCAAAATTACCTATCACAAAACAACCTGGTTTTGCAAGGGGGGTCACCTGGGTTTTTGGCCCCGATCTCGGCAGCATCCTGGGAAACCTACCAAACCCACACATTTCTGAAAACTAGACACCCGGGGGAGTCCACCGAGGTATGGATTGCGTGGGCCCCCCAACGTTTGCCTACCCAGAATCCCCTGCAAACCTCAAATTTAGCTGAAAAAATAAAAATTGTCTCAAACTTCTGTGTGGGAAAGTTCTGGAATCTGCATGGATCCATAAATTTCCTACCACCCAGAGTTCCCCCAGGTCTCCTGATAAAATGGTAGCACACTCGCGTGGGTGGGTCAAGTACCCGCGACAGACAAGGGCCCAAAACATATTGAGGAGACATCAAAATTACCTATCACAAAACAACCTGGTTTTGCACGGGGAGTCACCTGGGTTTTTGGCCCCGAGCTCGGCGGCATCCTGGGAAACTTACTAAACTCACACATTTCTGAAAACTAGACACCCGGGAGAGTCCAGCGAGGTATGGCTTGCGTGGACCCCCAAAGTTTTCCTCAAATTTAGCTGAAAAAATCAAATTTTTCTCAAATTTCTGTGTGGGAAAGTTCTGGAATCTGCGTGGATCCACAAAATTCCACCCACCCCGCATTCCCCAAAGTCTTCCGAGAAAAATGGTACCTCACTTGTGTGGGTAGGCCTAGCGCCCGCGACAGAAAACGGCCCAAAACGCAACGTGGACACATCAAATTTTTACAGTGAAAACTGACCCTTTTTTTGCAAAGTGCCTAGCTGTAGATTTAGAACCCTAGCTCTGCCGGCACCTAGGGAAACCTAGCAAAACTATACATTTTTGAAAACTAGACACCCAGGGGAACCCAGGATGGGGTGACTTGTCTGGCTCCCACCAGGTTCTGTTACCCAGAATCCCTTGCAAACCTCAAACTTTGTAAAAAAAAACACATTTGCCTCACATTTCTGTGCTGGCAAGTTCTGGAATCTGCGTGGGACCACAAACTTCCACCCACCCCGCATTCTCCAAAGTCTCCCGATAAAAATGGCACCTCACTTGTGTGGGTAGGCCTAGTGCCCGCGACAGGAAACGGCCCAAAACGCAACATGGAAACACCACATTTTCAAAGTGAACACTGACCCTTTTTTGCAAAGTGCCTAGCTGTAGACTTTGAACCCTAGCTCTGCAGGCACCTAGGGAAACCTAGCAAACCTATACATTTTTGAAAACTAGACACCCAGGGGAATCCAGGATAGGGCGACTTGTCTGGCTCTCAACAGGTCCTGTTACCCAGAATCCCTTGCAAACCTCAAACTTTGTCAAAAAAACCACATTATCCTCACATTTCTGTGGTGGAAAGTTCTGGAATCTGCGTGGATCCACAAAATTCCAACCACCCCGCATTCCCCAAAGTCTTCCGAGAAAAATGGTACCTCACTTGTGTGGGTAGGCCTAGTGCCCGCAACAGGAAACGGCTCAAAACGCAATGTGGACACACTTCATTTTTACAGTGAAAACTGACCCTTTTTTTACAAAGTGCCTAGCTGTAGATTTTGAACCCTAGCTCTGCCGGCACCTAGGGAAACCTAGCAAACCTATACATTTTTTAAATCTAGACACCCAGGGGAATCCAGGATGGGGTGACTTGTCTGGCTCTCACCAGGTTCTGTTACCCAGACTCCCTTGCAAACCTCAAACTTTGTATAAAAAACCACATTTTCCTCACATTTATGTGGTGGAAAGTTCTGGAATCTGTGTGGATCCACAAAATTCCACCTATCCCGCATTTCCCAAAGTCTTCCGAGAAAAAAGGTACCTCACTTGTGTGGGTAGGCCTAGTGCCCGCAACAGGAAACGGCTCAAAACGCAATGTGGACACACTTCATTTTTACAGTGAAAACTGGCCCTTTTTTTGCAAAGTGCCTAGCTGTAGATTTTGAACCCTAGCTCTGCCGGCTTCTAGGCAAACCTAGCAAACCTTTACATTTTCGAAAACTAGACACCCAGGGGAATACAGGATGGGGTGACTTGTCTGGCTCTCACCAGGTTCTGTTACCCAGAATCCCTTGAAAACCTCAAACTTTGTGAAAAAAACAAATTTTCCTCACATTTCTGTGGTGGAAAGTTCTGTAATCTGCGTGGATCCACAAAATTCCACCGACCCCGCATTCCCCAAAGTCTTCGGAGAAAAATGGTACCTCACTTGTGTGGGTAGGCCTAGTGGCTATGACAGGAAACGGCCCAAAACGCAACGTGGACACACCACATTTTCACAGTGAAAACTGACCCTTTTTTTGCAAAGTGCCTAGCTGTAGATTTTGAGCCCTAGCTCTGCCGGCTCCTATGGAAACCTAGCAAACCTATACATTTTCAAAAACTAGACTCCCAGGGGAATACAGGATGGGGTGACTTGTCTGGCTCTCACCAGGTTCTGTTACCCAGAATCCCTTGCAAACCTCAAACTTTGTCAAAAAACCCACATTTTCCTCACATTTCTGTGGTGGAAAGTTCTGGAATCTGCATGGATCCACTAAATTCCATCCACCCCGCATTCCCCAAAGTCTCCAGAGAACAATGGTACCTCACTTGTGTGGGTAGGCCTAGTGCCCGTGACAGGAAACACCCCAAAACGCAACATGGACACACCACATTTTCACAGTGAAAACTGACCCTTTTTTTGCAAAGTGCCAAGCTGTAGATTTTGAACCCTAGCTCTGCAAGCACCCAGGGAAACCTAGCAAACCTATACATTTTTGAAAACTAGACACCCAGGGGAATCCAGGATGGGGTGACTTGTCTGGCTCTCACCAGGTCCTGTTACCAAGAATCCCTTGCAAACCTCAAACTTTGGGAAAAAAAACATATTTTCCTCACATTTCTGGGATGGAAAGTTCTGGAATCTGCATGGATCCCCAAAGGTCCTACCACCCATCGTTCCCCCAGGTCTCCGGATAAAAATGGTACCTCACTCGCGTGGGTGGGTCAAGTACCCTTGACAGGCAAGGGCCCAAAACGAATTGAGGAGACATCAAAATTACCTATCACAAAACAACCTGGTTTTTGCAAGGGGGGTCACCTGGGTTTTTGGCCCGAGCTCGGCGGCATCCTGGGAAACCTACCAAACCCACACATTTCTGAAAACTAGACACCCGGGGGAGTCCAGCGAGGTATGGCTTGCGTGGGCCCCCCAACGTTTGCCTACCCAGAATCCTGTGCAAACCTTAAATTTAGCTGAAAAAATCAAATTTTTCACAAACTACTGAGTGGGAAAGTTCTGGAATCTGCATGAAACATAAATTTCCTACCACCCAGAGTTCCCCCAGGTTTCCCGATAAAAATGGTACCTCACTCGCGTGGGTGGGTCAAGTACCCGTGACAGACAAGGGCCCAAAACGCATTGAGGAGATATCAAAATTACCTATCACAAAACAACCTGGCTTTGCAAGGGGGGTCACCTGAGTTTTTGGCCCCGAGCTCGGCGGCATCCTGGGAAACCTACAAAACTCACACATTTCTGAAAACTAGACACCCGGGGGAGTCCAGCGAGGTATGGCTTGCGTAGGCCCCTCAACGTTTTCCTACCCAGAATCCCCTGCAAACCTCAAATTTAGCTGAAAAAATCAAATTTTTCTCAAATTTTTGTGTGGGACAGTTCTGGAATCTGCATGGATCCACAAATTTCCTACCACCCATCGTTTCCCCAGGTCTCCCGATAAAAATGATACCTCACTCGCATTGGTGTGTCAAGTACCCGCGACAGGCAAGGGCCCAAAACGCGTTGAGGAGACATCAAAATTACCTATCACAAAACAATGTGGTTTTGCAAGGGGGTCACCTGGGTTTTGGGCCCCGGGCTCGGTGGCCATCTTGGAAAACCACCAACCCAACACATTTTTGAGGACATTGTGCCGGCACGGTGATTCCACACATAAATATGTGGAAAATGTGTTTTTTTCAGCTAAATTTGAGGTTTGCAGGGGATTCTGGGTAGGAAAACATTGGGGGATCCTCGCAAGCCATACCTCGCTGGACTCCCCCGGGTGTCTAGTTTTCAGAAATGTGTGGGTTTGATAGTTTCCGAAGATGGCCACCGAGCCCGGGGCCGAAAACCAAGGCGACCCCCCTTGCAAAACCAGAAGGCCCATTAGGATGGCGTGCGGAAGCACCACCGCCGTGCTGGCGGATGCAAAAACCACCAGTAACCGTCCGCCCGCCGCAGCCCAGACGCCCGCCCAATTAGGATGTGAAAAGACAGCCAAACACCGCCCGTAAGCCAGCGACGCCGTCCGCCATCAAAGTGCGCCCGTTCACGTAGCGGCGCGGCCCAATGGACACACACCGCCCGACGAAATCACGTACCGCCCGGCGTACAAATTACGATGACACAACCAAACAGTACCCCCGGCTAAGAGACACCGCACGTGAAAGCAAGGCGGAAACCCGAACGCACAGTACGGATAGCAAAGAGGCGGACCCCCCAAGCATGAATCCAGCACTGCAGGCCCTCCCCATGCTCTACCTGATGCAGAACCTAGGAGTCAACGCACCGCGTCGACGCAGGTAGGCAGACACACAACAAGGGCACGCAAACACCGCACACACTGCAAGGGCGGGAAAACTGTATATGGCCCCCCCCCGACACCCCTGCGTGGACACGACACATCCACCACTGCACCCACACATGCGCACAACACAGAGGCCAACGGCAGCGCCATGTATGCGCCGCACACAAATTACACAGGGTCACAACCAAACACCACACACACCAGCCCCACCCAGAACGCACATGTCACGTGACAGCCCTGCCACAGTCATGTCCCCAACCGGCAATTCACTGCAACATCACCGAGCAATTCACTGTTGCCAACCTGACGACACACAAGTGACCCGAACATGTCAGTGATGTCATGCCAAATTAGGACACACCCCTGTGTGCAAAACACGGCGAAGCACACAGCGGCGGCAACATCACCGAGCAGAATATGGACCCCGTCGGCAAAAGGCACGCCGGTACCACACAGAAACACCGATACCACCCTGCAGCCAATATCAAGACATGCAATACGTAACATTAAAGATCCCGGGGACCGACAACAGGTGGTTCCAATTATAACACCCACACACAAGGCCCAACGTATAGCGGAAACGCAGCCTGCCGCCCACACACGGGAGAGGAGACAGCACTGAATGACCTTCCATTCCCACTCTGAAACCACATCCCGACTAAACAAGCCGGAGAATTCAGTCAATGTCCCAAAAAAACAACAACACAGGCATGCAGAGGGAAGCGGCCACAGGGCAGATAGCGCATAACACCAAAGAACATTCAGAACGGAAAAAAGAAATGATAACACTCCCCCATGTGGTTCGCATGCAAGTTATCTGGAAGGAGTCAGACACCACTGACCTTGACCATTCAGAGAAGCATGTGGGATGAGGGCCCGTGACCTCCGCACAAGCCAACATAACACAAGTCCTGCCTCCCTATGACCATTACAGAATTCCCAGCAACGTCGGAGGTTGCACCCTGCAGACTGCACAGACAGCCGGAGCACGCCATCACATCGCCCTGCAGCAAAATGGCACTTGCACCACACCTACCCAAGTACGCCGGACAGATGAAGCTGTACAAACATAACCTGATACAGATATTGGGATGTGAAAATCTGGCCTTGCTGAACGTAAGTTACCGACTAACTTACCGCATCGCATTGTTCAGCTGCGTCATCCCCGTCTTCTACTGTTGGAGGTGTCCCTTCCACTATCCTGTGGATATATGTCTCTCCAACCCGGCATGTCCAAGGGCGGACCTGCTACAACTATTCAACCCCCTGGACGTCCACGACAGGGTCTGTTCAGCCTATGGGGGCATGGCGTATGTGGCTGCTATCGGACCCACACTGCAATGGGACCACTGTGCCTCCACACGACGGATTATGGATCACAGTTACATCGAATGTCATCCAACATGTCCCATCATGCTCCTACAAGGGACAACTTACGACCAACACCTTGACAGCCACCATCCGCTACATTGGATGGCATCCATGTTTACCACCAATGCCATGGAAGCCCTGCTGGAAGGTATCGCATACCTCACAACCTGTCAATTCGTCGGCCCCCGACGCTATACCCCCAATTGAACAATCATGTCCCACACCGTACCCATGATTGGCTTTCGCACGGACTAGGCAGTTACCAGTACAACAACTATACCATACAACCTGCAACTGACACCACACCATCAACTACACTGCCATGACATCTGATATTTCCGGGACATGCACTCTGTTCCTCATCACATCCAGTAACTCTGCATGAACAGGGGGAGGCAGAGGCATGGGATTTGTGTATGGCAACCACATGGACAGAACTGCACGTACAACCATGCCATAATATGGATCCTGCGCCCATGAACATATGCACCGGTCAGTGGACAGTAATCGTCCTGCTGCAGTATGTGAGAGCTGTCACCTCACCTCCCTCTGAACGTCCGTGCCAGGAACTTTGCATGGACAACAAGTGCATCCACCAACAACATGAGCCCAGTGACTGTGACATGTCCAGTAGCCACCACATCGCAACAACAAGTGGGACGCCGTTGCATGCACGTAAGCCCATGCCCTGATGTCACCTCCACGCACGTGTGTATGAGTAACTATAGCAGCAAACCTGTAACATGGAACTGAGATGCACTGTGCCCATGATGACAAGCGGACTGGTAGGCTAAATGTATACTGTCTGTGTCAAAGTCAGCAGCACCACAGTAATTAGCAAATGTACATTAGCACAGCAACGGCTAAGCAGTTGTAACTCTGAAGCCCACATCCCACAGTCAACAACTAATCACATGTACCCCTACACCCTATGCTATGTGTACACATGCTGAGTATATCCTCCACATGCATTTCGCTGCCAGTAGTGTCCACTATACTGCATCACAGAGGACATAAGTCCCAATACATGGCTTGAATCAAAAATGTGTCTCTGCTGATTCATTTCACAAGTACGAATGAGAGAGGTTGAGAGTGTGTGAAGTACACGGCAGTCGTGAGATGACCATGTAGTCCACTGTCATTGGATGTCAACGCAAATGAGTAGCACAACTGTGGAAGACACACATGTGTCATGTGAAGCGGGAGTTACGCATGGCTCAGGTGGGTGGGTGTGACGGGTAGGTGCGCACATGCAATGTTGAAACACGCTGTGTTGGGAGGATTCAGGAACAGTACATTGCCGCTCTCCTGGGAATTTGTAAAGACCACCTGTCTGGGGATGAATGTGAACTCGTGTGTGCACAACAGGCGGGCACACGATCAATGCTGCATCAAGTGTAGACGTCAGCCCACCCTCCGTGGACATGCTGGATACTGCTGTGCGTCCGCCAGGCCCTTGCCAAGGCACTCACATCCCCTGTCGACCTGGTGTATCCCCAACATTGTCCACTTGCACAGGCAATCCAGGGCACGGGATGGCAGTGGAGCATGGTGGGTGAGAGGTCATGGTGCGCTCCTCCTGGTCACATCACGCAGGCAACACATCCTCAATGTGTAGTATGGCACAAGTCAAATGGAAGTAGTGGGGGACGCACACATCACAAGCAGGAGTGACGTCACGGAAGGTGGCTCGCACCATCCCACCCATTGCCAATACACCCACACACGTTACATGCCATTGCAACAGAGAAGCCAGCGCGTGCACAAGCAGCTCCAAGCTCGCCCCAGAGAGGCCAAAGAGTGAATGTGTGGGTCCATGAGCTCATGTTGGACGCGGCCTGGCCCGCTAGGGCAGCTACAGCCTCTGTGTGTTGCAGCTTGTGTATCCGGACTGCGGAGCCTGTCATGCATTGTCAATGTTGCCCGTGTCTCGAGTCGGGGCACCACGCAGGTGGACGGCGTCCCGCCACTTATTATACCGTGAGACAGACCACTTGTTCAACTGGACCCACACATACACTCCTTGGCCTCTCTGGGGCGAGCTTGGAGCTGCTTGTGCATGCGCTAGCTGCTCAGGTGCAAACGCATATTGGGGTGAGCGAGGGGAGGCCATGAGGACAGTGCAAAAGATGACTGTTTGATTTTCAGCCAGTTTAAGGAATGACCCTGATGTGGTCGGAAAAAGACGTGTCTCGTGTGTATTGCAACTAGTAGATAAGCCAATGAACTTCCCATGTCTTGCATGTAGCCCCGCACCTAGCCCCGCCCACTCGACACATTAAAATGAGTACCAGCACCACATTCTACCCATTCGAAGCACTGACTGGGGGTGACAACCATTGGACAGTCTTGTGTAGTCCACCCACGCGTACATGTGGGCCCTCCATGATCCATGTCACCTGCGGCAAAGTGATGTCATGGGCAATGATGGAAGTGAGCAGAGCTGTCTGCCCCACGCACAGATGGTGCATCAGCTCAACAGACCCAGCACTGAGTGCAGCAGGGGTCACATGTGCAGGGGCAGCTGTGCCTGGTGTGAAGGCACATGCATATAGACAGCACATCGAGCAATGTGTAGTCTGCCCACATCTACTGTCCATTGTCAGGCGGACTCTAGAAAAAGATCACAAGGCAACACATCTGTGTGGGTGTACCCACTGTGACCAACACTGCGCAACCATCAACGTACTCGCCCTGTGCATGGCCCACCCCGCAACGGAGGTCACATTCAGTGCCACTATCTCACACACACATCCCTATCACGAGGCATGGTGTGTCCAATCGACAGGACTGAGTTAGCGCTCATCCGGAGGGTCCTGAACAGGAGACACATGTAACCCACTAGGCAGTCTGTGTCGTCACCTACTGGCATTGTGCAGTCAATGTGCAGGCCAGGCCTGCTGGGACTGAGAAGGGCAGCATGGCCCCAGCCTGACATTCACACGACCAACAAGTGCACTGAGGCCTGCACTGCCAATTGTCTGTGTCACTGGATGTCTGACATGAAGTTGCCATGTACCACCACTCGGGAGGGACAGACAGGTCAAAGCGCCCGAGAGCTCACATACCCATGCCACCTGCAGTCAGCATGGTGAGCAGTGCATGTATGAACACCACAGGCTCTGACTCATAGTGCTGCGGATCAATGACATGTGTGTCCCCCACATGCACTCCCACACACACTGCAGTTGTCTCTCACACACAACTTTCGCAAGGAATAGCCATGTGCAGTGTGCGTGGAGCTCGGAATCCAGGATCTCCAGCTCCTCGCTGGTGAGTGGACCTGGACATGTCCTCAGCGTCATCCACGTGTAGGTGGAGTGGTGGCAGCAGCAGGTGTTGTCGAGGGTGCCAGGCTGCAGTTCCAGGTAGCTGTGGTTATGCCTGTCCCACTCACACACACATATAACCCCCTGGGGCAGTTTCAGTGGGTACAAGCTGCTGCAATTCGTGTACCATGTCTGGCAGCTTCAATTGCAGACGTTGGCCTGCTCCCAGCTGGCCCTGGACGCCTAGCTCCATAGTGGAACACGCAGGGTGCAACCGCGAGGGTCATTGGAGTTGGCCGTAAGGGCCTGGCCCATGGCGGGTACAGTCCGCTGATGCCATGTGCACCACACAGTATAATGTGCGCAATAAATCTGCAGGTGTGGCCATGATTTGCGTGTGGGTGCAGGTCCACAATGGACAGGGCCACAACATGCTGTGTGCATAGGCAGGGACGGCCAGTGCTCAGCCTCCACATGTCTGTTGGCACATCATCATGTACACATTGGCATGGGAGCATGGGATATGCATATGCACACACATGCCATCTTTCACTATGTACATCTGCCACTTGGCACGTGCAATGTTACGTGTCACTTGTGATGTGTAATTCCAAGCACACAGCCGTGTTGGCATGGGGCTGTCAATGTGTACACCTGTCAATGTTTCTGGAGGTGTGATCCGTACAGTGCTGTACATAGGGTGCAGTAGTGACATCAATGACTGTCTCATATCCCCCGTGCCACAGGTCCCACTTGTTTTGGCCGCTCAGCCTGTGTCCATAGCATTGTTGGTGTGTGCCCTACACACCCAGCCTCGGAAGCAGTGTGATGCACAGCAGCTAGTCATTTTGCTGTGGTGTTGCCGCTTGCCGAATATGCAGTCTGTTACCATCAGCATGCCTTACAAGTGATTGAGGCCTAGATCCCCATGTGCATGCTCATAGCAATGGGGTGTGTCACTGCCCATTGCTATTGCTATTGGTAGGGGACCTGTGTAAGTGTATTGTGGCTGTGCTGTCCCTACATTCATCGCCCCTACCAATTGCTGTCAGACATGGTGGATGTGGAGGTCATCCGCAAATATCGTCTGGACCGACCCACCCTGCATCGTCTATGTGCCTTGTTGGAACCCCACCTCCGTCCTCGCAGGGTGTATCCAACAGCATTCACCCCCACGGCTAAGGTGATGGCTGCACTGCATTTCTTCGCCACTGGGTCATTCCAACACACAGTGGGCAGTGGAGGTGGGATGTCCCAACCCATGTTCAGCATGGTGCTCAGGGATGTACTGTCAGCCATGATGCTGTACAGGAACAGATACATCCGATTCCCCAGGGCTCGTGAATTGGCGGCAGTGAAGGGTGCTTTCTATGCCCTTGGACGGATCCCCACGTCGTTGGTGCAATAGATTGCACCCATGTTGGCCTTGTTGCACCACAGGCCACTGAGCACCTCTACCGCAACCGGAAGAACACGCACTCCCTGAATGTGCAAGTGGTGTGCCTTGCGGACATGGTGATTTCACACGTGTGTGCGAAATTCCCAGGATCGGCCCATGACGCGCACATCATGCGCAACAGCATCCTACCACGTCTGATGACCAATCTGCAACTGGACCGTGGCTGGATTGTTGGTGAGTATGTTGGTGAGTATGTGGAGTAGTGTAGCGTGCTGGCTGTGCGATGCTGTCTTGTGTCCAGTTGGAATTGCAACGGTTCTCTGTGTCCCTCACACCCAGGTGACTCTGCTTACCCGAATGGGCCCTGGCTGCTCAGCCCATTATGACGTCCTGGGAGCCCAGCTGATGTCCGCTACAATGAGGCACATGGGAGGACCAGACGTGTGGTTGAGCGGACCTTTGGCCTCCTCAAGTCCAGGTTCAGATGCCTGGACCGCACCGGGGGCGCACTGGCGTACTCCCCACAGAAGGTGTGCCAGATAGTAGTGGCTTGCTGCATGCTGCACAATCTGGCTATTCGCAAGCAGATCCCCCTAATTGTGGATGACGGAGATCAACCAGGGCCCCAGCCTGCTGAACAGGACAGCTCTAGTGAAGAGGACAGTGGAGAGGATGAAGCTGTGAATGTGCGTCAGCAGCTCATCGCCCGCTACTTCACTTGACGGTGAGTGTTCATGTACGACGGCTGATGTAGCTGTAGTTGTGCAGGTGTATGTGTGCTCTGTCACGGGGGCCTTTTGTTCACTGAGTGCTGTGTGTCAATGGTCCATGTCCAGGTTGGTATGCCACTGACAGTGGCTGTAGCATTGTGCCCTGTTGCTCTGTGAGATGTGTGTACATTGCTTGTAGTTGGTGACAAGTACTGTGTGATGAGTGTGTGACACACTCATTGAATGTACTCTTGTTCTGTTTTTCACCCCTAGGTCCCTACAGTCTCTCCTGTCCCATCGACATACCACACAGCAGATGCATTTCTGCTCATGGTGGCGATTGCACATCGTTGAATAAACCCAGGACACATTAAGCCGATTGTGATCAAGGTGTATTTATTAACAGCGGTGACATGTGATTGTGTGCAAGGTGATGACAAATGTGGTGCATGCTGTGACAATGAGTTGACGGTCATGGCTGCGTGATGGTCAAGGTGTACCCATGAAGTTCTATGTCCACAGTCCAACAGACACATGCCATTCACATGGCAGTGTGGGGGTAGGATCATATTACAAGTCAATGCAGTAGGTGGTCAAGGTGGCTGGCTGACTCATTGGCGTTTGGTGCGTGCGAAGTCCTCTCTGGACACCTGTTTCCTCTTCGGACGGCCCCTTCCACGTTTGGTAGGGGGGGGTGTGTTGATGTGCCGCTGGTGGTGGCTGAGGAGTGCTCACTCGCTGTGGACGCAGGGGAACGCGATGCTGCACGACCCTGCGCCACAGCAGGTGGTGGCGGAGGTGGTGTTGCTGGCCTTGCTTGTGCCCTCCCCCCACCACCAGCTGGCCCATGAGGGCCGCGATTTGGCCCATATGGGCGTCCATGGACCTCAACACCCCAAGGACCTCCCGCGTGTCGCTAGCCGACCTGGCCCATTCTCCTTGGGCCTCTTGATAGGCCCCAAGGACTCTATCGATTTGCGGCAGGGCTTGGCTCCCAGGCACAGTTGGCCTGGCCCTGCTCCTCCTACCAGTACTGCTGCCACCGACCTGCCCACTAGCCACATTGCTCACCACGGTCCTCGGTCTGGCTCCCAGGGTGGAGCCCGACGGCCGTGCCACCCCTTGCGCAGGGGCTGTGGCGAGGGATGGCGTGGTGGTGGTTGCGGCGGTGGTGGTGGCCGCAACGACCGTGGCAGCAGGGGTCTGTGACTGGTCAGCAGCCCTGGGTGATGGGTTGGTGGGCAGGAGGGGCCCTGGGGAGCGGTTGTGCCCTGCCACTGCAGATGGGCCTGCTGGGTGGTCCGCGTCCGAAGAGGTGTCCAGCTCCTCTACATCCGTGAGTCCGGGTCGGGGGCTTGCGGACTGGCTGTGCTGGCTGCTGTCTCCCTCTACAGCATCCAGCAGTTCGGCACCTGTGGGGAGAATGAGATAGGTCATTGTGCTGCACCTAGCAAAGTATGTATTGGTTGTCTGACATTCACAGTTCGTGCACTGTCGTGCACAGGTTTCCCAGAGGCGTGTGTGTGGATGTACGATGTGTGTATGCGTGGGCTAGGCAATGGAACTGTGTGATGTGGACATGTGGCATGGGACGGATTAGCAATGCCGATGGGTGTGTGTTGCTATGCTCCTACATTTTGTGGGTCGGGTGTATGCGGGCTCCAGGACCATCGACGATGTTGGGTTGAACGATGCTTTTGGGGTTCAAATGGTACGCTTAGAAACGCTGATGCCAAAAGGGGGTACAGCTCCCTAAACGCTTTTGGGTTGAAATATGCTTTTGGGGTTCAAATGGAACGCTTAGAAACGCTGATGCCAAAAGGGAGTCCAGCACACTAAACGCTTTTGGGTTGAAATATGCTTTTGGGGTACATACTGTGAGTAATGGGTGCAGGACGTGACATGTGTTCTGGCAACATGACAGTGCATAGACGAAGGTGTGTGTCTGTCTAACATGCCCGGCATATCTGCTGACTGTTATCATTCATGGACATAGCGATACAAAAGGGGATGATGGACGGAACATTTGAGCCAATCAAACACTCACCCCCAGTCAACTGATCTGGGTTTAATCCATCATCATTCTTTAGCTCACTTCACCACCCCAGTTCAGACATGGCCATATGCAAATCAGTCTGACCCTGTGCCTCATGGGAACAGTCCAGCCCGAACTGCCAAGCCATGTCTTCCCTGGACCGGAAACAAGCATCCTAGGACCGGTTTCTGGCATTCCAGCCGTCATCAGCCAGGCTTGCTTGAATCCAGTGGCAAAGTGAGCAAGGGACCCACGTCTGGGCATACCCCCGCCAACTTAGGGCGAACAAAGCGATACAAAAGGGGATGATGGACGGAACGTTTGAGCCAATCAAACACTCACCCCCAGTCAACTGATCTGGGTTTAATCCATCATCATTCTTTAGCTCACTCCACCACCCCAGTTCAGACATGGCCATATGCAAATCAGTCTGACCCTGTGCCTCATGGGAACAGTCCAGCCCGAACTGCCAAGCCATGTCTTCCCTGGACCGGAAACAAGCATCCTAGGACCGGTTTCTGGCATTCCAGCCGTCATCAGCCAGGCTTGCTTGAATCCAGTGGCAAAGTGAGCAAGGGACCCACGTCTGGGCATACCCCCGCCAACTTAGGGCGAACAAAGCGATACAAAAGGGATGATGGACGGAACGTTTGAGCCAATCAAACACTCACCCCCAGTCAACTGATCTGGGTTTAATCCATCATCATTCTTTAGCTCACTCCACCACCCCAGTTCAGACATGGCCATATGCAAATCAGTCTGACCCTGTGCCTCATGGGAACAGTCCAGCCCGAACTGCCAAGCCATGTCTTCCCTGGACCGGAAACAAGCATCCTAGGACCGGTTTCTGGCATTCCAGCCGTCATCAGCCAGGCTTGCTTGAATCCAGTGGCAAAGTGAGCAAGGGACCCACGTCTGGGCATACCCCCGCCAACTTAGGGCGAACAAAGCGATACAAAAGGGGATGATGGACGGAACTGCCAATCCATGTCTTCCCTGGCTGGCTGATGATGGCTGAATAGCCAGAAACCGGTCCCAGGATGCTTGTTTCCGGTCCAGGGAAGACATGGCTTGGCAGTTCGGGCTGGACTGTTCCCATGAGGCACAGGGTCAGACTGATTTGCATATGGCCATGTCTGAACTGGGGTGGTGGAGTGAGCTAAAGAATGATGATGGATTAAACCCAGATCAGTTGACTGGGGGTGAGTGTTTGATTAGCTCAAACGCTCCGTCCATCATCCCCTTTGGTATCGCTTTGTTCGCCCTAAGTTGGCAGGGTATGCCCAGACGTGGGTCCCTTGCTCACTTTGCCACTGGATTCAAGCTAGCCTGGCTGATGACGACTGAATAGCCAGAAACCGGTCCCAGGATGCTTGTTTCCGGTCCAGGAAGACATGGCTTGGCAGTTCGGGCTGGACTGTTCCCATGAGGCACAGGGTCAGACTGATTTGCATATGGCCATGTCTGAACTGGGGTGGTGGAGTGAGCTAAAGAATGATGATGGATTAAACCCAGATTAGTTGACTGGGGGTGAGTGTTTGATTAGCTCAAACGCTCCGTCCATCATCCCCTTTGGTATCGCTTTGCTCGCCCTAAGTTGGCAGGGATTGCCCAGACGTGGGTCCCTTGCTCACTTTGCCACTGGATTCAAGCTAGCCTGGCTGATGACGGCTGAATAGCCAGAAACCGGTCCCAGGATGCTTGTTTCCGGTCCAGGGAAGACATGGCTTGGCAGTTCGGGCTGGACTGTTCCCATGAGGCACAGGGTCAGACTGATTTGCATATGGCCATGTCTGAACTGGGGTGGTGGAGTGAGCTAAAGAATGATGATGGATTAAACCCAGATCAGTTGACTGGGGGTGAGTGTTTGATTAGCTCAAACGCTCCGTCCATCATCCCCTTTGGTATCGCATCATTCATGGACATTACATTGGTAGCATTGTTGTGAGTTCGTGCTTGTTGTGTGCCACACGACGTATTGCAGATGGGCCAAATCCTTTGTGTGCGTGCTGCCCTCGTACATGTGCATCAATGCAGTGCTCTTGGGGTGTTGACTACATTATGTGTGTTGTTACTCGCAGTGTGACGTGCGCTTCAGTCACTGCAGGCACATGATTTGTCATGGGCAGGTATCTTTGCATGACTTCGGTATGAGGGCCAGCTGTTCGGATGACATACCTTTCATGACACTGGGGCTGAGAGATGAGATGGATGATATGTTGAATGTGCATTGTGTGCCTGTGTGTTTCATGGGTCCAGTTGTCTTTGTGTGCAATATTGTGGTTCCAAGCTGGTACTTCTAGTAAGGTCTGTCTTACATGGGTGTTGTTGTCCGATGTGTGGGTGACAGGCAGTAAGGACTACATGGACAAGACTTAGATGGTGTTGCTGATGTGTGTGATGGGTGGCACAGTGCATGCCGTGTGGGTCTGTACTCCAGTGGGACTTGTGCATGCAGACGTGGCTCCTTGGGTGTTGCTGTATCTGTGATGGGTCATGTGGGGTATGACTGTAATACATGTCCGTGTGCACATTGGTCACATGATTGTGACTGGGAGCAGTGCTGCGTGTTCCTCTGCTACGTGACATGTCCCATGTGTCAGTCGTAGTACAGTCCTCATGCCTACAGACACCCCGCCCTGTACAGTTTCCCACTTACAGGTTGTTTTTGAGTGCGCAATGCAATGGATGCCACATGGTGCTGGGAAGGAGGGGTGCTCCACCTTGCTGCGCTGTGGGAGTGGGGGCCTGGTGGGTGTTGTACTTCAGCTGTCCCCCCTCCGACCCACTGCCTTTGTGTTCCGGCTACTTACCTGTTAGTTGTCGGTTACTACAGCTGTGCATGACACATGGGTGTGGGGAGTGCTCCACCTTGCTGCGCTGTGGGAGTGGGGGCCTGGTGGGTGTTGTACTTCAGCTGTCCCCCCTCCGACCCACTGACTTTGTGTTCCGGCTACTTACCTGTTACTTGTTGGTTAGTGCAGCTATGGCTGACACATGGGTGTGGGGAGTGCTCCTTCTGGCGCTTCTGGAGTACAAGGGGACCTGGTGGGAGTTGCGGTGCTGGCTGACTGTACACATGCCCCCATGGTTTTGTTAGTTGGTAGGTTTGGGCTGTGTGTGTGAGTGTCTGTTGCATGTGTGAGTGATGTCTTGTGTATTGTGTACTGGACGTGGGGGTGTTTGTCCCTCGGAGCTATGGCATAGTGGTAGTGCATGTGAGTACATAGCGGTGTGCTGGTATACGTTTGTTTGTACTTACCAGCCTCCACTCCCCTGGTAATCCGGTGAGGATCTCCGGATGTATGATGACTCGCACCTTCTCCTCCAACGCCTTGAAGGTCTTGAATAGCGCGGGATTACCTCCGCCAGTCCTGGCAGCCAGCTCACGATTCTTTGCCTCCTTCTTCTTGACCACGCTTTTCAGGTCGTTCCACCTTTTGTTGATTTCGCCTCTGTTGCGTGGCACGTTCCCGACTGCATTGACCTGGTCTACGATCCTGCTCCACAACCGGGTTCTGGTGGCTAGTGGTGTCTGTTGGACCTGGTTGCCATAGATTTGTGGGTGCACCTTGACTATCTCGTCGACCATGACCGTCAGCTCAGTGGAAGTGAACTTGGGCATTCTGTGTGATGCCATGGTGTGTGTTTTGGTGTTTGTGGTGCTGGTGCGGTGTGTGGTGTGTGATGTGCAGGGGGTTTGTGTGGCCGGTGTTTGGTGGTGGTGGTGGTGGTGATGTGTGTGATATATGCATGTCTGTGGTGTGCTGCTGTCCTTTCTGTCTCGCTGTGTTGTGTGCTCTCGTCCTCAGTTTGTAATGTTGCAGGGGTTGTGGTCTGTGAAGGGGCTGGTTTTGTACTTACCTATGTGGGTGTGTCATGATGGTCTGTTGTTTTCAGGTGTGTTGTGGCTAGTGTTCTGGGATTTGTAGTTGATTTGTTTGTCCGGGGGGGTGTTTCCGGAATGTGTACTGTGTTTGGGTATTTGTGCGTGGGTTGCTGTGTGGACTTGTTGGCCATGTTGTGTGTGTTTGGTTTTGTCTGCGGATGATTTCTGTGCATGGACGTGGCCGCCAGTGCTTCCGCCGTGTCCATTTTCGTCACTGTTGTTTACGCTGGCGGGCGGTGTATTTGTGGATTTTCCGCGCTCATGTCGGTGCGATCCTAATTTCACGGGCGGTGTCTCGGTCGTCAGGGCGGGCGGTTTTGGGTTGTCGTGCGTCTTTCCGTCCGTGGCGGGCGGATGGACTTAGACTCGGACATGGGCGGGCGGTGTTTTTTGTTTATTTTCCGCCTCCGGCGGTTTTTGGTTCGCGGCATCGTAATTGCTCGGTCGGTATTCAGACGGTGTAGGCGGGCGGATTTTTACCACTGTGGTAGATGGCGGATTTTTTACCGTCCGACATCGTAATGGACACCCAGGTTGTTTTGTGATAGGTAATTTTGATGTCTCCTCAATAAGTTTTGGGCCCTTGCCTGTCGCGAGTACTTGACCCACCCACGCGAGTGAGGTACCATTTTTATCGGGAGACCAGAGGGAACGCTGGGTGGTAGGAAATTTGTGGTTCCATACAAATTCCAGAACTATCCCACACAGAAATTTGAGAAAAATTTGATTTTTTCAGCTAAATTTGAGGTTTGCAGGGGATCCTGGGTAGGAAAACATTGGGGGATCCATGCAAGCCATACCTCGCTGGACTCCCCCGGGTGTCTACTTTTCAGAAATGTGTGGGTTTGGTAGTTTCCCAAGATGGCCGCCAAGCCAATGTATGTGCTCTATTTTTTTGTCTAAGTATTGCATTTGTTTTTTAATATATGTGTTAAATTTTTAGAAGTTATTAATTTTATTTTAATTAAATTTTGCGTTTTACTTCCGGAGCGGGCTGTGGGTTTATAGGGGAATAGGGTGGGAAGTAATTTAATTATAATAAATTGAATATTAATTTTTATTTATTTTTGATTTTATAGTGTTAATTGTGGGAATTAATTTATTATTAATTATTAATTAATTGGTTGCTAATTATTATTAATTAATTGGTAATTATGTTAATTGTGTTATTTTTTTAGGAGCAGGTTGTGGGTTGATAGGGGAGTAGGGTGGGAAGTAATTTAATTTTAATATATTTATTAATATTCTTAATATAATATTTAATTAATTTTATTTTATAGTGTTAATTGTTTGAATTAATTTATTAATAATTATTTATATTTTGCTTGTTAATTGTTATTAATTAATTAATTAATTGTTAATTAATTATGTTAATTGTGTCATGTTTTACGGAATTGGTGGTGGCATTTATAGGGGAATATGGTGGGAGGTAATTTATTTATAATTAATTATTTGTTAATTAATACTAATTAATTAATTGAAATTTGAATATGCCAATTATGTAATAATTTTGATGTGTGAGTTGTGGGGTTGATGGTGGTAAATGGTGGTAAGTAATTTTTTTAAATTAATTAATAATTTGTTGTTAATTAATATTAATTTATTAGTGTAAAATTAGGGGCCCATTACGATGTCGGGCGGAAGCACTACCGCCGTGCTGCCGGAGGCAAAAACCGCTAGTTACCGTCCGCCAGCAACGGCCCACACGTCCGCCAAATTAGGATGTGAAAACTCAGCCAAACACCGCCCGTAAGCCTGCGACGCCGCCCGCCATCAAAGTGCACCCGTCTACGTAGCGGCGGCGCGAGCCAATGGAGACACACCGTCCGACGAAATGACGTACCGCCCGGCGTCCAAATTACGATGCCACAACCAAACAGCCTCACCGGCAAAGAGACACCGCACGAGATACCAAGGCGGAAACCCGACTGTTGAGTATGGAGACCAAAAAGGCGGCCCACCCCGAAATGAATCCTGCTCTCCAGGCCATCCCCATGCTGTACCTGATGCACCACCTAGGAGTGAACGCGCCACGACGACGCAGGTAGGCAGACACACAACAAGGGCACGCAAACACTGCACACAATGCAAGGGCGGAAAAACTGTACATGGCCCCCCAGACACCCCTGTGTGGACAGGACACATCCACCACTGTACCCACACATGTCCCACCTGTTAAAATAAAACAACTCACAACATCCTGGGCACCCACTACCCGGGACCAGGAAGTGACGTCCCCGTCACGGCACCGCAGCGCAGCGGCGATGACGCAGGTACACATTCGCACAACGCAGAGGCCAACGACAGCGCCACGCATGGGCTGCACACAAACACCACAGGGTCACAACTACACACCCCACACACCAGCCCCACCCTGAAGGCACATGTCACGTGGCCTTCCTGCATCAATTATGTCCCCAACCGACAACTCACAGTTGTCAACTGGATGTCACACAAGTGTCCCGAACAGGGGAGTAATGTGATGGCAAAATAGGACACACCCTTGTGTGCAAAACATGGAGAAGCACACGGCGGCTGCTACATAACAGCGCAGAATATGGACATTGCCCGCAAAAGGCACGCCAGTCTCATCCAAAAATACCTATTCCATCCTGCTCGCAATATCAAGCCATGCAACGTACAAAATAGAAAAACCCTGCTGCCTGAGAACAGGTGTTCCCAATTACTACACCCACACAGAAGCCTCAATGTACAGCGGCAACGGAGTGTCCCGCCCACACACGGGAGAGCAGATAGCACTGAATGGCCTTCCATTCCTACTCTGAAATCACATTGCAACAAATTCTGCAGGAGAATGGAGCCATTGTACCAACAAGAAGCCAAACATAGCCATGCAGAGTAAACCTTCCACTGGCAGATAGCGCCTAACATGAAAGAAAGATAATACCACAAAATACAATTATACCACTCCTCCTTGTGGGTCAAATGCAAGTAATCTGGAAAGAGTCAGACACCACTGGCCTTGACCATTCATTGAAGCATGTGGGATGAGGGCCTGTGTCCTCCACCCAAGCTATACCCCAAGTCCTGCCGCCGTACATCCATTCCAGAATTCCCAGCATCGTCGGAGGTGGCACTCTGCTGACTGCTCAGGCAGCCGGAGCACGCCATCACATCACCCTGTAGCAAAATGGCTGTTGCACCAGTGCCTCTCAACTACGCCGGACAGATGCAGCTGTACAGTGACAGCTTGCTACAGATAGTGGGCTGTGCAAATCTGGCTATGCTGAATGTAAGTTACCGAGTAACTTACCGCATTGCAATGTTCAGCTGCGTCAT
Organism: Calotriton arnoldi; assembly: GCA_963921515.1. Lineage (NCBI taxonomy): Eukaryota > Metazoa > Chordata > Amphibia > Caudata > Salamandridae > Calotriton > Calotriton arnoldi. The sequence goes on along the minus strand of CAWUFW010018885.1, from coordinate 71,770 downwards.
CCCTGTTTTCTACTGTCGGAGGTGTCCGTTCCACTGGCCTTTGGATTTATGTCTCTCCAACCCGGCATGTCCAAAGGCGGACTTGGTACACTTGTTTGCACCCCTGGACGCCCACGACAGGATCTGTTCAGTGTATGTGGGCATGGCGTTTGTGGCTGCAATCGGACACACACTGCAATGGGACCAGTGTGCCTCCACACAACGTATTCTGGATCACAGTTTCATTGAATGTCATCCAACATGTCCCATCATGCTTCTACAAGGGACAACTTACGATGAACACGTTGCTACCCACCATCCGCTTCATTGGATGTCATCCATGTTTACCACCAATGCGAGGGATGCTCTGCTGGAAGGCATCGCATACCTGACAACTTGTCAATTCATGGGTCCCCGACTCAATACCCCCAATTGAACATTGATGTTCAACACCGTACCTATGCTTGGCTTTCGTACGGAGTGGGCAGTTAGCTGTACAACAACTATACCATACAATCTGCAACAAACACCTTACCATCAACTCCACTGCCATGACATTTGACATTTTCGGGACATGCACTCTGTTCCTCACCATATCCTGTGTCTCTGCATGAACAGGGGGAGGCAGAGGTATGGGACTTGTGTACAGTAACCACATGGCCAATACTGCACGAACAACTATGCTATAATATGTATTCTGCGCACCTGAACACATGCACCTGTCAATGCACACTTATCTGTCTGCTGTATTACGTGAGAACTGTCACCTCACCTTTGTCTGTACTTCCGTGCCAGGACTTTAGCATGGACAACAAATGCAACCCCCTACAACATGGTCCTAGTTATTGTGTCATGTTCAGTAGCCACCACATTGCAACAACTTGTGAGATGCTGCTGCATGCATGTAGGCTCATGCTCTGATGTCACCTCTGACGCAGGTGTGTCAGAGTCACTATTGTAGTAATCCTGTACCATGGAACTGAGATGTATTGTGCCTATGATGTCAAGCTGTCTGGTAGGCAAAATAAATACTGTCTGTGTCAAAGTCTAGAGCTCTTCAGTAATGAGCAAATGTACTTTAGCATAGCAAGGGCAAGGCAGTTGTAACTCTGAAGCCTTTATTCCACAATCAACAACTAATCACATCTACCTGTACCCCCTTTTGTATGTGTAATCATGCTAAGTATATCCTCCACATGCATTTCGCTGCCAGTAGTGTCCACTATACTGCATCACAGAGGAAGTAAGTTCAAATACATGCCTTGAAGCAAATATGTGACTCTGTAGAATTATTTATCGAAGACAAGTACGAATGAGAGAGGATGAGAGTGTGTGAAGTACACGAGAGTCGTGAGATGACCATGTAGTCTAGTGTCATTGGATGTCAATGCATATGAGTTGCCGCCACAGTGGACCTAGTGAAATACCAGAGGTCGTGAGCCTTGGCTTGTCAGACTCTGACGTGGCCCAACAGATCATCACATTAACACTGACGGCCTGGTCACTACAAAGCACAGTCCTACATATGTGTACAAATACCTTCACAGTCTGACATCACACTCATCAAGCAAAATTAGGAGCCACGCAAGAAGCATGCTACAGCAATGCATGACAAAAAACACACACGATATCAGTGTGGGTGGGCAGGTCTGCACAGTGAGTACGAACTGCAGAAATTCACATACATGCTTAATTAAACAAGGCACAATCTTGACAGTCACACACCCTGCAGACCCACAATGGCCAAAACATATCAAGTAGGAGTCAACCTGAACTGCAAGGACACACCCACACACTGCACACTGTGCAACATACAATACACACATGTGCTCACATTCACAGACCTGAACACGGATACAAACACCCACCATGGCCCTGGGTAACACATGTGTAGTCGACATTGCCAGAGCGCACACACACATACCAACACTACCCCAAAGTCACACCCTTCACACCACACACACCTACACCTCCCAAATGCACACATCGAAAGTAAGCCATGTGCCCAGGCTCAATGTTCATCACAAGATTAACATACACCTACACTGCTGGCCACCCAGAAAGTAAGCTCACACATACCCGCACACTCTGCACATGCTACCTGTCATCCTGTGGCTAGACTCACACCCTGTGCTTTGCTTGCACGCAAACATGACACGTATACATTTTCCCAGAAATACCACCAAATACATGCAGACAATCCGTGTCACATAAATACTTCTTCATCACACACACAAGTAGCAGAGTCTGAAAGAAGTGAAGTCCCAGCCACGTGTAAAACACATTGGAATGTGAGACCAGACATTGCAATTGTTGAGGTACCATACACGGCATGTGCCTCACTTAACTATGCACACACAGTAACAACTGCAATCAGCAACTACACAGACACAACCGACTACAGGAACAACAGCATCCAGTCACAGATTACATAGACAGGCGGCAATATTGTTCAACACCAGGGACAGTGGCCAGTCCGATGTGCAGAGTAGTGATACGGAAAGCTGCGTATGCATTGTGTGTGAGTGTACCCTGCCATGGCCAGCAACACTGCCATGGCAGTCACAATAGCCATTACAGCCACCACTGTGTCACAGGTAGTTGTGTGAGGGTGCCTACCATTCAAACAGGATGCCAGTCCGACTCGGTGCTGTCTGTGTGCTACGGGACAGTTGGAGGTCCGCCCCTGAGAGAGAAGCACAACTGTGGAAGACACACATGTGGCATGTGAAGCGGGAGGGCTGCTTGGCCCAGGTGGGTGGGTGGCACGGGTAGGTGCACTCATGCAGTGTTGAAACAGACTGTGTGGGGAGGATCCCGGAAGGGTAGATTTCCACTGTGTTGGGTATTTGGAAAGCCTACCTGTCTGGGGATGAATGTGAACTCGTGTGGGCACAACAGGCGGGCACACGATCAATGCTGCATCAGGTGTAGACGTTAGCCCTCCCTCTGGGGACATGCTGGATACTGCTGTGCGTCTGCCAGGCCCTTGCCAAGGCACCTACATCCCCTGTCATCCAGGTGTACCCCCTACATTGTCCACCTGCACAGGCTACCCAGGGCACGGGATGTCAGTGGAGCTTGGTGGGTGGGAGGTCATGGCGCCCTTCTCCTGGTCACATCTCGCGGGCAACACATTCTCAGTGTGCAGCAGGGCACAAGTCTTAAATAAGAAGTGGGGGGACGCTGACGTCACGACAGGAAGTGACGTCACGAAAGGTGGCTTGCACCATCAGACTCATTGCCACCCCTCGCTCACCCCTTAGATGCGATTGCATCAGAGAAGCCAGCACGTGAGCAGCAGCTCCAATCTCGCCCCAGAGAGGCCAAAGAGTGAATGTGTGGCTCCATTTGCTCCAGTTATCGAGCTCACAGTAAAACAAGTGTGGGGACGCCGTCCACCCGCGTGGTACCCCGACTCGAGCCCTGGTGTGCAGGCAAAGTGTCCTATTGGCTTTGGGATATGTGTGAGTTGCATGACACTCGTTGGCGGGGGATGGCTCGGAGGCCCGTCACCCTGAGGCCCATATCTCACTCTATGGGTCCCTTGTCAATGGCAGCGGATGTAATGACTATGCGCGCCACGGTGGGTCTACCTTTCGTCTGGGATGGTGTTTGCGGCCTGGCCCGCTAGGGCAGCTACAGCTTCTGTGTGTTGCATGTGGTGTATCCGGACTCCGGAGACTGTCATGCATTGTCACTGTTGTCCAGGGCTCGAGTCGGGGTACCACGCGGGTGGACGGCGTCCCCACACTTATTTTACCGCGAGCTCGATAACTGGAGCAAATGGAGCCACACATTCACTCTTTGGCCTCTCTGGGGCAAGATCGGAGCTGCTGGTGCACGCGTTGGCTTCTCTGATGCAATCGCATATAAGGGGTGAGCGAGGGGAGGCAATGTGTCTGACGGTGCAAGCCACCATTCGTGATGTCACTTCCTGTCGTGACGTCAGCGTCCCCCCACTTCTTTTTAGGACTCGTGCCCTGCTGTTGTCAGATGTGCCACTTTCCAGGGGTGTGGAGAAAGGGTCAGGAATGTCAGCCTGAGATTGGCCCAGTTGAAGGCCCACCTTGCCTGGGGAGGACAACAATTGGACAGTCTGGTGTAGCCCACCCACGCGTACATGTAGGCCCTCCATGAACTATGTCACCTGCGGCAAGGTGATGTCATGGGCAATAAAGTTATTGAGGAGAGCTGTCTGCCCCATGCAGAGATGCCGCACAAGCTCAACAGACCCAGCACTGAGGGCAGCAGGGGTCACATGTGCAGGGGCAGCTGTGCCTGGTGTGAAGGACACTCTATCCATCATCCTTGTGCCGACACGTGTTGCACCAGTGGAAGTAGATGGGAGGGCGGGCATTGGCCTCCGCGTGGCTGAAGAGGAGCCAGAGTCTACGTCCCCTGTGCTAGCAAACATGGATGCATCACCTCTGTCCTCAGATGACGCAGAAATTGCTGTCTCGGCCTGTGATTCATCCAGCACACGTCTGGCCCCTCCGAGGCGCTGGTCACATCTGTCTCACTCAGCTCCTGTGCAGCTGCTTCATCCGATGCCTCACCACTGTTGACCGTCCCCTGTCCCTCAGCACCCACGGGAGATGCTACATGAGAGAGAGCGAGGTGGCCTCACTCATTTGGCATCAATTAAACAGACATGTGCAAGGGAAGCAGCACAGAACATTCCCAAATCCACATGTTGCACGATACCTGTGCAATTGTATACAGCCACCACAATCAACACGTAATGGCTGGCGTACAGAAAATGAAGCCGCTAATAAGTGGCACATGTGTTGTGCACATAGCACAACACCCGGCCTGTGTCACCCTGCGACCGTAGCCACAAATCGCTGTGTGCACACCCACTGTCCTGATGGTGGCAAGGATGACCACTACGTAATTAGGCCAAGGATATACCTGCATGGAGCAGAATGGGACACCACTCACACAGACTGCAACATGACAGTCCACAATGGTCATGAGCCCATGCCATCCACCTGTCATTCGCACGAGCACAACTACTGTTGCACAGTGTGCCGGATGTGTAAGTACCAGGAATATGAGGTGAGGCATCGCACACATATGTCCGAACGAAATCAGAGTAGGCACAGTGCCTCAAACATACATGTGAATTGCCACTCCAGCCTACTACAGGCTGTCCCTGAGGGCTACGACTCTGAATGCATTGACAATGCAGAGTGCTCAAATTACATCTTGACCCTCAGGAATCGCATATGCATGTCAGATGCACCCAGCACAGAGTACACTTACAACCCACTGCATCACACAACAAACATCACATTACCCAGATTATGGGTAGGCTGTGGACACATGCTGCCTCTCACAGCAAAAGACACCATCCCACAATACTGTACACTTGCTTGCTGCTGATGCCCCTACAAACGTGCATCCGGCACAGGCTGTGTGACTGTCAAGATGCAGACCATTAGTGGTGAAATGCAGCGCCGTGCTAACCTGACAATACGAGGGGGCATCCCCCGATTCGTCTCAGCCACGTAGTTGCTCATCCGGCAGATGACGTCACACCCTTTGTGGAATTGGCTGCACTGTCGGTTACACATACACAGACGCATCAACTTGGATGCAATGGCTCATCACAAGGCCTTGGGCTGGAGGACTTCCAACTGCAGGGTTGGTACACAAGAGGGTTGAAATATCACTCATACACTTCTCGTCATCCCCCACATCCACCAATCACAGTGGCATGATGCTGAGCCATCCAAAATACTCAGAGATATGTAACAGAGCCAAGAAGTAATCGGACATGGCATAACAGCATGTGTACACCACACGTGAATGCATGCTGGTGGGAGTGTGTACACAGTACCTGTCCATCCCATTCACATGCAGGATGCCAGCACAATGAGCAATGTGTAGTCTGCCCACATCTACTGTCCATTGTCAGGTAGACCAACACATAGATCACAAGGCAACACATCTTTGTGGGTGGACTCACTGTGTCCAACACTGCGCAGCCCTCAACGTACTCGCCCTGTGAATGGCTCACCCCGCAATGGAGGTCACATTCAGTGCCACTATCTCTCACACACATCCCTATCACAAGGCCTGGAGTGTTCAATCGGCAGGGCTGAGTTTGCACATTTCCGGAGAGTTGTGAACAAAAGACACATGTAACCCACTGTACAGTCAGTGTTGTTTCCTTCTAGGATTGGGCGGTCAATGTTCAGCCCAGGTCTGCTGAGACTGAGAAGGCCAGCAGGGACCCAGCCAGCCATTCACACAAGCAATAACTGCCCTGAGTCCTGCATTGCCAAGTGGCTGCGTCACTGGATGTCTGACATGAAAATGCCATGTACCACCACTCGGGAGGGACATGCATGGGAAAGCGCCAGAGAGCCTACATACCATTTCCACCTGTAGTAAACATGGTAAGCAGTGCATGTTGGAACCCCACAGGCTCTGACTCATAGTGCTGGGATCAACGACATGTGTGTCCCCCACATGCACTCCCACACACACTGTAGTTGTCTTACACACATAACTTTTGCAAGAAATTGCCTTGGGCAGTGTGTGTGGAGCTCGGAATCCAGGATCTCCAGCTCCTCGCTGGTGAGTGGACCTGGACATATCTTCAGAGTCGTCGACATGAAGGTGGACAGGTGGCAGCAGCAGCAGGTGTTGTTGAGGGATGCCAGGCAGCAGTCCCTGGAAGCTGTGGTAATGCCGGTCTCCCTCCCACACTCATATAGCCCCCTGGAGCTGTTTTAGTGGGTCCAAACTGCTGCAATTGGTGTACCATGTCTGCCTACTTCAAATACACACAATGGCCTGCTCCGAGCTGTCCCGGTACGCTTACCTCTATAGTCGAACACGCAGGATGCAACCGCGAGGGCCATTAGAGTTGGCCTCAAGGGCCTGGTCCATGGCGGGTACAGTCCGCTGGTGCCATGTGGAATCCACAGTTTAATGTACGCCATGCATTTGCAGGTGTGGCCATGATTTGTGTGTGGGAGCATGTCCACACTAGACAGGGCCACTTCATGCTGTGTGCATAGGCATTGTCGGACAGTGCTCAGCCTCCACATGTCTGTTGGCACATCATCATGTACACATTAGCTGGGAGCATGGGATGTGCATATGCACACACATGCCATATTTCTCAATGTACATCTCCCACTTGGCACGTGCAACGTTACGTGTCACTTGTGATGTGTATTTGCATTCACACAGCTGTGTTGTCATGGAGTTGTCAATGTGTACACCTGTCAATGTGTGTTGGAGGTGTGATACGTACAGTGCTGTACATTGGGTGAACTAGGGACATCATTGACTGTCTCATATCCCGTTGTGCAACAGGAGCCACTTGTTTGGGCCGCTCAGCCTGTGTACATTGTGTTGTTGGTGTGTGCCATACTCACCCAGCCTCGGGAGCTGTGTCAGGCACAGCAGCTAGGTATATTGCCGTGGTGTTGCCGCTTCCCACATATGCAGTCTGAAATCATCATCATGCCTTTCAAGCTATTATGGCCTAAATCCCCATGTGCATGCTCATAGCAATGGTTTGTGTCAGTGGTCATTGCTATTGGTAAGGGGACCTGTGTAAGAGTATTGTAGCTGTGCTGTCCCTACTTGTCAGCTGTTCTGTGATTCTATTGCTTTGTCAGTAATTTTAGTTTTGTGTATGTGAAAATGCCATGTGGTGTGTTGCATTGACATGTGTTCACTTCCATCTGTCCTAGGAGGAGACCAAACATACATCGCCCCTACCAATTGCTGGCAGACATGGAGGATGTGGAGGTTATACAGAAATTCCATCTGGACCGACCCACCCTGCATCACCTATGTGCAATGTTGGAACCCCACCTTCGTCCTCGCAGGGTGTATCCTACAGCATTCACCCCCACGGCTAAGGTGATGGCTGCACTGCATTTTTTCACAACTGGATCTTTCCAACACATGGTGGCAGTGGAGGTGGGATGTCCCAGCCCATGTTCAGCATGGTGCTACGGGATGTCCTGTCAGCTATGATGCTCTACAGGAACCGGTACATCCGATTCCCCAGGGCTCGTGATTTGGCGGCAGTGAAGGGTGCTTTCTATGCCCTTGGACGCATCCCCCACGTTGTTGGTGCAATTGATTGCACCCATGTTGGCCTTGTTGCACCACAGGCCATGGAGCACATCTATAGGAACCGGAAACATTTCCACTCCCTGAATGTGCAAGTGGTGTGCCTGGCGGACATGATTATCACACACGTGTGTGCGAATTTTCCCGGATCCGCCCATGACTCGCACATCATGCGCCACAGCATCCTCCCACGAATGATGACCAATCTTCAACCGGACCGGGCATGGATTGTTGGTGAGTATGCATACTCGTGTAGCGTGCTGGGTGTGACATGCTGTCTTGTATCCTGTTGGAATTGCAACGATTCTCCGTGTTTCTCACACCCAGGTGACTCTGCATATCCTAACGGGCCTTGGCTGCTGAGCCCACTACGTAATCCTAGGACACCAGCTGATGTCAGATACAATGAGGCACATGGGAGGACCAGACGTGTGGTGGAGCGGACTTTTGGACTCCTGAAGTCCAGATTCAGATGCCTGGACCGCACCGGGGGTGCACTGGCATACTCCCCACAGAAGGTGTGCCAGATAGTTGTGGCATGCTGCATGCTGCACAATCTCACGATTCGCAGGCAGATCCCCCTGATAGTGGATGACGGTGATCAGCCAGGGCCCCCGCCTGCAGACCAAGCCATGTCCAGTGAAGAGGACAGTGGAGAGGAGGAAGCAGTGAATGAGCGTCAGCAGCTCATCGCCCGCTACTTCACTTGACGGTGAGTGACCATGTACGACGGCTGATGTTGCTGTAGTTGTGTAGGTGTATGTGTGCATTGTCACGGTGGCCTATTGTTCACTGAGTGCTGTGTGGCAATGGTCCATGTCCAGGGTAGTATGCCACTGACAGTGGCTGTAGCATTGTGCCCTGTTGCTCTGTGAGATGTGTGTACATTGCTTAAACTTGATGATAAGTACTGTGTGATGAGTGTGTGACACACACATTCAATAGACTCTTGTTCTGTTTTTCACCCCTAGGTCCCTACAGCCTCTCCTGGCCTATCGACATACCACACTCCAGATGCATTTCTGATCATGTTGACGGTTGCACATCCTTGCTTAAACACAGAGCAGATAAAACAGAATGTGATCCAGGTGTATTAATTTAAGCGGTGACGTGATTGTGGGCAAGGTGATCACAAAAGTGGTGCATGCCGAAACAATGAGTTGACGTCATGTCCGCGTGATGGTCAAGGTGTACCCATGTTGTTCTGGGTCCACAGTCCGACAGACACATGCCATTCACATGGCAGTGTGGGGTAGGATAATAGTCCAAGTGAATGCAGTAGATGGCCACCGTGGCTGGCTGACTCACTGGCGTTTGGAGCGTGCGAAGTCATCTCTGGACACCTGTTTCCTCTTCGGACGACCCCTTCCACGTTTGAGAGGGGGGGGTTGTGTTTGTGGGCTGCTGGTGGTGGCTGAGGATTGCCCACTCGCTGTGGACGCAAGGGAACTGGATGTTGCACGACCCTGCGCCCCAGCAGGTGGTGGCGGAGGTGGTGAGGTTGGCCTTGATTGGGCCCTCACCACCACCACTAGCTGGCCCATGAGGTCGACAAGTTGGCCCATACGGGTCACGAATTGGCCCATATGGGCGTCCATGGACCTCAACACCCCAAGGACTTCCCGCGTATCGGCAGCTGACCGGGCCCATTGTCCCTGGGCCTCTTCATAGGCCCCAAGGACTCTGGCGATTTGCGGCAGGGCTTGGCTCCCAGGCTCTGATGGCGTTGGCCTGACCCTGCTCCTCCCACCTGAACTGCTGCCACCGACCTGCCCACTCGCCACATTGGTCACCCGGGGCCTCGTTCTGGCTCCCAGGGTCGATGTCGACGTGCGTACCACCCCCTTGCGCAGGGTGAGTGGTCAGCGAGGCCCTGGTGGTGGTGGTGGTTGCGGCGGTGGTGGTGGCCGCAATGACCGTGGCAGCAGGGGCCTGGGACTGGTCACCAGCCCTGGGAGATGGGTTAGTGGGTAGGAGGGGTCCTGGGAAGCAGTTGCGCCCTGCCACACCAGATGTGCCTGGTCGGGAGTCCTCGTCCGAAGAGGTGTCCAGGTCTTCCACATCCGTGAGTCCGGGTGGAGGGCTTGTGGACTGGCTGTGATGGCTGCTGTCTCCCTCTCCAGCATCATGCTGTTCGTCACCTGTGGGGCGGAGACGAAAGGTTATTGTGTTGCACCTTGCAAGGTTTGTGTTAGATGTCTGACATTCACAGTTTGTGCACAGTTGTGCACTGATTTCCCAGATGCGTGTGTATGGCTCTACAATGTGTGTGCGTGATCAAGGCAATGGAATAGTGTGATGGGTGCATATGGCATGGGACGGATTTGGAATGCCAATCGGTGTGTTTTGCAGTACCCCTACATTTTGTGGCTTTGGTGGAAACGGGGTACAGCCCCATGAACGCTTTGAGATGAAATATGTTTTTGGGGTTCATATGAAACGCTTAGAAACGCAGATGGCAAAAGGGGTACAGCCCCATGAACGCTTTTGAGATGAAATATGGTTTTGGGGTTCAAATGAAACGCTTAGAAACGCAGATGGCAAAAGGGGTACAGCCCCATCAACGCTTTTGAGGTGAAATATGGTTTTGGGGTTCAAATGAACCGCTTAGAAACGCAGATGGGAAAAGGAGTACAGCTCCATCAACGCTTTTGATATGAAATATGGTTTTGTGGTACATACTGTGACATATGGGTGCAGAAGGGGACATGTGTTTTGGCCACACGACACTACAGAGACAAAGGTGTGTGTATGTCTGACATACCCAGCATATCTGCTCACTGTTGTCATTTAGGGACATTATACTGCAAGCATTGTAGTGAGTGAGTAATGGTTGTGTGCCACACAACGTATTGCAGATGGGACAATTCCTTGGTGTGCGTGCTACCCTCAGCCATGTGCAGCAATGCAGTGCTCTTGGGGTGTTGACTATATTAGGTATGTTGTAAATCACAGTGTGACGTGCGCCTCAGACACTGCAGACACATTTTTGGTCATCGGCAGGAATCTTTGCTGAACTACTGTATATGGGACAACTGTTTAGATGATATACCTTTCATGACACTGGGGCTGAAAGATGAGATGGATGAGATTTTGAATGTGCATTGTGTAGCTGTGTGGTTCATGGGTCCAGTGGTGTATGTGACATTACTGGGGTTCCACTCTGTTACATTGAGACAAGATAGACTTACATGGGTGATGTTGTACAATGTCAACGGAACAAGCAGACACGACTACATGGACAAGACTTCGATGGTGTTGCTGATGTGTGTGATGACTGGCACAGTGCACGCCATGTGGGTCAGTACTCCAGTGAGACTTGTGCATGCAGACGTGACTCCTTACGTGTTACTGTATTTGAGATGGCTCATGTGGGCTATGACTCTGTAATTCATGTCCGTGTGCACATTAGTCACATGATTATGACAGGGAGCAGTGCTACCTGTTCCTCTGCTACGTGACATGTCCCAAATGTTAGTCGTAGTACAGTCCTCATGCCTACAGACATCCCGCACTGTACAGTAGTCTACCTACTTGTTGGTTTGGAGGGAGCAATGCAATGGCTACCACATGGTTATGAGAGGGAGGGGTGCTTCATCTTGCTGGTCTGTGGGAGTGGGGGCCGTGTTGTGAGTTGTGGTGATGGCTTACCACCCACAGACACCCCTCCATGTAGGGAAACATATCTACCTGTCGGGTGAAGGTGTGCACTGCAATGGCTGACACATGGGTGTGGGGAGTGCTCCATCTTGCTGCGCTGTAGGACTAGGGGCCTGGTGGGGGTTGTACTTCTGCAGTCCCCCCTCCAATACACGGACTTTGTGGTAAGGCTACTTACCTGTTACTTGTTGGTTAGTGCAGCTATGGCTGACACATGAGTGTGGGTGTGGGGAGTGCTCCTTCCGGCACATCTGGGGTACAAGGGGACCTGGTGGGAGTTGTGGTGCTGGCTGACTGTACACATGCCCCCATGGTTTTGTTTGTTGGTACCTTTGGGCTGAGTGTGTGGGAGTGTCTGTTGCATGTGTGAGAGATGTCTTGTGGATTGTGTACTGGACATGGGGGTGTTTGGCCCTCGGAGCTATGGCATTCTGGTAGTGCATGACAGTACATAGCGGTGTGCTGGTATACATTTGTTTGTACTTACCAGCCTCCACTCCCCCTGGTATTCCGGTGAGACTCTCCGGATGTAGAATGCCTCGCACCTTCTCCTCCCACGCCTTGAAGGTCTTGAATGGCGCGGGATTTCAGCCACCAGTCCTGTCAGCCAGCTCCCGATTCTTGGCCTCCTTCTTCCTGACCATGCTTTTCAGGTCGTGCCACCTCTTTGTAATTTCACCCCGGTTTCATGGCACGTTCCCAACTGCATTCACCTGGTCTACGATCCTGCTCCACATTCTGTTTCTGGTGGCTACTGGTGTCTGTTGGACCTGGTTCCCATAGATTTGTGGGTGCACCTTGATGATCTCGTCGACCATGACCGTCAACTCAGTGGCAGTGTACTTATTTATTTATTTATAAAGTTTTATATAGCGCGAACATGACCCACGAGGGTATCAGAGCGCTTTACAATATAACATAATTGAACATTAGATGGTTGAAGTGGTGTACATACATTCGGTGCTCGCCATAATACAAAGGAGGTAGGTAATAGTAAATAGATAGCTTAGGTGACTAGTAGTCAACAAAGAATGATCCACGAGGGAATCGGAGCAATTCACGTTACACAGTTTTTCAGTTTTAGGAGGTTGAGGTAGTAAAGGTACAATTGGTATTTGCAATTCAACACAAAAAAGTAGATAATAATATATATGGATAGCATGGGTGCCTAGTAATCGGTGGTGAGTGATCGATGAGGGAATCGGAGCGCATCACATTACACAGATTCAACCTTAGCAGGATGAGGAAGTGTACATACATTTGGTATTCGCAGTTCAATACAAAAGAGGTAGACGGTAATAAATGGATAGCATGGTCACTAGAAGTCAGCATAGGGTATGATGCCTTAGGATGTGAATTTGTTCATTAGGAGCATTCCCACTTCTTTTTTGAAGGAGGTAAAGGAAGGGATTCCACGTACAGCTGGAGGTAGGGAGTTCCAAATCTTCGGTGCGATCCCTGAGAAAGCTCTGCGCCCGGTACTCGTTTTATGGAAGGACTGTGGTTTCAGTAGTAGTGAGCTCGCACTTCGCAATTGTCTGCATCCTCCCGATCGTTCTAGCTTTAGTGCTAAGTAACTGGGGGTATTGCTGTGCAGAGCTTTATGGGTCATGCAAGCGATCTTTAGGTGTATTCTTGCCTCGTAGGGCAGCCAGTTCAGAGCTTTCAAGGTAGGGGAAATGTGGCTATTTCTTTTAGATCCTGAGACCAGTCTGGCCACAGCGTTAAGAGATGCCCTCAGCGGTGCCAGCTTGCATCTGGGGAGACCGCAAAGAGTGGTACTTCCATAGTCCAGTCTTGTTAACACTAGGGCTTGTACCGCCATTTTTTGGTCGGTCTGTGGGAGGAAGGGTTTAAGTTTCCTTAGTAAACTCAACTGGTGATTGGCTCCCATGGTGGCTTTGGATATTTGCGCCTGCATGTTCAGGTGTTTGTCTATGGTGACTCCCAGGGATTTTGCGGAGTCAATGATGAGGGGGGCACAGTCAAAGGAAGTTAGCTGATTCAACCATACGTCTATCTTGGGTGTGTGATTGGGTGGGGAGATGAGGAGGAATTCCGTTTTTTTGGTGTTAAGCATGAGGTGGTTGTCAGTGAGCCAGCATTGAGTATTCTGCAGGATAGCGTTGAGGGAGATGAAGTCTTCAGGTGAGGAGATTTTCATATATAGTTGGGTGTCATCCGCATATAGGTGATAAAGAATGTTCGCAGAGTTCATTGCGTTTGCCAAGGGCTCCATGAGTAGATTAAAAACAATGGGTGAAAGTACTGATCCCTGAGGAACTCCTACGGTGACCATGGATGGTTGAGAGAGTGAGTGTTTCGTCTTGATTCTTTGAGTTCTGTTGTTTAGGAAGGAGGTGAACCATTGTAACACAGGGCCAGTAAGACCAATCCTTCGTTCCAGTAGGGACAGTAGGTTGTCATGCTTAACTGTATCGAACGCGGAGGATAAGTCAAGAAGTATCAATAGGCATGATTCGTTCTGGTCCAGCATTTTTAGTATGTCATCCATTATGTGGGTGAGAGCAGATTCCGTGCTGTGACCTTGACGGAAGCTGGATTGGTGTTTGTCTAGGAGGTTGTATTTCTCGATGTGGTTGCAAAGTTGTATTTGTACACATTTTTCCAGCAATTTCGCTAAAGTGGGTATGTTGGATATCGGTCGGTAGTTGTTGAGATCAGAGGAGGGGAGTCGGGTTTCTTTAGTATAGGAGTGACCTGCCCTCTTTTAAGACAGTCCGGTATGGAGCCTTGTCTCAGAGAGGCATTTATAATCTTTGACCATAGGGGTAGAATAGAGATTTTTATCATTTTGAATAGAGACGGCGGTAGGGGGTCAGAGAAGTGATTGGAGGGATTAATCGCTAGCAGAGTGTTATAGATTTCTTGTTCAGGGATGGGCGAGAAGGTGTGCCAAGAGGCATTGTTCTTTGAGGTTTCCGTCAGAGTACTGAAATGGACCTTGATCTGAGAGTAAAACTTAGTATCATGATCAATCGGTTGTGGGAGGGCCTTCCTAGATTGGATGTCAAGTTCAATGGATTTTGTCTTTTCTAGGAAGAAATTGGCAAGCTCATCGCAATTTGGTGTATCCGAATCGTTAGGTTCCATAGGTTTAGGCGTGTTGCGCGTTTGTTGTTTGACGATTTCGAATAGTTTTTTGGGGCGGTTAATGGCTTGATTCAGCTGGGTTTTGAAAAAGTCTGCCTTGGTCTTTAGGATCTTCCTTTTGTATGAGTTCCTTAGCATTCTCAGGTGCTGTAGATGGTCGATGGAGGGTGCTGAATTCCAAAGTCGCTCCGCTGATCTTAGCTTGCGCCGATCAGAATTCAGGTTCTCATTGAACCATGGTTTGGAGATTTTGGAGGAAACGTTTTTTACTTGGAGGGGCGCTGTGGCGTCAAGAATTTTGAGCATAGTGGAATTGTAAAAGGCGGTGAGGTCTTGGACGTCCACCATGTCTGACGTGGGGATTAGGGCGGTATTGCAATGGTTTACCAGGGCGATGGGGTTAATATTTTTTATATTCCTTTTCCATTGTTTTGTTTTTGTGGGTTGGCCTCTTTTTGTAGCTACTTCAATATTGATGGAGAAGAAAATGCTGTAATGGTCCGTCCAGTCACATGGAGTGATGGAATCTAGAGATATAATGTTCGATTTCGCTATGATGAGGTCTAATGTCTCACCCTTGTTGTGTGTTGGGCTGTCACAGAATTGGGACAGATCCTGATCAGACAGAAAGGATTTAAGGCAGCTTACACCATGATCGTTTGAGTTGTTCCAATGGAGATTGAAGTCTCCCAGGAAGATCTGTGGTACTTGTAAGTTGTCGTTGGATGTAATGATTTCCATTAACTCATCAATGAACGTCAGGTTGTCACCAGGGGGGTGGTAAATTATGTGAAGTTTGCTGGCGATGCGCTTGTCATCAGCGATGTTGATACTGAGATATTCGCAGGAGGATAAAGTGATGGAATCTGCTTGCTTGACTGAGATTGTGCTTCGATAAATGCAGGCTAGCCCGCCGCCGATTTTCAGGTTTCTGTCTAGGCGGATTAAGTCGTGACTGGGAGGTACCAAAAGGTCTAGGATGGGTGAGGAGGTACTATTGAGCCATGTTTCGGTAAGGACGATAATGTCTAGGTCATTCGCTAGGATGATGTCGTAAATGTCAGGAGCATGTTTGCTAGCGGATCTGCAATTGATGAGTGCACATTTCATCTTGCTAGTCGAGTGGGAGAGAGTTGACTGCACTAAGTTGATATTTGTGAGGTTTTCTCTATTAATGGATCTGTAATTGTGAGTGGGTTCTCTGAAGGGGTTGGTTTGTATGGATTGGATAATGTCACCACGGAAATTGCTGTTGTTAGTCAGGCTGGCATAGGACAGGAGGAGGTTCTCAATATCGTTGTTGGATAGTTCAGCCGTTGCCCTTCTCGGACGAGATACGTCGTTGGGGAGAGGGATCCTACTCTGCCTGGTGTCTTCCGCAAGTGAGTTCTTAGTGATGTATCTTCTAGTTTGGTGACTGATAAGATTCACCGTAGCATTGGTGGGTATGTGTGAGATTAGGAGTTCTTTAGGGATTGTTGATAGGTTTTGTAACTCAACCTTGAGATGGGCTATGCCGACGGCTAACTCATTGAATCGTGCAATCCACTCAGCATTAGGATAGTTGGTAGAGTGTGTAGGTGTGTGTTCAATTAAGGGGGGAGATCCGCAGGAACTGTCTGGCTGCTTGAGCTCTATATCTGGTTGCATGGGGAAAGCCTTATTAGGGACCATTGGGGTTAGTTGATCATGGAGGTTTGTCTGAGTGGCCCGATCAGTGTGGGGGAAAGCCTTGAGATGGGACCGCAAGGTAGGGGTTGACGCCTGTGCTCTGGGGATGGTCGTTAAGTGGTGTGTTAGGGTGCTTGGAGTGTGTAACATGGGTGTTGGGATCCGAACGGATGTCGGGGTAGGCAGTGGGTCAAGGGGGGCTTTACATGCCAGCTCAGTTGTAGGTATGGGGAGCGGGATGTCGTGGGTGGAGTTCGTGTTGGTGTATTCTCCCTTGGACAACTCGGATATCATTGGTGTGTTTGCACTGAGGTTGCCGGTATCTAGGAGTATTCGTGTTCCGGGAGTTCCAGGTGTGGCAGGGGGGTATGGTTCATTGTGGGTGTGGTGAGATTTCGTTTCAGTTGAGATCGATATGGGGTATTGTAATGGAATTGGGGGGTCATCTGGATCGGAAAAAGTAGTGACGGGGGGTGTGATTTTCAAGTTGTTCACTGCTTTCTTGAGGGTAGTGAAGATCTTGTTTATGGCATCAAGATTGGTGTTCGAGGCTTGAATGAGGATGTTACCATTGTTGTATATGGAGATGGTAGCGTTCGCAGAGCATAGGTCCGAGGCGGTTACCGACAGTTTGAGGGCATGCAGGGTTTTTTGGGCGTTTGAGATACGGAGCATGGAGTAGAAGATATTTCTCCACTGGGCACGTTTTTTTGTGTGGAAGATGAGGTCATTTGACATTATGCCTTTGTTGACACAGAAGTATGGATCTAGAATAAGAGTCTCAGGGTGATGTTTCATTAACCTGTGCTTGAACTTCTTTGCTGCATTTTTGGAGAGGTTGGGAGGATAGATAATGGTGAAGGCATGGTGGCCTGCTGGTTCCAGGTTTTTATCCATTTTATTACACTCTCTCTCCTACTTCCCTCCTATATTTCCTTACTTCTCAAGAGTTTCCTCTCTACTCCCTTCCGTCACCTATTCGCAGGTGGCATTATAAACTTTCAGATATGTTTAGGGTTGTCCTACACTCTTTCTATAGTATCACCTCTTGTCTGGAGGGGGCCTTGTTGAGGGTTGATGCCTTTCCGTGGTGGCCGCCACTTTTTAGGTTGATGTTCAGTCTTCGGTCGCTGCAGGAAGGGCCTCCCTATATCCCTAGAGGTGTATGATGGCCAGAAGACCGACCTATTTTTAATTTAATTCCTATGACAGGCAGTTGAGAAGGTTCCCTTTAGTTGAGGTGTCCACATGTGCGGTAGGGGAAGAGCAGCCTCTGATGGATTTAGGTGCTTCTATACGATAGTGTTGGACAGTCATTAGAGGAGATCCCAGTGTTCTAGTGTTACGGCAAGAGTTGAGCTTATCTGACCAAGAAGGCTGCCATGGATTATAGGAATTGCATAAACTGACCTATGCAAGATGGCCGCCGAAGATTGAGGATAGACCATGCCTCTTTCTCTTTCAATAGCCATCAGTGTAAGGATCCCTGTGATGATTCTGTCCCTCTTCTATTTTCATAGGTCGAAGTGGGGGAAGCGCAAAATGGGTCCCAGAAACTGGGGGAATCAAAATGGGTGCCAATCCAGAGAGGAGACTTATGCGAGCAATTATGTGATTACCTCATACAGTAAAGGCCCTAAGTGCGAATCAGTACCGCCCAGCAGGTGTCACCAGGACAGACAGGGCTCCCGGTTCAGAGTCTGTCAAATATAACGGACTGCAGCCTCCAAGCCCACCCCACACCTCCATTAAACTGATGCAGGGCGTAGAAACACGGGACCACATGAGGTTCATCTCAGCTTCCTCGTCCTGCCTCATTAGTCCGCCGACATCGGAGTGCACCTCTCGTCGATTTCAGGCCTCCAAGCCCACCTCACACCTCCATTAAACTGATGCAGGGCGTAGAAACACGGGACCACATGAGGTTCATCTCAGCTTCCTCGTCCTGCCTCATTAGTCCGCCGACATCGGAGTGCACCTCTCGTCGATTTCAGCGAAGACAGTGGTTATTACGGTACATGGGAGCGGCGGCCATGTTGGGGTCAGGCACGTGGAATATATATATATATACATACATACGGAGTCCTTCCTCCGGTGCCCCAGATGACTTCATCAACCCTAGCGAGTCTGTCTCGGCCTCGAAGCTCCCCTTTGGTGGCGCTACATCCACCCACAACCATCGCCGTTAACAGTTATAAAACGAGAGGCTCGTTTGAAGTCCGCGACGGCCGCCATGTCGGGGACAGGCATCGCCCCCGCCCGGTGCGTCTCTCAAATTTACTGTTTAACCGGAGGGGATCAACTGCTTCCTGTACAGATGCCACCTACCAATCAGAGGTTCATTCAGTGCTGTGTACCCGCGTTGACCTCCTCTGGTCTGAACTCTCTCATCCGGGATTTCCGCTGCGTCTCAGGCAATGGGTGGTCCGGGTCAGATTCTAGAGCTCCCGGTCCAGCGCACGGCTCGAGAATCATCACCGGCTGAGGTCATTCCAGCAGTGCCTCATGAGATTAGGGCATCTCAAGACTCTCAACAGCAGTAGGGCTCCTCGATCTCGGGGCCTCTATCCCAGTGTGCTGGCAGGGAGAGACACCGTCCACGGCAAGGCACTTACATCGGCATCCCCGTGGCCCGGTCACTCTGCTCCAGCAGTGCTGTGCGATGCGGTATTGCCACAGGAAGGATCGGAACATCAGATCTGAGTCAGCTGTAGTCATCCGTACCAGCCCCGCAGGGAGAAGTCTCCACGCCACTCAGAGACTTAAGGTAGGGTTTCTAGCAGAGTTCTCTTCTTTGTGGTGGTCGAAAGCGGATTGTTGTGTTACATTGCGTTGCCGAAGTAATTCTCCATCCAGGGGCGCCGGGTAGCTGGGTGGAGGGTGGGGGTAAGCAGGGATATTCACACAATAGTGATCCCTAGCCCCAGAGCTTCTTTCGATAGCTCCAGCTCGGCCGCCATCTTTGCAAGCTTTCTTTGTGTTGCCATGGTGTGTGGTTTGGTATTTGTGGTGCTGGTGTGGTGGGTGTGTGGTGTGTGGTGTGTGATGTGCAGGGGGTTAGTGGTGCCGGTGTTTCAGTGGTGATGGTGGTGGTGTTGTTGGTGATGAGTGTGATGTGTGCGTGCGTGTGGTATGCTGCTTTCCTTTGTGGCTCTCTGGGTTCTCTGCTGTCGTCTTCGCTTTGTAGTAGTGCAAGGGATTGTGGTCTGTGAAGGGGCTGCTTTGTACTCACCTATGTGGGTGTGTCATGATGGGCTGTCGTTTTCAGGTGTGTTGTGCCTGGTGTCCTAGGATTTGTAGTTTTTTTGTTTTGCCAGGGGGGATGTGTCTTTGGGATGTGTTCTGTGTTTGGGTATTTTGGCGTAGTTTGCTGTGTGGACTTGTTGGCCATGTTGTGTGTATTTCTTTGGTCCGCCAATGATTTCCGTGCACGGACGTGGCCGCCAGGCCTTCCGCCGTGTCAGTTATTCATCTCTGTTGTTAACCGTGGCGGGCGGAAAATATGTAGATTTTCCGCGCTCATGTCGGGAGATCATAATTTCACGGCCGGTGTCTCGGTCGTCAGAGCGGGCGGATTTGGGTTGTCGGGCGGGATTGCGTCCGTGGCGGACGGATAATCTTCTACTCTGACACGGACGGGCGGAATTTTGTGTGTTTTTACCGCCGCGGGCGGAGGTTGCGTCGCGACATCATAATTGCTCGGTCGGTATTCCCATAGTGCAGGCGGGCGGTTTTTTCAGGCTATAGTAGATGGCGGATTTTTTACCGCCGGTTATTGTAATGGGCCCCTTAGTTATGGAAATTGTGTAAATATTTTTAGGAGTGTGTTTTGGTGTTTATTGGGGTAGAGGGTGGAAAGTAATTTAGTTTAAATTAATCATTATTTGACCATTAATATTCATTTATTAATTGATAAAAAATGTTGGTAATTGTTTAGTTTTTATTTTGTTTGGGGATTTAGGTTCAATAGCTGTAACGTTTGGGTTGTACATTAATTTTTACATTTTTAAATGTGTTTAATAATTATTAATATTTGATAAATTGATAATTAATTGTGTTAATTATAGAGGTACACTTTTTGTTTAATTTAGATGTGTGTTGTAAATTGTGTGGTGTTATAGGGTAGGAAAATAAATATTACATTTAGGTAATTTTAAATTTTTTGATTAAGATAAATTTCTATTACAAAATATTTATTTGTTTGTAAGTTGTTTGTAAAATTTAAAAAATTCATATTTTTATGTCAATTTTAGATTTTTGCTACAATAAAATATTTTTATATGTTTTGTTAATTTTTATATTTTTATATGTTTTGTTTTTGGGTTTTTTATTATATTTTGTTTTGTAGTTGATATTTTGTTTGTTTTTAAATTTGAATTTTGTTCTGTGGGAATAGTAATTTTTACCCCTCCGCTAGCCAACACTTTCCCTACTATTGCATTCGCAGGAGTGGGAATAGCAATTTATAACCCTACGCTATCCAACACTTTCCCTACTGTTGCACTTGCTGGAGTGGGAATAGTAATTTTTACCCCTCCGCTATCCAACACTTTCCCTACTGTTGCACTTGCTGGAGTGGGAATAGTAAATTATTCCCCTCCGCTATCCAACACTTTCCCTACTGTTGCACTCATTGGAGTGGGAATAGTAAATTATTCCCCTCCGCTATCCAACACTTTCCCTACTGTTGCACTCGCTGGAGTGGGAATAGTAATTTTTACCCCTCCGCTATCCAACACTTTCCCTACTGTTGCACTCGCTGGAGTGGGAATAGTAATTTTTATCACTCCGCTATCCAACACTTTCCCTACTGTTGCACTTGCTGGAGTGGGAATAGTAAATTATTTCCCTCCACTATCCAACACTTTCCCTACTGTTGCACTCACTGGAGTGGGAATAGTAATTTTTAACCCTATGCTATCCAACACTTTCCCTACTATTGCACTTGCTGGAGTGGGAATAGGAGTTTTTATCCCTCCGCTATCCAACACTTTCCCTTCTGTTGCACATGCTGGAGTGGGAATAGTAATTTTTACCCCTTCGCTATCCAACACTTTCCCTACTGTTGCACTCATTGGAGTGGGAATAGTAAATTATTCCCCTCCGCTATCCAACACTTTCCCTACTGTTGTACTCGCTGGAGTGGGAATAGTAATTTTTACCCCTCCGCTATCCAACACTTTCCCTACTGTTGCACTCGCTGGAGTGGGAATAGTAATTTTTATCACTCCGCTATCCAACACTTTCCCTACTGTTGCACTTGCTGGAGTGGGAATAGTAAATTATTTCCCTCCACTATCCAACACTTTCCCTACTGTTGCACTCACTGGAGTGGGAATAGTAATTTTTAACCCTATGCTATCCAACACTTTCCCTACTATTGCACTTGCTGGAGTGGGAATAGGAGTTTTTATCCCTCCGCTATCCAACACTTTCCCTTCTGTTGCACATGCTGGAGTGGGAATAGTAAATTATTTCCCTCCGTTATCCAACACTTTCCCTACTGTTGCACTCACTGGAGTGGGAAAAGTAATTCTTACCCCTCCGCTATCCAACACTTTCCCTACTGTTGCACTCATTGGAGTGGGAATAGTAAATTATTCCCCTCCGCTATCCAACACTTTCTCTACTGTTGCACTCGCTGGAGTGGGAATAGTAAATTATTCACCTCCGCTATCCAACACTTTCCTTACTGTTGCACTCGCTGGAGTGGGAATAGTAATTTTTTACCCTCTGCTATCCAATACTTTCCCTACTGTTGCACTCATTGGATTGGGAATAGTAAATTATTCCCCTCTGCTATCTAACACTTTCCCTACTGTTGCACTCGCTGGAGTGGGAATAGTAATTTTGTACCCTCTGCTATCCAACACTTTCCCTACTGTTGCACTCATTGGAGTGGGAAAAGTAAATTATTCCCCTCCACTATCCAACACTTTCCCTACTGTTGCACTCGCTAGAGTGGCAATAGTAAATTATTCCCCTCCGCTATCCAACACTTTCCCTACTGTTGTACTCACTGGAGTGGGAATAGTAATTTTTTACCCTCTGCTATCCAACACTTTCCCTACTGTTGCACTCATTGGAGTGGGAATAGTAAATTATTCCTCTCCGCTATCCAACACTTTCCCTACTGTTGTACTCGCTGGAGTGGGAATAGTAAATTATTCCCCTCCGCTATCCAACACTTTTCCTACTGTTGCACTTGCTGGAGTGGGAATAGTAATTTTTTACCCTCCGCTATCCAACACTTTCCCTACTGTTGCACTAAATGTAGTTTAAAATGTAGGTTTAAAAATATTACATATTTAATATTTTAATTTATATTATAATTTTTATTTTTTATTTTATGTTACAGGTGTATGTATATATATATTTATCTTTATTTTTTAATATATTTCTAACATTTTATAATAAATTAAAATTATTATTTAAGTACATATATATATTACATTTTATATATGTATGTTTAATTTATTTTTAAAACTCATTTATTACTTATAATTGTTAAAATTTACAAATAAATCTAAATATTTTTTAAGTAAAATGTATTATTTAATTTATTTTACATTATTTATAATACATATAAAAAACGATATTTTGTACTTAGATATTTTTAACAACGATATTTTTTTTCGATATTTTTGTACTTACCATTATGAAGATAGGAGGTCGATATTTATGTCACAATATTTCTGTAGGTCGATATTAGTATTGTCGATATTCTGTCATGGATCCGTAATTTTGATGTCTCCTCAATACGTTTTGGGCCCTTGCCTGTCACTAGTACTTGACCCACCCACGCGAGTGAGGTACCATTTTTCTCGGAAGACTTAGGGGAATGCGGGGTGGGTGGATTTTTGTGGATGCACGCAGATTCCAGAACTTTACACCACAGAAATGTGAGGAAAACGTGTTTTTTTGACAAAGTTTGAGGTTTGCAAGGGATTCTGGGTAACAGAACCTGGTGAGAGCCAGACAAGTCACCCCATCCTGGATTGCCCTGGGTATCTAGTTTTCAAAAATGTACAGGTTTGCTAGGTTTCCCTAAGTTCCGGCAGAGCTAGGGTTCAAAATCTACAGCAAGGCTCTTTGCAAAAAAAGGGTCAGTTTTCACTGTGAAAATGTGGTGTGTCCACGTTGCGTTTTGGGCCGTTTCCTGTCGCGGGCACTAGGCCTACCCACACAAGTGAGGTACAATTTTTCTCAGAAGACTTTGGGGAATGCAGGGTGGGTGGAATTTTGTGGATCCACGCAGATTCCAGAACTTTCCACCAGAGAAATGTGAGGAAAATTTGTTTTTTTTTACAAAGTTTGAGGTTTGCAAGGGATTCTGGGTAACAGAACCTGGTGAGAGCCAGACAAGCCACCCCATCCTGGATTCCCCTGGGTGTCTAGTTTTCAAAAATGTATAGGTTTGCTAGGTTTCAATTGGTGCCGTCAGAGCTAGGGTTCAAAGTCTACAGCTAGGCACTTTGCAAAAAGAGGGTCAGTTTTCACTGTGAAAATGTGGTGTGTCCACGTTGCGTTTTGGGCCGTTTCCTGTCGTAGCCACTAGGCCTACCCACACAAGTGAGGTACCATTTTTCACCGAAGACTTTGGGGAATGCGGGGTGGGTGGAATTTTGTGGATCCACGCAGATTACAGAACTTTCCACCACAGAAATGTGAGGAAAATGTGTTTTTTTGACAAAGTTTGAGGTTTGCAAGGGATTCTGGGTATCAGAACCTGGTGAGAGCCAGAAAAGTCACCCCATCCTGTATTCCCCTGGGTGTCTAGTTTTCAAAAATGTAAAGGTTTGCTAGGTTTGCCTAGGAGCCGGCAGAGCTAGGGTTCAAAATCTACAGCCAAGCACTTTGCAAAAAAAGGGTCAGTGTTCACTGTGGAAATGTGGTGTGTCCACGTTGTGTTTTGGGCCGTTTCCTGTCACGGGCTAGGCCTACCCACACAAGTGAGGTACCTTTTTTCTTGGAAGACTTTGGGAAATGTGGGATAGGTGGAATTTTGTGGATCCACACAGATTCCAGAACTTTCCACCACATAAATTTGAGGAAAATTTGTTTTTTTTTACAAAGTTTGAGGTTTGCAAGGGATTCTGGGTAACAGAACCTGGTGAGAGCCATACAAGTCACCCCATCCTGGATTCCCTGGGTGTCTAGATTTAAAAAATGTATAGGTTTGCTAGGTTTCCTAGGTGCCGGCAGAGCTAGGGTTCAAAATCTACAGCTAGGCACTTTGCAAAAAAGGGCCAGTTTTCACTGTAAAAATGAAGTGTGTCCACATTGCGTTTTGAGCTGTTTCCTGTTGCGGGCACTAGGCCTACCCACACAAGTGAGGTACAATTTTTCTCAGAAGACTTTGGGGAATGCAAGGTGGGTGGAATTTTGTGGATCCACGCAGATTCCAGAACTTTCCACCAGAGAAATGTTAGGAAAATGTGTTTTTTTTTTACAAAGTTTGAGGTTTGCAAGGGATTCTGGGTAACAGAACCTGGTGAGAGCCAGACAAGTCACCCCATCCTGGATTCCCCTGGGTGTCTAGTTTTCAAAAATGTATAGGTTTGCTAGGTTTCCCTTGGTGCCGTCAGAGCTAGGCTTCAAAGTCTTCAGCTAGGCACTTTGCAAAAAGAGGGTCAGTTTTCACTGTGAAAATGTGGTGTGTCCACGTTGCGTTTTGGGCCGTTTCCTGTTGCGGGCACCAGGCCTACCCACACAAGTGAGGTACCATTTTTCCCGGAAGACTTTGAGGAATGCGGGGTGGGTGGAATTTTTTGATCCACGCAGATTCCAGGAATTTCCACCACAGAAATGTGAGGAAAATGTGTGTTTCTTTAAAAAAGTTTGAGGTTTGCAAGGGATTCTGGGTAACAGAACCTGGTGAGAGCCAGACATGTCACCCCATCCTGGATTCCCCTGGGTGTCTAGTTTTCAAAAATGTAAAGGTTTGCTAGGTTTGCCTAGGAGCCGGCAGAGCTAGGGTTCAAAATCTACAGCTAGGCACTTTGCAAAAAAAGGGTCAGTTTTCACTGTGAAAATGTGGTGTGTCCACGTTGTGTTTTGGGCCGTTTCCTGTCACGGGCTAGGCCTACCCACACAAGTGAGGTACCTTTTTTCTTGGAAGACTTTGGGAAATGCGGGATAGGTGAAATTTTGTGGATCCACACAGATTCCAGAACTTTCCACCACATAAATGTGAGGAAAATGTGTTTTTTTTACAAAGTTTGAGGTTTGCAAGGGATTCTGGGTAACAGAACCTGGTGAGAGCCAGACAAGTCACCCAATCCAGTATTCCCCTGGGAGTCTAGTTTTTGGAAATGTATAGGTTTGCTAGGTTTCCGTAGGAGCCGGCAGAGCTAGGGCTCAAAATCTACAGCTAGGCACTTTGCAAAAAAAGGGTCAGTTTTCACTGTGAAAATGTGGTGTGTCCACGTTGCGTTTTGGGCCGTTTCCTGTCGTAGCCACTAGGCCTACCCACACAAGTGAGGTACCATTTTTCTCCAAAGACTTTGGGGAATGCGGGGTGGGTGGAATTTTGTGGATCCACGCAGATTACAGAACTTTTCACCACAGAAATGTGAGGAAAATGTGTTTTTTTGACAAAGTTTGAGGTTTGCAAGGGATTCTGGGTAACAGAACCTGGTGAGAGCCAGACAAGTCACCCCATCCTGTTTTCCCCTGGGTGTCTAGTTTTCAAAAATGTAAAGGTTTGCTAGGTTTGCCTAGGAGCCGGCAGAGCTAGGGTTCAATATCTACAGCTAGGCACTTTGCAAAAAAAGGGTCAGTTTTCACTGTGAAAATGTGGTGTGTCCATGTTGTGTTTTGGGCCGTTTCCTGTCACGGGCTAGGCCTACCCACACAAGTGAGGTACCTTTTTCTTGGAAGACTTTGGGAAATGCGGGATAGGTGGAATTTTGTGGATCCACACAGATTCCAGAACTTTCCACCACATAAATGTGAGGAAAATGTGTTTTTTTTTACAAAGTTTAAGGTTTGCAAGGGATTCTGGGTAACAGAACCTGGTGAGAGCCATACAAGTCACCCCATCCTGGATTCCCCTCGGTGTCTAGATTTAAAAAATGTATAGGTTTGCTAGGTTTCCCTAGGTGCCGGCAGAGCTAGGGTTCAAAATCTACAGCTAGGCACTTTGCAAAAAAAAGGGCCAGTTTTCACTGTAAAAATGAAGTGTGTCCACATTGCGTTTTGAGCCGTTTCCTGTTGCGGGCACTAGGCCTACCCACACAAGTGAGGTACCATTTTTATCAGGAGACTTAGGGTAACACAGAATTGTAGAGGAACTGTTATTACCTATTGACTTTCGATGCATTTCTGCCTTCCAAATGAAAGACAATGTGTAAAAAGTAGTCACTTTGAAAAATGTCCTATAATTCTCATGCTAGTATGGATACTCACAATTTCGGAAATGTGCAAATAGCTACTGTTTCTAACTTCTATATTTTGTTCCAATTTCAGAAATACATAGGTGTCCTTCATCCCGATTTTTCACTGTATATATTTTCCCAAATTAATTGCTATATACCCGGTACATAATAAAAAACCATTGTAAGATGCTGCTCAGTTATTGGCTCTGACTTCATCGGGTTCTTGATGAACCTACAAGTCCTATATATCCCCACAACCAGAAAGGTCCTGCGGATGTAACGGTATATTGCTTTCAAACATCTGTCATAATTAGAAGAAGTTACAGGTGAAAATGTTGGCACAAATGGCTGTTTTTTTCAACTCATTTTCAATTTTTCCTATTTTCAACTGTTAGTTTCTATAAAGAAAACTTGAAGGATCTACACAAATGACCCCTTGCTGAATTCAGACTTTTGTCTACTTTTCTCAAATGTATAGCTTTCCAGGATCCATTATTGCTTTCATACCCATTTATACCATTAACTGGAAGAAGGTTGAAAGCACAAAAAATAGCAAAAATAGCCTATGTCCCAGTAAAATGACAAAACTGTGTAAAAAATGTTGGTTTTCTGACAAACGTCTGTCAGTCCCTGGAGGCTGGGAAAATGGTGATTTCAGCCCCACAAGCCCTTTGCTGATACCATTTGCAGGGAAAAAAACAGACGCTTTCATTTGCAGCACTTTTTTCCCATTTAAAAAAGGATTTAGCTGTATTTTGGCTAATTTCTGGGTCCCCTCCAGGGGAATCCACAAACCCTGGGTACCTTTAGAATGCTCATGATGTTGGAAGAAAAGGACGCAAATTTGGCGTGGATACCTTATGTGGTCAAAAAGTAACAGCGCGAACTACCCCAAATAGCCAAAAAAGGCTTAGCACAGGGGGGGAAAGGCTTAGCAGCGAAAGGGCAAACCCTACGCGCTCATTGGCAGGTATCTTGTCCTCCAAAGGTCTTTCCCACTAAGGTCTGTAGCCCACATGCAGGGGTGTATTTCTTTACAGAGAGATGGCATATCTTCAACTCTGGGGCTAGAGAAATCTAACCTGAAGTACCCCAAAAAATGGGAATTACGCAACATATATTTCCCGGTTCCCAGAGTAAGTTTGCTTAAGGAAGCTTCACTTCTCCTTACCATGTCCTCACTGTCTGTCATCATCACGATCATCAGTGCACGTAGGTGGCTGACTGCCTCTTTTTTTGTTATTTAGCAGAAGAGGATGAAGATGAAATGGAGGAAGAAGCTCTCCCCCTGGACATGATTGAAGATGATGACCTGGAAATGATGAAAGATGTGGCTCGGAGAGCATCGTTTTTAACTAGAGACCTTTCATCCAGGTCAGTGCACATATTCAAAAACATTTTGTAGTGTTTTGCATTGAAATTGGAGAGCGTGGATGTTTTTTGTTGCTTTGAGGGTAAATCAATTGCTTTCCGGAAGGAACTGTAATCCTTTTTAAAAGCAATATTTTTGCACAAGACTGTAAAACCTCAGGCCTTTCTTAGAAAAGGCGAATTAACTCATGTTGCATAGACGGTATATGTTGGTGGGTGGTTCTGAAAAGTTCTGGTACGGCTTAACCTCTGCCTTTTTTTAGATCACTTAAGTGTTTTTAGTAATCTATTCCCCATTGGGTTTGGCTTATTGTTGTTGAGAAGAAGGGGTCTCGCCTAAATAATTTAAATAAACAATTCCAGCCATTTGCCAGGGTCGCATCTTATTTAAACTTCAGTTTTGTTCCAATTATAACTCATAAATCGTGTAGAATGTTTTGCAGCATTATGTAGATGTTGAGTTATTGATGGCTGTAAATTGTATTTTTTTCCTGCACAGTGAACCTGTCCACGCCAGGAAACGCAAACAGGAGAATGTGATTGACAAGTATGAGAAGGTGCCGCGGTGCATGCAGGCGGAGCCAGAAAAAGACCCCATTCACCTTCTTCCCATCAAAGACAAACGTGGCATCATTCCGCAGAGTATGGAGAAACCAGGTAAATCTCCGGGTGTCTGTCTATATGGATGGCAATTCTTCTGGCCATGCACCCCAACAAGTTTCTTTTGCTTGTTTTATCTCCGTCCCCAAGCTTTAAAAAAGTTCTCAACTGCTTTGCTTTGCCAGTGGCAGCTTTACCTTCGAGAAGGCCTGGCTCATTTCAGAGCCAGCTGTCAGTGGCCTGGGGTTCTATGCGCTTCTGTGTTTGTTTTCCATGTGTTGATAAAGATTCAAATCAGTTTGTGGAGGAAAGCCTGGAAATGCAATGCTCAAACGCTCTCTGCTGCTCCTTTTTAGGTCGAGCATTCGAGACCTCTTGTATATACTTTAGTATATATACTTTGCTTGCTATCTGCACTTACCGCTAGCGCCGGGACACTTCCGCAGGAGGTAGCCGTGCGCTCTAGAAATTGAATTAATAATAATAATAACTTTAGTATATACTTTAGTATATACTTATATGTGTATGTACTTAGTGGGCTCTGGAGATCAGCCCTAGGACTTGTCTGCTTCCGCTTAGGGACTTTTTTTTTCTGTTCAACTGCCTCTATTTAACTGTCTTGATAGAAAACGACCAGCAGAGGTCAGTAAAATACCAGAATTGCTTTCTGCTGAGGGACTTTCTTTTTTTATTTTTCTGGCAACTGCCTCTATTTAACTTTCTTGATAGAAAACGACCAGCAGAGGTCAGTAAAATACCAGAATCACTTTAGCAGTCTCTAGATTCCAGTCCATAGAAATTGTCTTCCACAAGCACCCGTAGACAATAATATTTTTTTCAAATCTTGTATTTTCAGTGATATGAATACCGAAGGCCCTGCTTTTATATTAAAAACAGAGCTTTGGACTATACCATTTCCCGCTGAAAGGCAATATTTCTCTCCATGTGTTCCCATACCTGGCATGTCACGCAGTTTGGTGCTTACTTTCCCTCCATGTTAAAGAACAGTGGATGTTTCAGCACCCAGGCTAATGTGCTGCATAGCTAAATTCATATAAGGTCCCAAAGGCGAGACCGATTGCATTGCAAATGCTTGTTTAAGAGTAGGCAGTGGTCCCTGGGACCACTGCCTGCTCTTAAAAAAGGTTTTAGCAAACATTCACAAAGAGAAAGGTGTGCCTTGAAGATCCCTTTCCATTTGCAAATGGGTTACCACATATTTGAAGTAGGCGGTAAAATGCGAATGTTTTGCAACCGCATTTCAGTCGCAAAACATTCACACATACCACTGCGATTCGGTATTAGGAAGGGATGCCCTAAACACGCCCCTTCCTAATACTGAATCGCAAACCTACTTTTCTATTCGATAATAGGTTCCAGAATCGCAAATAGGACTTTGTACATTTTAAAAAGCCTTTTCGCATTCGCAAACGGGCCGATTCTGTGAATCGCACTATTTCCGACCACGAAAACGCTTTGTACATCTGGCCCCAAATGTAAGTTTGACGCTTTTGGGCATGTAAATCATTATACTATTTTTTATTAGGAAGGTACTGAATTGTATTATGATTAACTTTTATAAATGGCGTTTTATTTAGAGGTTTTATACATGAAATGGTTTTAATTAACTACACATGTTAAATAAAATTATTCTTATTCTTATGTTAGCATATTTTGTATATGTGGCTTGTGTGGAACATGCATTGTGTATGTAAGTGAGCCAGTGTAATGGAAGTGTACGGGATCTATTTCGGATGGCCCAATATTGACTTGCTGCAGAAGATGGAGGTGAGATTGTTTTCCCAGACAAGGGAAGTGTATTGCTCACATTCTTGAAGTTGGGAAGAGGAAACCTGGACATTGAAGTGACGGAAGAGGAGGTTACTTTAGAAACTCAATTAGGCCTTTTGCTGAATAAGGAGGTGCTGATTAGTATTCCTAAAGCAATACCATTTGGCAGATAGTGGGAGGCAAGGATGGGCCCAGAGCCTCTGCTGTGCAAGGTTAGGTGAGGCCCAGCCTTTTGTCTTTCCATGATCACACTCTTCAGTTTGGCTGATGACAGGCAGATGGTGAAACCTATTTATGCCTCTATTGAGGTGCTCCAGGCTGGAGACAGCCCTGCTGAGAAAAGAATAAATGTACACAAAGGCTGTCTGGACAGAAGCTTTTAAAGAACACTTGAAATAAGAACCACCTCAAACTGGTTCTGAAAGTTCAGGCAAGGGATCCACCTCTCCTGTCTGCTTTTGCTGTATAAACGTGGGACCCACTTGACATTTCAGTTCCAAGTTCTCTATGACCAAGGAAGGGAGTACTCCCAACAGTACTCCGTGAACTGCTATCCAGCCAGAGCTGGTGTCTACCTTACTGCTAGCTTACCAGAGGTGAGGGGACATCACCTGAGTCTACCTCTTGCTGTAAGAGCTATTCACCTGTTCTGAAGCACTTAGAAGTCAGCCTGCCTGCCAATTCTGAAGGAAGAGTGACTGTCCAGGATGAGTGAGGTGCAGCATGACCCCAGCATGGTGGTGTCTCCCAGAAAGAGAAGACTGGAGAGAGTGCTCTGCTTGAACTGGTGTCAGCAGGCAGCATTCTCTCTCCACTTGCAGTTCCTGGTGGGAACAATGCAGTTCAACCACGGATTTTGGTAGCCCAGTTGGGGCTGTGATCCTTGGCACCATGACCTGAGCCGCTGTACCAGAATAGAAGTTAAGGCACGACCTGACCCAAGCTTTTTGTCTTTCCATGCTCACACTTTTCAGCTTGGCTGATGACAGGCAGATGCTGAAACCTATTTATGCCTCTATTGAAGTGCTCCAGGCTGGAGACAACCCTGTTGTGGAAAGAATCACTCTACACACAGGCTGTCTGGAAAGAAGCTATTAAAAAACACTTGAAAGAAGAACCGCCTCAAACAGGTTCTGAAAGTTCAGGCAGTGGATCCAACTCTTCTGTCTGCTTTTGCTGTATAAAGTGGGACCCAATTCCCCTTTCAGTTCCAAGTTCTCTATGACCAAGGAAGGAAGTACTCCCCACAGTACTCCGTGAACTGCTGTGCAACCAGAGTTGGTGTCTACCTTATTGCTAGCTTACCAGATGTGAGTGGACATCACCTGAGTCTACCACCTGCTGTAAGAGCTATTCACCTGTCCTGAAGCACTTAGAAGTCAGCCTACCTGCCAATTCATCAGGAAGAGTGACTGTCCAGGATGAATGAGGTGCAGCATGACCCCAGCATGGTGGGGTCTCCCAGAAAGAGAAGACTGAAGAGAGCGCTCTGCTTGAACTGGTGTCGAGAGGCAGCTGTCTCTCCACTGGCAGTTCCTGGTGGGAACAATGCAGTTCAACCAAGGATTGTGGTAGCCCAGTTGGGGCTGTGATCCTTGGCACCATGACCTGAGCCGCTGTACCAGAATAGAAGTTGAGGCATGACCTGACCCACTGCCAAGGAAGAGACGTTGGAGCATGCCCTTAGCAGCTGTGCCAACAAAGACGTCCTGACAGGATCTGAGCTACTGTGCCCAAAAAGGAAACTGCAGCGTGACCTGAGCCACATCCACTAGAGAATGAGGTCTGTGCTGGGTCTTGCCTTGCTATCGGACCAAGACCAATTTGTATGTTACAACACCATCCCAAGACAGCATGGGCATGGCCGCAACATCCTGGACCCAATCAACCAAGTGGGGCTGCACCGATCAGCGATCATCTGCTTATCCAGCCCGTCTGTGAATCAGGGTGTCCTGGAACAGCCAGCCATGCTTGAGAGGAGATGCCCCAATCACTGGTCTAATTACAAGTGTGAAACTAAAATATTTTATTTGAAAATAGTGCGTAACATAGGTTTAATTTAGTTTAGTTCGCATACTTAGGCCACATTAATGGCATATGCCGCAACCCACTTTGAAAACAGGCCAACTACATCTATAAGAACAATGGAATGTTGAGAGCTCCATTAAAGGCAATGGAGTAGCTCCGGGCTTATAATGACTGGTATAATGCCGGAGCACCAACATTCCAAAGTTCTTCTTTCTGTTTCTCCCTTTTTAATTTTGAACAATCTATCCTCAGTGGGTGGAATATTCTAATAGCCTTGTAGCCCTTCTCCCTTGGGCTATACCTTTAGTTAAAGGCCCTCACCCTTGTTATAGGGTGAGGGCCTATAACTGGGGTTCAGGGCCTTTAACAACTAATATAGCCATTGGCAGCGGGCTTTAAGGCTACAGTATGTACCTCACACTATTACATGGTGGCTTCTCTACAAAATCAATTTGTAACCTTATGAAGGGACTAGCTGTCTTCCCTATGTGACTCATTTTTACTCATGTTTTCTTTCCACATTATTTTGCTGGCACACTGTACATCTCTGAAACAAATCTTCAGCAACACCGATTTGTGTGTTTCCTATGTGGAGAGCATGTCCAGAACATTATAAAAGACGTACTGTTTGGGGAAGAGTTGATAATTATTATCATCTTCATCTTAGTCTTTCAGACTTTCGTCATTGTTGATTAGAGAGGGCTAGATGCTCGTTTTTCTTTCTGTATTCAGGCCTATTTACTATTAATTTGTTTATTTGACAAATATACTGCGGCAACATTATTTTCTTAAAGGCCCATTGCACCAATGCATTTTATTAATGAGTTGGCTTCTGATTCTAACTAACTTCTTGCTTTCTGATATGAAAACTTTCATAATTGAATACATCTACATAATTGAGAACTGAATAAGCTTACTTGTGCACGTTTTTCTTAATGGTCTTGGCTGAGTAGTTATCTGAAGATTCTCCATTTACCATGATTTGACCATCATAGATTGGAGCATCAATAGATTTTGGTGGAGAACGGCAAGCATTAGTTAGAGGCTAATTAAGCTAATTAGTGCAGATTTTGGTGGAATTAATATTAATGAGGAATTAATATTAATGAGGCCCTCATGGAACAACGATGTTTGGTGAGGAATGCGAAAAAGTAAGAATTAGTTAGAGGGTGATTAGTAGATAATTAGACACTCATGGAGAATCTTCCAGATTGGTGATCCTTGGACAGGTGGGCTGTCCTAGCGTCAGGAGCTCCCAAGGTGCAGGTTGGCACACATGTCATTTGGTGGTCCGGTAAGAAATGTGGATTAGTGAGTATAATGTTGTGGTGTGTCACACAATTGGGATCACAACATTAGGCGACATAATACGGAAAGGAGACCTCATCACTTTTGCAGAGCTCCAAACCGAATATAGCTTGTCAAAAAAACAACACTACAAATACATACAACTCCAACACGCCTGGAGAACGCAAAAGCCCGAGATAACAGACATCCCCGAATATGCACCGCTGGAAGGAAGACTCCTACAAGAGGAGATACCCGAAAAGGCAGTTTCTTGGACATATAAAACTATCATTAACAATATTCAGGATACACTACCAGTACTCAGGAGCAAATGAGAGGAAACCACTGGAGCATTAAAAGACATTGACTGAGAAATGGCATTAATGCACCCTAGAGAGGTAGCGATCAAGCTTAGGCTACGCCTAATACAGCTTAAAGTCCTACATAGGGTATACTATGACAGAGTGAGACTACACGCCATGGGCAGAGCAGAGACACCAGAATGTCTGCGTTGCAAAACAGACCGGGGCTCTTACATTCATACCTTATGGGAGTGCCAATTAATAGATAGATATTGGTCCCAAATAATACAAGAACTGAACAACATAGTAGAAACACAGATTCCAATAGACCCAAAATACATCCTCCTAGGCAACCACACGGATGTTGACATCCCCAGATATAAACTTTTACTGAGAAATTTAGGGCTCATAGTCGCAAAGCGGGACATTGCCAAGTACTGGGGAAGAGCAGATTTTCCCACTATGACAGAATGGAGGGCTAATATGGACCTCTACATGGGGGCGGAAAAAACGGTATATGCAGCCAGAGGGTGTCCTAAGAAGTTCAGGAAGATCTGGCTGCCATGGCTGAGCTACTACGACCTAGAGATGGCAGAGGAGGACTCGAACACGACACAGCCTAGTACACGGGGGCCTACACAAGCTGAGTAAAATACCCTGGGGTCTCCGAGTAGATGAGCTGAATAGGATATGTCTAATCCACAGGAAGGGGGAGTGGGGGGATACATGCAGCAGAATGGTTTGATTGTAAAGCCTGCATTTCTACCAACATTGTTTAAAGATTATGATGTTGAACTTGTAATACATGATTCATACCTGCTGATGTTTTGGCTGCTTTTCACAAAAATAAATAAAAACAGTTTAAAAAAAATAAAAATATTGTGGTGTTTCTAGTGCTTGTGTTTTGCGACTGGGTGTTGTTGTGTTATTATGTTGTGTTTTGGGTACTATGTTTAATCCTTTCGCTGCTAAGCCTCAAACCTGCCCCCCCTTCCAGTGCTAAGTCTTTTTTTGACAGTTTGGGGTAGTGTGCACTTAGGCCTCCATGCCTTTTTGCCCACATAAGCTATTCCAACATCTAGGGGATTCAAAGGATTGTAGGATTTGTGGATTTCCATACAGGGGGCTGAGAAAACAGACAAAATATAGCTCCATTTTGAGTTTTGGGGAAAAATCGGAAAAAAGTGTTGTGGATAAAATTGTCTGTTTCTTTTTTCATATAAGTGGCATCAACAAACGGTTTGCTGTGCTAAAGTCACCATCTTCCCAGCCTTCAGGAACATGCAGAGCTGAATTAAAAAAAAAAAAGATTTTTTACCACAGTTTGGATATTTTCCAAAGAGATAGCCCATTTTTCCCATTTTGTGTGCTCCCAACCTACTTCCAATTTGTGATGGAAACCAGTGTGAAACCCATGGGTGAGCCAGAAAAACTATAGATTTCTGAAAAGTAGACAAAACTCTGAATTCAGCAGGGGTTCATATCTGTAGATCCCACAAGCTTTTCCAAAAGAAACTAAGGGGCCGATTCCGATTCCGGTCGTAAACCGTACCGACCGACACGGACCTGCGCCGTCCGACCCGCGCAGTACGATGCCTTGTGTATGAATTACAACCCACCCGCACGGAACACAAGCCGCACGCCCGACCCGTTCGGAAATCATTGATTCGCCCGTAAAGTGACCGGGAATCGTACCGACCGACACGCATTAGGATTTGACGCGAGCGAAACGT
This sequence comes from Calotriton arnoldi, assembly GCA_963921515.1. Taxonomy (NCBI): domain Eukaryota; kingdom Metazoa; phylum Chordata; class Amphibia; order Caudata; family Salamandridae; genus Calotriton; species Calotriton arnoldi. The sequence goes on along the minus strand of CAWUFW010018885.1, from coordinate 35,749 downwards.
ACCCGCGATGCACGAGCCGCGTAGTACGATGGAATACGTGTGAAACGCGGCCGACTCGCACGGAGCAACGAGCATGAAAACCGAGACGTACAGCAAATAGTGACTAGCAAACAATAGAGCCCTTCGCGTCCGAGGCGTACAGCAATGTCGAAATACAGCAGATTGTCAGTGTGACAGACTAGGATCACCCCGCGCGAGCCACAGGCAGCGTCCGAGCCGGTCAAACGAACGTCTCCATCATGCACAACACAAGCAAAGGAAAGAAGATTTTAAAAAAAGCAATGACACAGCCAATTTATAAATAAAAAAAAAAAAAGGAACAAAGACACACCCACAACTCCAACTATATAAAGACCAGAAATCCCTACCATGATCCTTTGCAAACTACAGGCATAGGACAGAAGACAACCCCACCACACTGCAGAGACACACCACAACACACACAAAACACAACAACTACACCATTTGCACCACTCAAAAACCAAATCACATATCCACTGACAAACTCACACCCACCACACTCACTTACACCCTCACACACATCAATCACCACAACCACCCAGCACCATGCCCCCCAAGAAGAATCCAAAGTTCACAGATAGTGAGTTGGAAGTCATGATAGACAAAATACTCAGGGTAGAGCCACAGTTGTTTGGCACATTGGTCCAACAGACCCCCATGTCACAGAAAACCAAGATGTGGGAGAGGATTGTTGACAAGGTTAACGCACAAGCTCCTTGTCGGCACACAAAGGACGACATACAGAACAGGTACTATGATGTGCGCAGGAGGGTCAAGAAGCTCATCAACAGGGATCACGCCTTGAGCACAGACACTGGCGGTGGCCCTCCTGCCAGACCAACGCACTTCAGGACCTGGGAGGAGATGGTTCGGGCCATCCTACCACTGGAAGGCATCCATGGATTAACAGGAATACCAGAGCCTGGTGAGTACACAAAGAATAGACTCAATTCTGTGCGGCAATACACATATATCACTCTCAAGGGGACTGTGAAACCAATTCCTGCCAGCAAAGCCATAGCAACATAAAGGCGAGTCTCCTGTGATGTGTATGCCAGTTACCCAAACACAATACCTGCCATCCCACAGCAAAATGGAACTACGACATAACATGTACAAACCTAACGACAAATACTGCAAGGCATTAGCATAAATCACCAACAAACACAGTCATCCATCTCGCCAACAACGTCACACCACCTCACAGGAAAGCTGAGTCAAAATGAAGGAAGGTTGGGCTGCTGGGAATGTGCATGTAGCAGAAAGCATGATGGGAGTTGAAGTCACAGCCAACAGTCCCCACCCACATGTCCCAGCAAGCTCCTACTGAACCATGCTCACCTCACAGGGAGTGCAAAACCACTGCCAAGATGGCTGACACTAGGCCCTGCTGTGGGGAGCACAAGGCCCTGCTGGGACTTGGGCTCAAACAAACAACAGGACACCAGTCTCTGACAGCTTGAAAGGTAACTCACACTCCCTGCAATGGAAGCATGCTCCATGGTGGGATAACTGGACTGGGGGAGGAGTACTGCCTGCTCTGACCAACTCTACCAGCAGGCACTTGCACACACCCCCCCTTAACACAAACGCAACACAGCCCACCTGGTATAATGCATTCCCACAGAATCCATTTAAATATCCCACAAAGATTAAACACACTGGGTTCTGCAGTGTGAAGCACATGGGCTTGTTGGTACTTTTGTGCAAACAAACACCAGGACAACACTGCCTGCCAACTTGTCAGCACAGGCACACCACCACATAGGGAAAAAGCGTCACAGGAAGTAAGGTCAGGTACTGTGGGAAGGTGGGTGTAGCCAAAAGCATGATGGGAGTTGAAGTCACAGCCAACAGTCCCCACCCACATGTCCCAGCAAGCTCCCACTGAACCATGCTCACCTCACAGGGAGTGCAAAACCACTGCCAAGATGGCTGACACTAGGCCCTGCTGTGGGGAGCACAAGGCCCTGCTGGGACTTGGGCTCAAACAAACAACAGGACACTAATGCCTGACAGCTTGAAAGGTAACTCACACTCCCTGCAATGGAAGCATGCTGCATGGTGGGATAACTGGACTGGGGGAGGAGTACTGCCTGCTCTGACCACATCTACCAGCAGGCACTTGCACACACACCCCCTTAACACAAACGCAACACAACCAACCTGGTATAATGCATTCCCACAGAATCCATTTAAATCTCTCACAAAGATTAAACACACTGGGTTCTGCAGTGTGAAGCTCATGGGCTTGTTGGTACTTTTGTGCAAACAAACACCAGGACAACACTGCCTGCCAACTTGTCAGCACAGGCACACCACCACATAGGGAAAAAGCTTCACAGCAAGTAAGGTCAGGTATTGTGGGAAGGTGGGTGTAGCCAAAAGCATGATGGGAGTTGAAGTCACAGCCAACAGTCCCCACCCACATGTCCCAGCAAGCTCCCACTAAACCATGCTCACCTCACAGGGAGTGCAAAAGCACTGCCAAGATGGCTGACACTAGGCCCTGCTGTGGGGAGCACAAGGCCCTGCTGGGACTTGGGCTCAAACAAACAACAGGACACCAATGCCTGACAGCCTGAAAGGTAACTCACACTCCCTGCAATGGAAGCATGCTGCATGGTGGGATAACTGGACTGGGGGAGGAGTACTGCCTGCTCTGACCACATCTACCAGCAGGTACTTGCACACACACACCACTTAACACAAACACCAAAATACACACCTAGAATTATGCTCCACAAGAGAGTGAGTGAAAAGTCTCTACCAAGAACACAGACAATGGCCTCTGCTGTGGGGAGCACAAGGCCCAGCTGGGACTTGTGCTCAATCAAACAACAGGAAACTACTGACTGACAACATGAACGTAAATTGTGACTCCCTGCAATGGAAGCATGCCACATGGGGGATTACCTGGCCACTGTGGGTGAAGGAGGTCCTGCAATGACTCCAAATGCCATCAATGCCGCATCAAAACACACCTTCTCTGCTCGAACAAATTGCACCCTGGGACCAGTCACTCCAAAAGTAAATGCCTTGGCAAGATGACTGACACATGGTCACAATGTATGAATTGGCTGCAAGTCACACCTACGCACTGGCCAACTCAAACACATTTACACTCACAGCCATTGGAACTGTAGGTATCCTCCCACTGTCTGGAGATTCAGTGTCCCTGGGGTGTCCCCTGACCTGCCTGTGAAGGTGTGTTTCGTAGATGACAATTGGGGAGATGCAGACATAGTACATAGCACCAAGCACACACAATGTCACATTTACATCATTGACAGTGGACACCTGACAGTGACTAGAATGGACACACACATATAGCTGACACTGTAGCATGGTGTCATACACAAAATGTGCAGTTGTGAGCAGCATGTCAATACCACATCGGTCTGCGTTGTATGCATCATTCACACAACACATCACTCACTGTCATGGACAATCCAAACACAATGACTATCCTGGACTGCATCGGATAACGCATGCAACTCACAGCAGCAGAACTGTAACACACACACCTCTGCCCATCACTGTCATGAGCATGGAAAAGAAAGAGTGCCGCTGTGCCCAATCCCTCTCACTGTGGAGGAAATAGACAAGATAAAAGACGTTAGCACTGACAAAACTCTGCACCAACATCAGTAGGCACAGTAACACCATGACTTGTTTGTAATGAGATGTGAACTAGGAACACAGATAACCAGAAAGTATCTCACATTGGATCACAGGCATACCGGACTGTGACCATGTTGCACAGACCCACCAATGTGACGCACAGAGCAACGCAACAAGTTCCACCACATATGCACCAAGCTTGATACATACCCTAAGTGGAATTGTACGTATGTCATCGTTCTAGCACAAATGTGGACAGGGATGATACAGCTGTGTCAGGCATGTGATGGAACCTGAGTAGCAATGGATATGCACAGACAATTGATCAATACATGAGCTGGTCATGCACACAGCTTGAAGTGCACATCGAAATGCTTCAGGTTGGCATGACAAAGTGCACCAACAATATCAACCTCAGTCTGTCACAACTTTTGACCATGTAATGTAGAGACTCTCATTATGATGTCCATTGGCAAATGTAATGTGTGTGAAACGTTGATGTTGGTAGAAACATAACATACATTGTGTGTCTCCTCCAAACACAGGGGATGCTGGGGACACAGCACGACCTGAAGAAGAGTCCCAGTCCCAGACCCTGGCGGACCCTGAGCTCACCGGTGTGGATCAGTCCCTGTCCTCTTCGGACGACGACCCTGAACTACCTGGCACCTCCAGTGTGACTCATCATGCAGCCCCAGCAGCAGTAACATCAGCACCCCCTGCAACCACACCTGCCACATCTGATACCACACCGAGTAGCCCTGCCGACACGGACAGGCCGAGGCCACTGAACAACAACGGAACAGGTACACAGGGCACCCTGGAATCAAGGGACAACACCACCGTTGCAAACACTCAAGTGGGCCCAGTGTTGCCTGTGCCAGCCATGGCAGCTCCCGCCCGTGTGGGTAGGGGCGGTGGGAGGGTGGGCAGGCAGAGGACACGGCCTGCAGAGGGGGCTGGACTGCATGATGACCCACACCTGGGACGCATCATAGATGCGTACCAGGAAAGCACCGGAGGATTTGGACAAGTAGTGGGGATCCTCAAGAACATCAAAGAACAGCATGCTGCACATCATGCCCGCTTGGACTCCCACATGTCCCGGATGGAGTCCAAGTGGGACAAATTGGATGAACTAATAGCGGTGCATAGGGACATACTGACCTGCCTCTGCCAGATCAGCACCAACATGTCCACACCTCCCTGTGCGCCCACAACATCTGTTGCCACAACATCCGCAACTGCCACAGAGAGGGAGGAGGACTCTGGCGGAGAGTCCTCTGCACCTCAGCTGTCTGCACATGAGGGTCCCCCGAGAAAGAAGAGGGGTCGTCCAAAGAAGGGGAATTGAGACGCTGATGGCCATGCATATCCCCCAGGAACTCAACACCTGTTCTGTATGTCGTCCCTTGTGTGCAAACCAATTAACCTTGTCGACTGACACACAAATCTCCCACTTGACATGGAGGGTCAAAGCTGTGACAATGCAGCTAATGACTGTGGATTCTACTCTGGACATTTCATCTCTTAAGACTACCAACTCACCTGTGAACTTTGGATTACCATCACATTGCACAGCACTTCAAATTCCGTTCACCATCCTTACACATGTCTGTAAATAAATTCACATTCACACAATACTTGCCTCTGTCGTGATTTATACTTTGTCTGTGTCATGGCGATGATGATCTGATAAGGAACACTGTGCATGCAAACTACCACAGCAATGTGAACACCGTAATGTGAGTTATGGTAATGTGACACATATGAGGGAGACACACCACTAGGGCAACACAAGACATACTCACCATGTCCAGCTAACTCATCCTCATAAGTGATGTCAACAGGAAATACAGTGGAATGCACATACACCACACCCATCCTGGGTCAGTGGCAAGCATTCCACAGGGACAGGATGCTAATGACTGTCTGATGTGTAGATACACACAGAGCACATCCCAAAGTGAAGCACAGGTTTATTACAGATTCACAACGTGAAAAGCCCACAACTGATGCAAGTTAACCTCATGTAACAGTGAGCAAACATTGAACAAGTTGTACACAAGGAAAGTCCAGGGGTGTGTGGCACATCATTGGTTGGGACAACGACTACTTGCACTATGGAACAAGGATCTGGGTTTTGGGGTTCAGACCTCACCATACAGCAGCCAAAGTACCCTGTGAAGGACAGACAGAAAACACAATCAAAAACCTTGAATTGCAGCATACAACAACAATATACATGCCCACAAATGTAACAAAACTACATACACACAACATATCAATCAGCTAAACACTGTTTGGGAGTACAGACTACCTGAAAGGACACATCACAGCAAGCATCCTGACAAGTAGCACACAGTCACACTCAAGCAGCACAAGTACACCACCAACAGATATCAGGCAAACACAATACTTTGAAGACACATCAGTGTATACTCACATTCATGTGAAGAAGTTGAGGATCAGCTGGCTACGAACATCATCCTCACCCTCATCATCATTGGCATCATGCCCCAGGGCAGGATCCTCCATGGCTGGCGGAGGTTGGTCATCGTCATCTTGGATCAGAGGCAACTCCTTCCTCACTGCCAGGTTGTGTAGCATGCAGCACACTATGAAGATCTTGCACACCTTAGTAGGTGCATATGGGAGGGCCCCTCCTGTCTTGTCCAGGCAGTGGAATCTGCTTTTCAGGAGACCAAATGTCCGCTCGATCACTCTCCTGCTCCGACCATGTGCCTCATTGTAGCGCATCTCCGCCGGTGTCACAGGGTTCCTGAGGGGTGTCAGCAACCACGGCATGTTGGGGTATCCGGAGTCACCTACATAAAGACAATAGCACATTAGATGAGTCTCAAAAGAGGGTGTAAATAAATTTGATCAAAATCACATAATAGTGAAAAGTCAGTACACACCGACAAGCCAGGCACGCTGGTGCTGCATCTGTGACATAATCGTTGGGATGCGACTACTCCGCATGATGTAAGCGTCGTGCGCAGAAGCTGGGAAACGTGCACAAACATGTGAAATGGTCATGTCAGCCAGACATACCACCAGTGCATTGATTGAGTGGAAATGTTTCCTATTCCGGTAGGTCTGCTCATGTGCCTGTGGTGGTACCAAAGCCACATGTGTCCCATCAATGGAGCCAATGACATGTGGCATCCTTCCCAGGGCATAGAAGTCACCCGTGATGTCAGGGAGTCGTTGTGGTGTTGGGAAATGGATGTAGTGGTTGAGGAAATGCAACATCGCCTCCAACACATCTCGTAGCACACGGCTGAACATGGTCTGGGACATCCCACCAGCAGTAGCAACTGTGTGTTGGAAGGTACCGGTGGCAAAGAAGTGTAGGGTTGCCATCACCTTCACCTTGGGGGTCAGCGCAGTAGGGTATGTCTGGCCAGGTTGCAAGTGTGGTGCCAACTGCTCCGCCAAATCTTCAATCAGTGGCCTAGTGAAGCGGTACCGTCGCATGCAGTCACGTTCAACCATGGTGGCAAGGTCAGGGAACGGTCTGTGGACAGCTGGTCTCCTGCAGTACATAGATGAGCAAAGACAGTTTGTCAGTTCCCCTATCTGGGTGCCAGTGTACATGCTAAATAGCACATGAAACAACAAGACACAAAGACATGATGTATGTGCTGTAGTGTATGTGCACACATGTCAGATACATGCCCATCATCTGAAATCTCAGCTCTACAGGTTCACACAACAAGGTCCATGTTGTGCTGTGACCAATCTATGGGCTCTGCCACAGTACATCAGTATGAGTGTCACATACCAGACACACACTACAGTCACTAGTGAGGGCAGATGTCTACCACACATCACAGGTTTTTGACAGACACACACAGGGACCTTGTGTCGCCACAAGGACACCATCATGATGTAGCATCTCATATACACACCACAACGCACACATGACACACACATGAAGTACCACAACGTTTCTTTGCATCTCACACATGGTGTCTGTGACACACAGACGCCACATCAACTCACATTGACAATACACATGGATGTGGTGACCGTTTGACATTGAGCACATGAAATCAGAGTAATCTCCGTAGCTAAATGCACACATACTGTGGATGAACATCACAATTGTGGCACTGGGACACCCTGTGACACACATCCCATTCCACCAAAGAGTCAGGGTGTATGTCACATGTCATACACAATGTACCCCGGGAACTGTGTACATGCCTCATGCCCTGAACTGTACAGTCGTCAATCACAGTGGTTATGTGTCCAACACACAGCGGTATCTGTCCCCATGACACCTTGCCCTGCCTGGGAGTGGGTGCCACTAAGTGACACATACCAAATCACATGTTTACCCACATGTGCACACACAGGTAATGCAGCCTGACATGCCCCTTGATATACTGTGTCACAGGCTCTATTGTTGTTGTTGTGCCCATGAGTCCATGGAAAGCTATTGTGGGTGGAACACTTAGCACATTGCCTGCAATGGGGACTGACGCGGGTGACCAATTCAAAAGACGCGTCGGACACCTAGGGAACGAGGCGAGCGCACGCCTTGCACACACGCCTTGCACATTGTCTGCAATGGGGACTGATGCGGGTGACCAATTCAAAAGACGCGTCGGACACCTAGGGAATGAGGCGAGCGCACGCCTTGCACACACGCCTTGCACATTGCCTGCAATGGGGACTGACGCGGGTGACCAATTCAAAAGACGCGTCGGACACCTAGGGAACGAGGCGAGCGCACGCCTTGCACACACGCCTTGCACATTGCCTGCAATGGGGACTGACGTGGGTGATCAATTCAAAGACGCGTCGGACACCTAGGGAACGAGGCGAGCGCACGCCTTGCACACACGCCTTGCACATTGCCTGCAATGGGGACTGACGCGGGTGACCAATTCAAAAGACGCGTCGGACACCTAGGGAACGAGGCGAGTGCACGCCTTGCACACCCGCCTTGCACATTGCCTGCAATGGGGACTGACGCGGGTGACCAATTCAAAAGACGTGTCGGACACCTAGGGAACGAGGCGAGCGCGCGCCTTGCACACACGCCTTGCACATTGCCTGCAATGGGGACTGACGCGGGTGACCAATTCAAAAGACGCGTCGGACACCTAGGGAACGAGGCGAGCGCACGCCTTGCACACCCACCTTGCACATTGCCTGCAATGGGGACTGACGCGGGTGACCAATTCAAAAGACGCGTCGGACACCTAGGGAACGAGGCGAGCGCACGCCTTGCACACACGCCTTGCACATTGCCTGCAATGGGGACTGACGCGGGTGACCAATTCAAAAGACGCGTCGGACACCTAGGGAACGAGGTGAGCGCACGCCTTGCACACACGCCTTGCACATTGCCTGCAATGAGGACTGACGCGGGTGACCAATTCAAAAGACGCGTCGGACACCTAGGGAACGAGGCGAGCGCACGCCTTGCACACCCGCCTTGCACATTGCCTGCAATGGGGACTGACGCGGGTGACCAATTCAAAAGACGTGTCGGACACCTAGGGAACGAGGCGAGCGCACGCCTTGCACACCCGCCTTGCACATTGCCTGCAATGGGGACTGACGCGGGTGACCAATTCAAAAGACGCGTCGGACACCTAGGGAACGAGGCGAGCGCACGCCTTGCACACACGCCTTGCACATTGCCTGCAATGGGGACTGACGCGGATTTGGCCCTTGTACGATTCGTGTTGTGAAAAATCAGTTGGCTCCCTACAACAATGTATCAGACTCGTTGGTGTAATGGGTTTGAAATATTTGAACGATGCGAAAGGCGTGTACGAGCCGTGCAATGCGATGGATTGGCCAGATTCATAGGATGCAAACGTGTTGGACCTATCGCTTTGGACGCATGGAACAGAATCTGCCTCTGCAGCACAGATATAAGGCTGTCTGTTCCCCTGAGAGCTCACTTGCCTGCACTACATGCTCCAGATTGACATCTCTGCTACTACTGCTGCTGTCTCTGCATCCTCTGGCTCAAAGAATGGCACGTACTGTGGAGAGGGCCCCAGCCTTCACAGAGGAGGAGAACAAGGCCCTGCTGGACAGCCTCCTTCCACAGTACAGCAAGCTGTATGGGACACCAGGGGAGCAGGTGAGTGTGCAGTCCACATCCCTTTTTCATTGTGCATGTTGTCTTACTGGCACTAATGGCATTGTGTACACCAGTGGCTAGCATGCTCACTGAGTAGTTGTTAACCCCAAAGTGTGTATGTACCTGTAGTGGACAGGTACTGTGCATGAAAAGGGCATTTTTACACAGTTATTGTACTCAGGCAATGTTTCAATTTTGTAAATGCAGGACAACTGTCAATCACCATAGTTGCACTACCCGTGTACATCATATTCCCTTGTGATGAAGACATGTATATCCAACTGTGTGTTGCACAAACATGTTGCATTTCTGGTAATGGACTTTTATCCTTGTCATCCTCACAGGTTGATGCCCATCAGAAGCAGGAGATATGGCTGACCATTGCCCGGGCTGTTCGTTCTGTGGGGTTCTACAGACGCCGCATCCGCAACTGCCAGAAGAGGTGGCAGGACCTTCGTGGCTGGACCCGGAGGATCACCAGAGTCCAGCTGAAGCTGTCACCTCCTCGCAGAAGGGGCGGACGACGGACACTGACCCCCCACATGCACCGGATCCTGGCGGTGGTCTTCCCTGACCTGGATGGGCAGTTAAAGGCCAGACAGCAGCAAGGAAGTTTTCTGTGAACTATGTCTCACATGCTCTTTGCACTCCTTCATCCTGGTTACACTCCCACAGATCTCCCGTCTGCTTGAACAGGAGTCATGTTCCTAAATTAGTTCATGGACCATCCTCATCTGATACACAGGTGTGGCCCTTTCAGTCTGTGACTTGTGTCACTTGAGTTGGGCGTCCCTGCTGTTGTCCAAAATTAAAGGTTGTAAACAGCATCTGCTACCGTGCATTGTTTTGTCCTCAAGAGTGAGGCAATTGATTGCCATGTGTCTGCACATTGCCAGAAATCAGACATGTACTCTATGTGGGCAAATGATATGTCTTCCAATTGATGCTTTGGCTCACCATATGTGTCTGTGGTATTTACCACACAGCCATGCAGCAGTTAAGACAATCTTGGGGCCTCATAATAATGTACATCATGTGTGTCACACATGCATGAACACATGCCTAGTGTTCAGGGTAATCCCATGTTGCACATGGAACTGGACAGGTATGCCTGCTCCGGACATGAGGAACACTCTGTGCTCCTACTCCTGTGTGTCAGCCTACATTTAGTTAATTGTGAAATATGCAATATGGTGTCTGCCTCGGTGTCATTCTGGAGTGGCCTAGCATCTTAGACTCCTGTGGTGTTGAGAATTTTGTTTTTGGCAGCTAGCTGAGGTGTGGATAATGGATCATCACAATGGGGAAAAACATAGGTGTGTGATCACTTGACGGTGCACAATGATGTATCATACATAATAGTGCAGGCAGCCTCAATTCGTTCTCATCAGACTGTGATGTTATAATGTTCACAGATTGGTGCTTGCAGTCACTCAACTGTTGCATTTGTATTACGTGGGATCATAATATGCCTTAAGATGTGTGTAGCAGTAGTGGAACATGTGCACTTGACAGCTGCAGGGCTTACATTCCCCAAAATGATAATGATTGTGACACAGTGCAGACTATTTTTTTTGGATGCACTGCCCCTGTGACTTTATCCAGTGATGACTGATTAGCAAGACTGGCCCGTAGCATGGTATCCCACTTGCTAATGTGTATCCTGCCGTTATGTCAGTTGTACGGCATACACTCTATTGTGGCATTGACCATCCATACATGGGCACATCATGGTGTCTTGTGAAGGAAGCATATCAATTTTACTGACAATGAGTTTGGCCATCCCTTCTCCTGACACATGTACTGAGTCAGTGGCAGGAGATGGGATATGTGTGTACTGACACATTTCATTCACAATTTAAGATGTTCTGATATATGTCTATGCGGTGCATGTGTGCACATATGAGTAGTGGCATACTACATGCACCAGACAGATGGGTCCATGGAGGGGAAATGTATGAATGGCATGGTTGACTGGCAGGATGACAGGTGTATTTTTCAATATGTGCCAGCACTTCTAGCAATATTTAGCAAATGCAGAAAATGCGTCATCTGTAATGTGCTGTTATGACTGTGATGTCTCAGGTGTAACGAGTGACTTATGTGTATCTGTTTATCCTGATTGTTTGCAGAAACATCTTCGGCTACTGGAGGAGACAGCTCCACGGACCAGGAGGAGCCGCAGTGCCAGACTGGGTCTGCTGGAGAGGAGTTGGAGGGACCCAGTGGCACAGAGGGTGAAGGGAGCCACACTGAGGATATCTCAGCTACAACCACCTCGGCTGAGGACCACAGCATCTCCAGTGAGGATTCCCTTGTGGAGGCGGGTGTCAGCAGACCCCAGACAACACCGAGGGAGTCTGTCCCCGCCACCACCACCATCTCCACCCTCCCATCTGCTCCCATCCCAGAGGTCCGTGGAGGCCCCCGTGTAAGGGAGCATGTCTCCTTTGTGGCAGGCACCGCACCCCCTGCCCCTGTCTCCCCTGCTGCCCTGAGTGTGGAGTCTGTGGACTTGCTGAAGCAGCTCCATGTAGGGCAGGCAGCGATGCTGAGTGTCCTCCATTCCCACACCAGTCTGTTGACACAACTGGTGTCCTTCATGGAGGGCATCTCATCAAACATGTCTGCCCTACATCGGACTCTTCAGGCCATGGCCTCCACACAGATGTCAGCAGTGTCCCTCCTCCAACAGTCCCTCACCCCTCCTACCTCTGCCACATCCACAATCCCCACTGCCCTACCTGTCCAACGCACACACACACCAGCACCGGCACGCACCACAACAGACACAAGCAGCACACAGCCACGCAAGCCAAAATCCAGAGCCACAGACACGCACACTCCGGGGACTGATGGCACACACACAGGGGATGGGTCACAGACGCACAAACAGACATCCACATGCACTCCGCAGTCCTCAGATGCCTCTCCCTCCAAAACCCCTTCCCTTGCCTCACCTGCAACCCCCCCTTCCCAGCAGCTCTTCCTCTGTGACCTTGGCCTCTTCCCCACCAATCAATCTGCTCCAACTCACAAGGGGAAGAGGAAGTCACCACGCACAGGGGGGAGTTCCCCTGCCACACAGACACCCTCCCCCAGGCGCACGGACACTGAGGCCCCCATCCGCAAGTCCCCCCGGACTAGGAAGAGCAAGACCCCACCACAATCCCGCAGCTCAACCACACAGTATCCGTCCTGCAGCCCCAGGCCACCACTCCACAGGTCCCCCAGCCACACCCTGCCCCTGGTTCACCCACACACCGATACCGCATCCCCAAAATGATTAGGCCCTCCCCCCTACCACATGCACTTCCACCCCCACCTCACATGCTCAGCCTGTTCCTGCCACTGGTGTGGAGTCCGTGTCTCCCCCCTCTGTCCTGCCCACACCACCTGGACCCCATGACACTACTTTGGAGGTTGGCACTGCAGTGGAGAGCTCATCCACCCCGTCTGACTTTGGCACTGCAGTGGAGACCACGTCCACACCATCTGACCTGCCCACTGCTGTGGTGCCGGCAACCACCCCATCTGACTTCATCCCTGCATTTGTGACGGTGCCCACTGTGTCAGACACCTCCACTGCAGTTGCCAGTGACACTCCTGCACCCACCACCCCTCCCCTGCCCCATTCTGCTGTCCCCTGATCCTGTCCCTGTGGTGCCTGGCCTGCCCATGTATGCCCCTCCAAGGGGAGATGTCCCCTGGCCGTAGCAGTGCAGGCAAGCAATGGGTGACAACTTGTCACATGTCACCCTGGCTGATTTGAGAAATGGACTGGCCATTGGCCTTTTGACATTGTGGACACGGATTACCAGTTTTGAGGAGTTATATTTTTTAATAAAGCAAATTGTTGGTATCCATTGTTGTTGCATCTAATGTACATGATGTTGATGATGAGAATCATGGACTTGATGTTGTACTTGTGTTTTGAAGGTACAACAGGATGATTTGTTGATGTGATGGACTCCATGTGGTCCATGGGATATGTGTACTTCTCTGCTATGTATCCATGACATCCTTTGCTGCAATTACAGGGTGTAATGATTGCAAAATGTTGTAACCAGGATTATCTCTTTGGGTTTGCTACTTCACATCTTTGGCATACACTGTTGCACATATGTTGTACTTACATTTGGGCACATGGTGGGATTCCCTGACTGGGCCCATCTACACTGGACAGGCAGGTTTGTGCATCCATGGTACACAAGTCAGCTGTGTCATCAGTGCAACTATCTCTACAAGTGCATTGCGTATGTGCAGATGACTGAGGGACACTCCCGTACACATGTTGCTGTGACCAGAGCTTTCATTGTGTTGTAATTGTTGGCTCACTGTGCAAGTGGTGTGCTGGCATGACAGGACCCTGCACAAACAACGTTTTTCACAGCTGGCATTCCCCAGGAGTGGAGACCCCTCATGGCATTGTGTCATTCCGTGGCATTGCCTGTGTACATGGTGTGTGTTGTGTGAGCATGTCTGTGTGTGTTGCCTTCCCTTTTTTCGACTCAGCCTGTGTTCCATGCAGATGTTCCTGTTATGTGCACTTGCTGAGTTGTCCTGTGTTCATCAGACTTCTTTTCCCTGGGTTTACTGGGATGTAGGTGCATGGCAGACTACTTGTCATTAGGTTGTCATCCATGGCTGTTTTAGTTGTGATTTCAGGGGATGTTGTCAAACGCACATGGGACACATTCAGGATTCCCATTGGCACTTATATGTTTCCAACATCATGTTGTTTTCCCTATGTGGTATCTGTCAGTGTGAGGCTCACTCGTATGGGTGTGTGACTACTCCCACTCATCAGGGTCATTGCTGCAATGTTGGAAGGTGTCAACATGTGTTCTTTGTGGGTCTCCTTTGGTTCTTCATTGGTGTAGGTGTGTGGCAGGGTTCCCAAAGAATCGTGTTGTCTTCACATTATGCCCATGTTCCGCATACTGTGCAGTGTGGCAGACATTCCCAGGTGTTGTTGACAGGCCATGTGTGTTGATTTTTGTGTACCTTAGATCCCCCCACCACCCCTGGGATTGTAATGGGTGCTTGGGCAATGTCAACAGTCCCTGTGTGCTTAGCTGATGCACATTGTTGCAGATCAGGGTGTGGGGTTTGAGGGTGGCCACATGTGAGTTGTTTCATGTCTAGGCCCCTACCCACATTTTGCACATTGGTTGCAGGACATGGCCAGTGATCTGTGTTTATGGAGGTGTGATGTGAGTTTGTTGTTCTGGACACATGACCCAGTATGCACAGCTGACTGTGTTCCACAGTATAGGCAAAACAGACCTTTGTCATCACAGTGGGATTGGCGTACAGGCTACTGTCACCACAAATTAGGGTACTAGAGGGTAGTGCTGTAGTGGGTCTGTCTCTTGCTGTGTTGGTTGCTGTTCCACCCTGCTTGTGTCACATGAATACGTTGCTATACCACTCATCTGACGATGTATGCTTGACCACAAAGGGGTGCCCAGTTCATTAGTTACTTTTTGTATGGCACTGTGGACACATCTGTGTGATTGAAGTTCATCCCACCGTCATGTGTTGTGTACTAGCCTGGGGACACTGAGACAGACACATGTTGTGTATGATATGCAGTGTGGGTCTGCCTGTCTGTGTTTGTGCATCTGCACCTCTGCATTGGTATTTCTTTTGCGTTCCATTGTGTGGATATAGTTTGGAGGTTTTTCCCTAATGTCCATGCATCTTGTAGCTCATCATCCTGCACATTGCTCATGGTTGGTATGTCCCATTGCTGCCATGGTATGGGACTTTGTCACCTAACATGGACAGTCTCCACAGGATTCCTCAGTTTGTGTGTCTGTTCGTAGAGATATGTGTGTATGCATCATGATGCTCACTTTTCACATAGTCTAATTGGTCACTGTGGGCATTGTCAGGGCACATGGCCAATGCTTGTCTGCACATGGCAGAGGGAGTTCTTGTGATACACAGCAATCTTTGCCTCTCAAATCTATGTTTGTATGTGACACAACCACCACATTGCCACTACATTGGTTGTGGATTTGGGGCCAGTGAGCACAAATGCTGGTCTGGTGATGCTGCTATTATTTTGTCCACACTCACCTTCTGGTCACTGTAGTGATGTGGGCTTTGGAACACATTACCACAATGTTCCTGAGATGCTGGGGTTTTGAGCCCCACAGTCATCTTTTGTGCACAAATGTGATGGGAGTCACATTGTATGTTCACTATCAGAATCAGTGTTGTGGGCATTTGGGACACACATACATAGAATCTTGCAAAGATGGTGGGGGTTTGCTTTGTGACCCTATGCGTGTGAAAGCTGGTGGTGCAGGGCATCCAGCCCCCTATGAGTGGGGATGGTAGTGGTGCAGGGCATCCAGCCCCCTATGAGTGGGGATGGTAGTGGTGCAGGGCATCCAGCCCCCTATGGGTGGGGGGTACTGGTATTGATGGGCATCCAGCCCCCTATGAGTGGGGATGGTAGTGGTGCAGGGCATCCAGCGCCCTATGAGTGGGGGGTACTGGTATTGATGGGCATCCAGCCCCCTATGAGTGGGGATGGTAGTGGTGCAGGGCATCCAGCCCCCTATGAGTGGGGATGGTAGTGGTGCAGGGCATTCAGCCCCCTACGAGTGGGGGGTACTGGTATTGATGGGCATCCAGCCCCCTATGAGTGGGGATGGTAGTGGTGCAGGGCATCCAGCCCCCTATGAGTGGGGATGGTAGTGGGGCAGGGCATCCAGCCCCCTATGAGTGGGGGGTACTGGTATTGATGGGCATCCAGCCCCCTATGAGTGGGGATGGTAGTGGTGCAGGGCATCCAGCCCCCTATGAGTGGGGGGTACTGGTATTGATGGGTATCCAGCACCCTATGAGTGGGGATTGTAGTGGTGCAGGGCATCCAGCCCCCTATGAGTGGGGATGGTAGTGGTGCAGGGCATCCAGCCCCCTATGAGTGGGGATGGTAGTGGTGCAGGGCATCCAGCCCCCTATGAGTGGGGGGTACTGGTATTGATGGGCATCCAGCCCCCTATGAGTGGGGGTACTGGTATTGATGGGCATCCAGCCCCCTATGAGTGGGGATGGTAGTGGTGCAGGGCATCCAGCCCCCTATGAGTGGGGGTACTGGTATTGATGGGCATCCAGCCCCCTATGAGTGGGGATGGTAGTGGTGCAGGGCATCCAGCCCCCTATGAGTGGGGATGGTAGTGGTGCAGGGCATCCAGCCCCCTATGAGTGGGGGGTACTGGTATTGATGGGCATCCAGCCCCTATGAGTGGGGATGGTAGTGGTGCAGGGCATCCAGCCCCCTATGAGTGGGGGTACTGGTATTGATGGGCATCCAGCCCCCTATGAGTGGGGATGGTAGTGGTGCAGGGCATCCAGCCCCCTATGAGTGGGGATGGTAGTGGTGCAGGGCATCCAGCCCCCTATGAGTGGGGATGGTAGTGGTGCAGGGCATCCAGCCCCCTATGAGTGGGGGTACTGGTATTGATGGGCATCCAGCCCCCTATGAGTGGGGATGGTAGTGGTGCAGGGCATCCAGCCCCCTATGAGTGGGGGTACTGGTATTGATGGGCTTCCAGCCCCCTATGAGTGGGGATGGTAGTGGTGCAGGGCATCCAGCCCCCTATGAGTGGGGATGGTAGTGGTGCAGGGCATCCAGCCCCCTACGAGTGGGGGGTACTGGTATTGATGGGCATCCAGCCCCCTATGAGTGGGGATGGTAGTGTTGCAGGGCATCCAGCCGCCTATGAGTGGGGATGGTAGTGGTGCAGGGCATCCAGCCCCCTATGAGTGGGGGGTACTGGTATTGATGGGCATCCAGCCCCCTATGAGTGGGGATGGTAGTGGTGCAGGACATCCAGCCCCCTATGAGTGGGGGGTACTGGTATTGATGGGCATCCAGCCCCCTATGAGTGGGGATAGTAGTGTTGCAGGGCATCCAGCCCCCTATGAGTGGGGATGGTAGTGGTGCAGGGCATCCAGCCCCCTATGAGTGCGGATGGTAGTGGTGCAGGGCATCCAGCCCCCTATGAGTGGGGGTTACTGGTATTGATGGGCATCCAGCCCCCTATGAGTGGGGATGGTAGTGGTGCAGGGCATCCAGCCCCCTATGAGTGGGGGGTACTGGTATTGATGGGCTTCCAGCCCCCTATGAGTGGGGATGGTAGTGGTGCAGGGCATCCAGCCCCCTATGAGTGGGGATGGTAGTGGTGCAGGGCATCCAGCCCCCTACGGGTGGGGAGTACTGGTATTGATGGGCATCCAGCCCCCTATGAGTGGGGATGGTAGTGGTGCAGGGCATCCAGCCCCCTATGAGTGGGGATGGTAGTGGTGCAGGGCATCCAGCCCCCTATGAGTGGGGATGGTAGTGGTGCAGGGCATCCAGCCCCTATGAGTGGGGGGTACTGGCATTGATGGGCATCCAGCCCCCTATGAGTGGGGATGGTAGTGGTGCAGGGCATCCAGCCCCCTATGAGTGGGGGGTACTGGTATTGATGGGCATCGTGCAGGGCATCCAGCCCCCTATGAGTGGGGATGGTAGTGGTGCAGGGCATCCAGCCCCCTATGAGTGGGGGGTACTGGTATTGATGGGCATCCAGCCCCCTATAAGTGGGGATGGTAGTGGTGCAGGGCATCCAGTCCCCTATGAGTGGGGGGTACTGGTATTGATGGGCATCCAGCCCCCTATGAGTGGGGATGGTAGTGGTGCAGGGCATCCAGCCCCCTATGAGTGGGGATGGTAGTGGTGCAGGGCATCCAGCCCCCTATGAGTGACGATGGTAGTGGTGCAGGGCATCCAGCCTCCTATGAGTGGGGATGGTAGTGGTGCAGGGCATCTAGCCCCCTATGAGTGGGGATGGTAGTGGTGCAGGGCATCCAGCCCCCTATGAGTGGGGGTACTGGTATTGATGGGCATCCAGCCCCCTATGAGTGGGGATGGTAGTGGTGCAGGGCATCCAGCCCCCTATGAGTGGGGGGTACTGGTATTGATGGGCATCCAGCCCCCTATGAGTAGGGATGGTAGTGGTGCAGCCCATCCAGCCCCTATGAGTGAGGATGGTAGTGGTGCAGGGCATCCAGCCCCCTATGAGTGGGGATGGTAGTGGTGCAGGGCATCCAGCCCCCTATGAGTGGGGGGTACTGGTATTGATGGGCATCCAGCCCCCTATGAGTGGGGATGGTAGTGGTGCAGGGCATCCAGCCCCCTATGAGTGTGGATGGTAGTGGTGCTGGGCACCCCCCCCAGGTGTGGGCACTGCTGGTGGTGTGGCCCATGCTTCCCCTGTGGTTTTGCTTTTGCTGGTGGACGGCATGCCCCCCCCATGTGTGTGTGGCATTTTGCGTGTTCGTGACGTTTGTTTCTGTGGGTGTCTGACTTACCGTCTGCGACGTACGCGTCTGTTCCTCATCCGGTCATAGATATGCAGTACTGGGATGACCTGCGCGATGGGATTCATCATTGGTTCGTCTCGTACTTGCTGATTGTTGCTCCGTCTCGTACACGTTGTGAGTTGGTCCGTTTCGTAGCAGTGGATCGTGTTGTGGCGCGAATCGGACCTGCTATTCATCTCTCCCGGATGCTGTGACGTGCTGCTAGTGGCGACCAGTTCGGCGCGTAGGATTTGCGCATCGTACTTGTCCGGCCGGAAACTATTGTGGAAACTGCTTCCGGGCGACTCGGATGGGCGTTTGGGTAAGCGGCTCGGACGGGAAATGTTGCTGGAATCGAAGCCTACGTGTCGTTCGGAATTGTGGCACTTTTGCGCATCGTACTCCATCGCCCGGAAGGACCGGCTCCCAGTACGAGTCGGTCGCAAGGTAAGGCTACGGACAGCTCTCGGAGGGCTGTCCGAGCGGGATCGGAATCGGCCCCTAAGTGTTGAAATAAAGAAATACTGAAAATGAGTAGGAAAAAATGGCCATTTGTGACAATGGTTTTATCTGTAACTTTTTGTCAGAATGGTAGATTTATAAAAGCAATATACCATTATGTTCACTAGACCCTTGTGGTTGTGGTGATATATAGTTTGTAGGTTTTCCAAGAACCCAAGGTACCCAGGGCCAACAACTGAGCTGCACCATACAATTGTTTTTCCTTGTGTACCAAATATAGACCAATTCATATGATGAAATATGTAGAGTGCAAAATGGTATCAAGAAAACCTATGTATTTCTGAAATCAGTACAAGGTATGGAGTTTAGAAACAGGGGTTATTTGTTCATCTCTGAATTTGTGGGTACCCGTACTAGCATATTATTTAGAGAGGATTTTCAAAATGTCTTCTTTCTTACACACTGGCTTACCTTTGGAAGGCACAAATACAGTGAAATCCATTTGGTAATAACAAATATCCTACTATTCTATGTTCTCACATGCTTCTGATTAAAGTGGTTCCTCACTTGTGTGGGTAGGCCTAGTGCCCGCGACAGGAAATGGCCCAAAATGCAACATGGATACATCACATTTTTCCACTCCACACTGACCCGTTTTTTGAAAAGTGGGTAGCTGTGGCTTTTGGGGTGTAGCTCAGCCAGCACTTTGGGAAACCAAGCAAACCTGTACATTTTTGAAAGCTAGATACCTAGGGGAATCCAGGATGGGGTGACTTGTGTGACTTCCACCAGATTATTTTACCCAGAATCCCTTGCAAACCTCAAACACTTGACTAAAAAACACATTTTCCTCACATTTCTGTGATGGAGAGTTCTGGAATCTGTGGGTAGCCACAAACTTCCTTCCACTCAGCATTCCCCCATGTCTTCTGATAAAAATGGGTTCTCACATGTGTGTGCAGGCCTAGTGCCCGCAACAGGAAACAGCCGAAAACACAACATGGATACAGTATATATTTCTCTGAAAACTGACCCTTTTTGCAAAGTGGGTAGTTGTGAATTTTGGGACCTAGCTCAGCTGGCAACTAGGGACACCTAGCAAACCTGTACATTTTTGAAAAACAGATACTTAGGGGAATCTAGGATGGGGTGACTTGTGTGGGTCTCACCAGGTTTTTCACCGAGAATCCCATGCAAACCTCAAAAGTTAAATAACAAAACACATTTTCCTCAGATTTCTGTGATAGAAAGTTCGGGACTCTGCGGGGAGCCACAAACCTCCTTCCACTCAGTATTTCGCAAAGTCTTCTGATAAAAATGGTATCTCACATGTGTGGGTAGGCCTAGTGCCTGTAACAGGAAACGGCCTAAAACGCAACATAGATACATCACATTTTTCCACTGGAAACTGGCCCATATTTGTCAAAATGGGTAGCAGGGGATTTTGGGCCCTAGCTCAACCAGCACCTAGGGAAACCTAGCCAACCTGTAATTTTTTTTAAAATTAGACACCTAGGGGAATCCAGGATGGGCTGACTTGTGTGAATCCCATGAGCATTTTTTACCCACAATGCCCTGCAAACCTCAAACTTTTCCTAAAGTCACGCATTTTCCTTACATTTCAGTTATGGAAACTTCCAGAATCTGAAGGAATCCACAAAATTCCTAACACTTGGCATTGTTCCACCTGTGCCGATAAAAAGTGCTGTCCAACTTGTGGGGCTAGGCCAAGTGCCCACAACAGGATCAGATCAACCCAAGGACAATGGGAGCCTTTGCATGGGGACTCCTATTGACCTCGGTTGGATCCGTTCTGATCTCTGGCACTAGGCCCAACCACACAAATGGTACTGCATTTTTATCGGCATCGGCACAAGTAAGGCAATGCTGGGTGGTAGGAATTTTGTGGATTTCTGCAGATTTCAGAAGTTTCCATCACAGAAATGGAAGCAAAATGTGTGATTTCAGGCAAAGTTTGAGGTTTGCAGAACATTGTGAATAGAAATCCTCATGGGATTGTTGATCTTTCCACATAGCACTTTAGGGCCTTTTGTGTCAAGGTCTCTTGGCCCAACCACACAAGTGAAGTACCATTTTTATCAGGAGACTTAGGGGACTGCTGTGTGGTAGGAAATTTGTAGCTCCCCACAGATTCCAGACGTTTGCCTCACAGAATTGTGAGGAAATGTGTGTATTTAGTCAACGTTTGAGGTTTGCAAGGCATTATGGGCAAGGAAATGGTGTGGGATGCATGTGAAGCACACCATACTGGACTCCCCCAGATCTCTAGTTGGCAGCCTACCCAAGCCCAAAAAGTGCAGCTATTCACCATTATAAGTGGGATGATACTGGGAGTTAGCCAAACTCTCCTGGCACATCTGTAAAAACAACAACCAAAAGAAACAAATGACCTCTTGCTCGCCATTGAGATGAGATGCTTTAGCATGCAGGGGAGCAAAAGACTGTTGAGGTTCTAGGGGTGAGAGTGGGGACTGGTGTTAGGCTGGGAAAGACCCACCCCTGTATTTTATTAAAAATATATATTGCTGCCATATAGTGGGCTTTCTGCCCCCAGAGGGGCAGATCGGGGTAAATACCCCATTTGTCTCAGGGGGGGGGCAGAAAGACTGTTGCCCCATTTAGTTGGGGTAGGGGCATGGCCATGCCCATGGTGGCGCGCCCACCCCTATATTGTTATTTTTAATGCATGGTTTCTAGTGGGCTTTCTGCCCCCAGGGAAGCATATGGGGATAATTACCCCAATCTGCCCCTCCAGAAGGCGCAGAAAGACTGTTTCCCCATTTTTATGGGGGTGGGGGTGAGGGCATGGTCGTGTCCATGCTGGGCAGCCCCCCTACAATGAAAAAAGTAATCCCTGATATCTAGTGGGCTTTCTAATCCCCGGGGGGCACCCATTTTTATAGGGGTGGAGACGTGGCCATGCCCATGCCTCGCAGCCCCCACCCCTACTATTTAAAAAAAAGTAATCCCTGTGTCTAGTGGGCTTTCTGCCCCCCCGGGGGCAGATGGGGTAACTGCCTTTGCCTGCCTCCCGTGGGGGCAGAAAGTCTTTTTCACCATGTATTTATGGGCGTGTGGGCATGGCCATGCCCATGCTGGGCAGCCCCCACCCTAAAATGCCAAACATAAGTAATTCCTGGTGTCTTAGTGGACTTTCTGTCCCTTTTGGGTAGATGGGGTAATTGCCCCATCTGCCCCCCCAAGGGGGCAGAAAGACTTTTACCCCATTTCTTTCATGGGGGTGGGGCATAGCCAAGGCTATGCTGGGCAGCCCCCACCTCTAAAATGCCATAAAAAGTAATCCCTGGTGTCTAGTGGGCTTTCTGCCCACCCAGGGAGCAGATGGGGGTAATTGTCCCCATCTGCCCACCAGGGGGGCAGAAAGACTGTTTATCCATTGTTTATGAGGGTGGGGGAATGGTCGTGCGCCTGCTGGGCTGCCCTACACCTAAAATCCCCAAAAAAGAAATCCCTGGTGCTAGTGGACTTTCTGCCACCCCGGAGGGGGCAGATGGGGACAATTGCCCCGTATGCCCAGAGGGGTGCAGAAAGACTGCATAGATAAAAACCAGCAAGGGGGAGCACAAGCCCCTGCCCAAGGGGCTGCTCCTCCTCCCCCTGGTATCTAGTGGGTGGATTCCTGCTTGGGGATCACCCTGTTTCGGTGATCTCCAAGCAGGAATCCACTAGGGAGAGATACCATTAGAAAGGGGAGATCTTTATCTTTCCAACGGTACCTCTCCCATTGAAATCGGTGCTCCGGGTTTTAAGATAGGCCCCGAGCACCAATGGAAATGAAAGTAAATGAGGCGATCGTCATGGTGCGTGAATCATCATTGCAGGGATGGGAAACAAACAGCCTTGGTTGCTGGGGAAGCTCTTCCCCAGTAACCAAGGCTGAAAATATTAAAGCACACAAGGACCAGTGCAGAGGATGGCTTGGAGCCGTCTTCAGCACCAAAGGGGTTAACATAAAGAATATTTTTGGCCATTAGTTTTGGTGCCTGTTTAGTTCCTCATTTGTTTAGACACTATGGGCCATATGTACGAACACATTTTCCCATAGACACAGAATGGGTAAAACCCTTTGGGCCAGATGTATCAACATTGGATTTTGCGAATCTATAATAGCGAATTTTACTGATTCGCTATTATAGACTCGCAAAATGCAATGTATGTAGGTTTTGGCAAACATTTTGCGATTCCTACATATTCCTTAATAGCTAATCGCAAATTGTGATTCACTATTAAGGAATGGCTTCCCTAGAGGCCCATAGGAATGAATGGGTTGATATTCGCAATTTGCGAGTACCAAATAGGTACTCGCAAATTGCGCATGCAATTTCAAGGGTGCAAGGGGGCCAAAAGGCCACCCTGATGCACCCCTGAAATATGCATGTGTGCACATGTGACGCACATATATGCACTAAGGGCATGTATGTGCGCCACATGGCACTTAGAAAAATGCTAAAAAGTGAATTTTTTAAGGAATTTGCAAATTACCACCAACTAGAAGTTGGTGGTAATTTGCGATTCCTTAATGCTAATTCGCAATTTGCGATGGCTACAAGAATTGCATTTAGGGAATCGCAAATTGCTTGTGAATGAGGGTTTGCACACTTGTGTATGGCTTAAGGAGTGGCACAAGGCCACTAAGAATGGTACATGTACAATTTCATGAAAATGGTACTTCTGAATTAAAGAAAATTGCTTACACAAGATGAATTTGTATGATACTAATTGACAACTAAGACCTGCACAATTTGAAGCATTGAATGAATTGGATATTATGGCCAATCAGAAGGCACAGCAGAAGATGCTGAGGGGTTAAGTTCCTAAAGCTGTACATAATTGGATGGATGCTAACTGGCACTTGAAGAAAAAGGCATGACATACTGAAGTGCTTGAAACTGTGGGGTGTTCCTAGTGATAGTGGAGGATCAGGCGAAGGGTAAATTAAGGTAGTTTATAAAGAAAATGGAGACAAAGAGTGACTAAAATTCAGAGGATGAAGTGTTGGATGAATTGTTAACTGGGAGACCACCACCGTATAATCTGATTGAGGAATTGGAGATAGTCAGGATCTTGAGAGCCATTGAAGTGCACAACTTTTAACTGCTACTGATATGATTTCAAAATTGACATTTGATGATTGAATTTGGAAGCAGTTAAGCATGCTTACCATGCATGTGAGAAGGTGGAGACTGTGGCTGATAGAATGGGTGTGGATTTGCACAAAACGAGGATTCTCAAGCCTTACAAAATGAAGATGACAGGGGGTGAAATATTAAAACAGGCCAATGTACAATTAAGAGCAAATCGAAGGAAAAATGTGAGGGCTAATCAGAGATTGGGAGAACATGGAAAGACAAAATGGAGAATGGGTTTAAAAGCAGCTGAAGGATGAAGTAAGGAGAGTTATGAGTTATTTTGAGTATGATGTTATTGAGGGAGACTTGCATTTAAGAGAACGTGCAAGAGCCAATTTTCCAGCTTATGTGCAGATACCATGGAGTAGACATGATTTATAGACTGTTATGAAACATTTTCGAAAGCTTAGAGGGGATCCTGAGATGTGGTATGCAGAGGTAAATAGGATTGTAACTGTTTCGAAGGTGTTGTGGGAAAAACTGGATGCATTGTTTTCAATTACAGATCCAACGCTTTATGGAGGGAGTGTAAGTTGATGGTAAAGTGGCTAAATAAAGAACCATTTAGGAGTCCACCAATTTTAAACCTTCGTTGATGGCTATGGATATGTATGCTGAGGTTATTGAGCATTTGAAGGGAAAGGTTTCTGCGAAATAGCTTAAATGGTCAAAATTCATGAGATCGACACAGAATGTAGAGGAGTCAGTTCAAGCATATTATGAAAGATTGATGCAGATTTACAGATCATAAGTAGTATGGAAGAGTAACAAAAATAGGTGCGTCTGGTTTTTGTTTTGGCTTTTGTTGGGTTTGCATCTGGAGTTGAGTACATAGATTCAACAGAGCATGACATGCTGGCAAGCAAAGTCATAGGATAAAACTCTGGGCAATGCAAAATATTGTAGTGATTATTATGAGTCTGAAAAGAAACCGACAAGGGAGAAATTAATGTTTGCACAGACAGAATTATTTAAGTAAGAGGGCAAGGATTGATGCCTCCAGGAGGCGGTGCATAGTTTCAGACTCCTCCAAGAGGTGGAGGTAGTTTCTGAGGTAGAGCTTTTAATGACAAAGCTAACAACGGTATGGTGAGATCTGGAGCTTATCACATATGTGGTAAAGAAGGACATTGAAAGAAAATTTGTAGATTTAATGTATAGCCCTATGCTCATGAATTTCAATTGATACCTCAAATGAATCCCATACAGGAAAATATGATTTGCATAGTACAGAATGGGATGAGTAAGTCAATGGTACCAACCCTGCTGACACCTATACAGAATACAAGGCAGTTCTACAGAACTATGCCTTAGACTCCACCTCTTGCACCTCAGATTCGGATTAGAACAACAGAGTTTCCACAGAATTTTCAGTTTAACAAAATTCAGTTTAACCTCTAGTAAAAAAAACTCAGTGATTAGTTTCCACAGTTTGCAGCTACTTTCAGAGTTCTTCAAGGACAGAGCCAGGCCCAATGATGGTCCCTAAAACGAGAGAAGGATTGCACGCTTGGTGCAGTCCTAAAGGTAGGCGAGTATGTTCCATTAGTAGAAGAAGTAGTTAATTACCAGCCCACATAATTTTTGGTTGATATTGGTGCTGCCCGTTTCACAGTTTGACCTGCCCCTCTCTGGAAAAGAAGTCCAAGTGGTGCACATTTCAAATAAACAAATGGTTAACAAGTTGTTAGCACATATTCCAGTAAAAATAGGTTTAGTAGAAAAAGAACATAAATTCATGATTAATGAGACCTGTCCAGTAAATTTGTTGGGTTGAGATTTGTTATGCAAGTTAAATTGATTCATTTATTTTACACCAGATGGTTTCTCCATTCAAATGAAGGCCCCAGATGCTGATCCTAAATTGAAGTCACAAGAGAGCAATGGTATGTTTCAGATTCTCACAGAAGAGGACCTACCTCTAAATTTAAGGCAGCCAGCGAAGAGAGAGGTTTGGGATCTTACTGTAAAATATCTTGGGCTTATTAAAAGTGAAAAGCCAGTCAGATTATTGTAAATCCAGATGCAGTGTGTCCATGCATTCCCCAATAGAGACTTTGTTTTAAAGTTGAGGAAGGGATTACATCTGTGATTGAAAAGATACTGCAGCAGGGCATTTTAAATGAGGTTTTGGGAACCCATGTTCAATGATAATAGGTCTTCGAAACCATAATGGAAAATGAAGGCTAGTTCAAGATCTGAGAAAGATTAATGAGATATTAGTGCCATGTTGCCTTGTGTTACCAAATCCAGCAGTGATTGTGTTTCAGATTCCAGACCTCCAGAATATGCAAAGTGTTTCACTGTGATTCATTTGTGTTCTGCATTTTTTTCATTTCTCTACATGAGGATAGTCAGTATTTTTTTGCATTCAGGTTAAAGATAAGGTATTAGTTTGAGAAAGAATCCCACCAGAGTATACAGATAGTGATTCTATCTTCTGCCAAGTGTTTAAATATTATTTGGAATCTTTGGAGTTACCTTGTGAATCTGTTTTGGTGAAATATGTTGACGATTTGAGGATTGCTGCAAAACCCTATAGAGGGCTCTAAATTGTACACCATTGTGTTGTTGGCTGATAATGGACTTAAAGTTTAATCAGCAAAGCTACAGTATTTTCAGACAGAAGTTACTTACCTGGGACATCAGATTCAGAAAAGAGTAAGGAAGGTGTCCAAAGATTGCATTTTGGCAATTCTGAGAATGAATCTGTCCACTACACAGAGAAAAGTGAGGGTGTTTCGAGGAATGCTTGGCTACTGTTGTCAGTGGATTCCCAAATTTTTCTTAATTGCATAGTCACAACAGAGTTTGGCTCATAATGATATGAAAGATCTGGAACCATGGAATGATGAATGTATGCAAGCCTTTCTGGAGCTAAGTCACACTTGTGCATGGCAGCTGGTCTAGGAATGCCAGATTACAAGTTTTATTTAGTCTTTCATGAAAAAGAAGGTTGCTCATTTTCTGTTCTTGCACAACAACATAGCACTGGAAAAAGACCTTGTGGGTATTTTTCTGGAACTCTAGATCCGGTTGCAGCAGCATTGCCGGGGTACTTGAGATTAGTGGCAGGACCTGCCATTTCTATTAAACAGAGTGATACTGTTGTTGTGGGTCACAAGTTAAACGTGTTAGTGCCTCACTCAGTGGAGGCACTTCTAACTCAAACTAGAACACAGCACCTGACTATGTCAATGTTGACTGAATATGAAATTACAATACTTACAGTACCGAATGAGAGAAGGTGTCACGTTTTAAACTCAGCTACACTTTTACAACTTCCAAGAGATAAAACAATGATGATGTACAAGAAAGTAAACATGATTGAATTGATGTAACAGAATTATGCACTAACACAAGATCAAATATTCAAGATGTACTACTTGATTTGGCTGACTTTTAATAATTTGTAGATGGCTCATGTTTGAGAGACATCCAAGGAAATATACGAGAGGCATATGCTGTTTGCATGTTGACATGCATTATGGAAGCATCATACTTGAGTAATGTAACTTCCACACATGTGGCTGAATTGATTGCCTTTACAAGAGCTTGCTGCATTGCCAGTGCATTGTGTTACAACCTATCCTAATAGTCAGTAATACTTTGACAAAGTTCATTACTTTGGCAATTGTGGTCACTGCGTGATTACTGCGTGGTTTTATGGCTTCAGCTGGGACAGCAATTTGAACTGAACTACACATTCTTGATTTGATGTATACTTTGAAATTGCCCTCATTTATATTTTGTTGACTCAGTTGTCAAATATTATGCCACCATGAGCACTACAGTGTACATGGCGACAAATACGAATTCTGAAACTACTTAAAATGCATGTATTTATGTTTCAGTAAAAACATTTGATGAAATGAGAGATGTACAAAATCAGATGTCAGATTAAGTAAAGAAAAAGCGTGAAAATGTAAGATGTAAACAGGAAATACACTGATGGGAGGTTTGTCTTGCCCAGTTCACTTCTACTACAAAATGTCAAGTTGTTTCACTGGCCTATACATGTGGGACGTGATTTAGATGGTGCAGTTCTTTAAAACATACTGGTTTAATCCGCATGCCAGAACGATTGCTGAAGATTTTAGTTAGAGATGTTTAGTGTATCTGTAAAACAATGGTGGAAAGAAACCATGTGTAACAATGAATCACACAGGAAAGGCAGCTGGTCCCATCACAAGACTACAGGTTGATTATTATAGAGATTCCACATGTAATAGTTTGAGATACATACTAGTTATTGTTTGCCTGTTTTCAAAGTGGGTTGAGGCATATCTAACAAGGAGGTATGATACGCTAAAAGTTGTGAAACTACTACTGAGGGAACTGATCCCTATATTTGGAATGCCAACTTCAATTGGGACAGATAAGGGAACACATTTCAAGAAAGAAATAATGAAAGTTGTGTCCAGCATTGAACATCCATCAGAAGCTCCATTGCAAATTATCATCCAGAAGCATCAAGACGTTAAATCTCACAATGGAGTGCTAAAGAATAAATTGGCAAATGTGTGTGCTTTGACTTCTTTGAAATGGTGAAATGAACTTTTTCTGGTATTGATAGGCATGAGGTGTACTCCAAATAAGAAAAAAGAAATAAGTGCCCACTAAGGGGTCGATTCCGATTCGGGCCGGAAAAAGCACCGACCGACTCGGATCCGGAAAAAATACCGACCGACACGCACCCGTGGCACCCGACACGCCAAGTACGATGCAAGGCGCGAAAAATCCGACCGACACGTAACGAAACCAAGCCGACCGACCGAGCCGCACGGAAAACAGCAATCCGGCCGGAAAAACACGCGAATCCAACCGACCGACACGCACCCGGAACAAATCCGACCGAAACGTACACGCTAACTCCAAACCGCTAAGTACGATGCAAGGCGCGAAAACCACGAGCGAGTCGGACGGAGGACAAGCCGTACGACCGACACGCATACAAAACCGAGCCAAAGCAACACAATACACCGCGACCGACGCGTACGCAGCATAGAAAACTGCACAAACACAGCGTGAACGAAACGGAAAACACCGTACGAGACCAATGCAGGGTCCGACTCGGTCACAAGAACGTTTCCAACATACACAAACAGCACAAAGGAAAAAACACCCAAAAAAAGGCCAAACAAGCAATTACCAAGCCAATAAATACTGGGGGGGGACAGAGAACAAAGACACACCCACAACTCCACCTATATAAAGGACACAAATCACTACCATGAGCCTTTGCAAATGCCATTCCACTGCCAGCACCCAAGAGGAAGCAACCACACACCCACAGCTCATCCCTCACACAAGCCACACACCATCAGCACACCTACAAATACCTACCTCACATACACCCAGCAAAACACACACTCACACACCCTCACCTGCACACCAACACACACATCACTCACCATCACCATGCCCCCCAAGAAGAATCACAAGTTCCTAGATTGTGAATTGGAAGTCCTGGTAGACGAGATCCTCAGGGTAGAGCCACAGCTGTTTGGCACATTGGTCCAACAGACCCCCATGTCGCAGAAAACCAAGATGTGGGAGAGGATCATCAACAGGGTGAACGCACAATCACCATGTCGGCGCACAAGGACCGACATCCAGAACAGGTGGTATGACGTGCGCAGGAGGGTACGGAAACTGCTGAAGCAAGACTACATCAACAGCCAACACACCGGCAGTGGCCCTCCTGCCAAGCCAATATACCTCAGGCCCTGGGAGGAGAAGGTGCGGGCCATCCTACCGCCAGTGAGCATATATGGACTAGAGGACATCCCAGAGCCTGGTGAGTTCACAACAAATGTACACAATATACTGCCACAAAACACACACACATCACTGTCAAGGGGAGAGTCAAACCATGCACTCATAGCAATCACACAGCAACCAGAACAGAATCATCCCAAAATGTGTATGTCAGTCAGAGAAACACAACACATGCCATCAAAAAAGTCACATCCAACCGTGCCAACACATGTACAAACACAACCACAACTACAGCTAGGCAGTGGCACAAATAGAACTAACAAACACATCCACACATGTAGCCACCACAACAACACCAACACACAGTGAAGACCACTCAAAGGAAGGAATTCTGTGTATGCTGGCCAAGTCAGTGTAGCCAATAGCATCATGGGAGTCGCAGTCACACATATTGCCCGCCCCAAAACTGTCCCATCAACACCACCATGAACCATGCGCACATCACAGGGAGTGGAGAAGGACTCACAAGATGGCTGACACTGGCTACTGCTGTGAGGAGCACAAGGCCCTGCTGGCAACTGTGCACCAACAAACAGCAGGACACCACTGACTGACATCCTGAGAGACACTCCCTGCAATGCAAGCACGTTCCATGGTGGGATATCTGGCTGGCTGGGTGGGAAGGGGGACTTGCAGCACTGACTATAGTCACCAGCACCTCCCCTCACACCCCCCCCCAACACAAACTCCACAGTACCCACCTGGTAGAATGCAATGCCCTCCATCCTAACACAAGATCCCACAAAGCACCACCACCCTGGGTTATGTTGTGTGAAGCACAGGGACACTCTTGGGACTCTTAGCCAAACAACTGCCAGGACAACACTCCCAGCCATCCTGTCAGCACAGCCAGCCCACCCCACAGGGAAGCAGAGTCAAAGGAAGGAAGCATGGGCATGCTGGGAAGGGGGTGGAGGCAATAGCATGATGGGAGTCGTAGTCACAGACATTGCTCAGCCTCACAACTGGCCCATCAACACCACCCTGAACCATGCTCACATCACAGGGAGTGGAGAAGGACTCACAAGATGGCTGACACTGGCTACTGCTGTGGGGAGCACAAGGCCCTGCTGGCAACTGTGCACCAACAAACAGCAGGACACCACTGACTGACATCCTGAGAGACAACTTACACTCCCTGCAATGCAAGCACGTTCCATGGTGGGATATCTGGCTGGCTGGGTGGGAAGGGGGACTTGCAGCACTGACTATAGTCACCAGCACCTCCCCTCACACCCCCCAACACAAACTCCACAGTACCCACCTGGTAGAATGCAATGCCCTCCATCCTAACACAAGATCCCACAAAGCACCACCACCCTGGGTTATGTTGTGTGAAGCACAGGGACACTCTTGGGACTCTTAGCCAAACAACTGCCAGGACAACACTCCCAGCCATCCTGTCAGCACAGCCAGCCCACCCCACAGGGAAGCAGAGTCAAAAGGAAGGAAGCATGGGCATGCTGGGAAGGGGGGTGGAGGCAATAGCATGATGGGAGTCGTAGTCACAGACATTGCTCAGCCTCACAACTGTCCCATCAACACCACCCTGAACCATGCTCACATCACAGGGAGTGGAGAAGGACTCACAAGATGGCTGACACTGGCTACTGCTGTGGGGAGCACAAGGCCCTGCTGGCAACTGTGCACCAACAAACAGCAGGACACCACTGACTGACATCCTGAGAGACAACTTACACTCCCTGCAATGCAAGCACGTTCCATGGTGGGATATCTGGCTGGCTGGGTGGGAAGGGGGACTTGCAGCACTGACTATAGTCACCAGCACCTCCCCTCACACCCCCCCCAACACAAACTCCACAGTACCCACCTGGTAGAATGCAATGCCCTCCATCCTAACACAAGATCCCACAAAGCACCACCACCCTGGGTTATGTTGTGTGAAGCACAGGGACACTCTTGGGACTCTTAGCCAAACAACTGCCAGGACAACACTCCCAGCCATCCTGTCAGCACAGCCAGCCCACCCCACAGGGAAGCAGAGTCAAAAGGAAGGAAGCATGGGCATGCTGGGAAGGGGGGTGGAGGCAATAGCATGATGGGAGTCGTAGTCACAGACATTGCTCAGCCTCACAACTGGCCCATCAACACCACCCTGAACCATGCTCACATCACAGGGAGTGGAGAAGGACTCACAAGATGGCTGACACTGGCTACTGCTGTGGGGAGCACAAGGCCCTGCTGGCAACTGTGCACCAACAAACAGCAGGACACCACTGACTGACATCCTGAGAGACAACTTACACTCCCTGCAATGCAAGCACGTTCCATGGTGGGATATCTGGCTGGCTGGGTGGGAAGGGGGACTTGCAGCACTGACTATAGTCACCAGCACCTCCCCTCACACCCCCCAACACAAACTCCACAGTACCCACCTGGTAGAATGCAATGCCCTCCATCCTAACACAAGATCCCACAAAGCACCACCACCCTGGGTTATGTTGTGTGAAGCACAGGGACACTCTTGGGACTCTTAGCCAAACAACTGCCAGGACAACACTCCCAGCCATCCTGTCAGCACAGCCAGCCCACCCCACAGGGAAGCAGAGTCAAAGGAAGGAAGCATGGGCATGCTGGGAAGTGGTGGAGGCAATAGCATGATGGGAGTTGTAGTCACAGCCCTACATCCCCCACCACATGGCCCAGCAAGCTCACACTCACGCATGCACATCCCACAGAGAGTGGAAAGGCCCATCAAAGATGTCTGACACTGTTGCTGTGTCGTGGGGAGCACAAGGGCATGCTGGGTACTGCACACCAACCAACAGCAGGACACCACTGTCAGCCATCTTGCCATTGCCCTCACACCCACACCCACTGAACTCCACACAAAAGCAAGTAAGTATGGGAATGCTGGCAAGTGGGGTGGAGGCAATGGCATGATGGGAGTCGTAGTCACAGACATAGCTCACCCCCACAACTGTCCCATCAACACCACCCTGAACCATGCTCACATCACAGGGAGTGGAGAAGGACTCACAAGATGGCTGACACTGGCTACTGCTGTGGGGAGCACAAGGCCCTGCTGGCAACTGTGCACCAACAAACAGCAGGACACCACTGACTGACATCCTGAGAGACAACTTACACTCCCTGCAATGCAAGCACGTTCCATGGTGGGATAACTGGCTGGCTGGCTGGGTGGGAAGGGGGACTTGCAGCACTGACTATAGTCACCAGCACCTCCCCTCACACCCCCCAACACAAACTCCACAGTACCCACCTGGTAGAATGCAATGCCCTCCATCCTAACACAAGATCCCACAAGCACCACCACCCTGGGTTATGTTGTGTGAAGCACAGGGACACTCTTGGGACTCTTAGCCAAACAACTGCCAGGACAACACTCCCAGCCATCCTGTCAGCACAGCCAGCCCACCCCACAGGGAAGCAGAGTCAAAAGGAAGGAAGCATGGGCATGCTGGGAAGGGGGTGGAGGCAATAGCATGATGGGAGTCGTAGTCACAGACATTGCTCAGCCTCACAACTGGCCCATCAACACCACCCTGAACCATGCTCACATCACAGGGAGTGGAGAAGGACTCACAAGATGGCTGACACTGGTACTGCTGTGGGGAGCACAAGGCCCTGCTGCCAACTGTGCACCAACAAACAGCAGGACACCACTGACTGACATCCTGAGAGACAACTTACACTCCCTGCAACGCAAGCACGTTCCATGGTGGGATAACTGACTGGCTGGCTGGGTGGGAAGGAGGTCTGGCTGTCAACCAAACACAAGCAATGCAGACCATGTTCACACCCCAGAAAATACATAGAAATGCCCAAATAATGCAGGACAATGTGCCACACCAATATCAACCCCTGACTGTGACGACTTAGGACAATGCAATGTACAGGCCCGCACCCAGAGGCACAGTCACAACTGTCATGTGTGTCAACCACTGATGCCTGCAGAAACATGACATACATTGTTTGTGTCTCCCAAAAACAGGTGATGATGGGGACACAGCAGCAGACGCTGAGGAGTCCCAGTCCCAGGCTCAAGAGGATGCCGAGCTCACTGGCGTCGTACAGCCTCTGTCCTCCTCGGACGATGAAGAACAACCTGGCACATCCGGTGCAAGTCAACATGCAGCACCAGCAGGACCACCAGCTGCAGCACCAGCAGGACCACCAGCTGCACCCCCTGCACCCACCCCTACAACGACTGTCACCACGAATACCATCCCTGCCGACATGGACAGAATAAGGAGCAACACCAGCACAGTGACCCTGGACCAACCTGGGGCCATGGACACCACCACCACCACCAACCCCCAAGGTGGACCAGGGTTATCTGTGCGTGCCACTGCACACACTGCACATGTCAGCAGGGGTGGTGGGAGGGGTGGGAGACAGAGGTCGCTGCTTGCAGACGTTGCTGGTGTGCATGACGACCCACAACTGGTACGCATAGCTGATGCGTACCAGTCCAGCACCGGAGAGCTCAGCCAGGTAGTGGGGCTCCTCAGAGACATTAAACAGCAGCAGGCTGCCCATCATGCCCGCTTGGACTTTCACATGTCCCACGTGGAGTCACACATGTCCCGTGTGGACTCACACATGTCCCGCGTGGAGTCCAAGTGGGATGCACTGCATGAGATGACGGCGGTGCACAGGGACATTTTACAATGCCTCCGCCAGATGAACAGCAACCAGTCCACACCTCCCTGTGTGCCAACAACATCTGGTGCCGAACAAACTGCAACTGCCACAGGGAGGGAGGAGGACTCTGGCGGAGAGTCCCCTGCACCGCAGCAGCCTGCACTTGAGGGCCCCCCCCAAGAAGAGGGGTCGTCCGAGGAGGGAAAAGTGAGAGGCCGATGGCCAAGCGCAACTCCCAGGAAGCCTGAACCTGTTCTGGATGTTCGCCTTTGTGCACAGACTGTTCACCCTGTTGACGGCAACACTACTCCCACACATTGCATGGGGAGTACAAGTTGGACCAATGTGTCAGACAACTGTGGCCCCGATACTGGGGATCCTGTCTACCCGGACTTTCAATTCACCTAGGAACTTGTGATTGCAAGATTCATGTACAGCACAACCCATCCTATGCACTATTAACACAAATGTATCACAATAAACACACTAATACACCATACTTGCCTCTGTCGTGATTCCAACGTGGGTGCTGTTATGGGGATGATGAACTGCAAAATTACACTGTGTATGCGAGCTGCAA